>CM028380.1:143899600-143971320 GCA_013146195.2 Codonopsis lanceolata
AATGGTGCAAATATTTTCTCCAAGTGCTCGATCAAAGCTTGGCTTTAGCGGCGTCCGGCTCTCCATTAAATTGCCTCCCTTTCCTTCACAAATCTTTCAAGCATAGAATTATCATTATGCTTAGCTCCCGCCTCGGCCTCTCTACTTGTGGTTGTTGTGGTCCTCCTTGTGGCTCCACTCTACCACCAAACCTCTACGATTCATTTCGGTTCATCATATCAAGCATCCCACGATACATGCCCATAGCCTCATCTTGCTCTTAGGTGTTCGCGGTGGAGAATATTACGGTGGCGGTTATCGTTGGCATTTACGCCACCGTCAAATACCTCTACCACACTCTACTGCCACCTCCTGAACTAGCTCCCGCTCTAGTATCCACCATTAAACCCATACAACACCTCCGGCGTTAGGTAAAATAAATCTATCACACAAACCAACCCCAAAGCCATAGAACCTATCCGGATGAAAGCTAAATTTATAATCATAGCTCGATACCAAGCGTGGCGACCAACCACCGCACGGATCCCAAGTCGGCCGAAATCCCAGATAGATGCCGCCAAGGGAACAATTAACAACAACAAGTAGCAAATAATGGGTAGGGCCATAACGGCGATACACCGATAACTCAAAACATGCGAGGAAGCTAAATCTAACATAACAGTGGCGCAGAGCTAACAAGATTCAAACTAAAACAACCAAAGAGATAATTAATCTCTGGTCCAAAAAGTCGACTTCGCGTCATAACATTGGGCACGTAGGACAAACTCACGTTATGCAATTCATATATAAGCATAATAAACCAAGTCATCGGCGAAACTACGGCCGAACTCCAACATTAAACTAAGTCTAAGACTCTAGTCTAACAACTCAACGGCTAAAACATGCGGAGAACAAACATAATATTTAGCTAGCAATATATCATGCTAAACATACTCACCAACAAACCAAGCACGACTAAAACCGTTCGGCTACTAACAACATAGTACTAACGGTTATAAGTACTAACAACCAGGAAAACATATGGAAGTTTAACTACCAATATACATCAAGCACGACTTTTACTTGTCGGCTACAAAAGAATAAACTAACACATAATTACATCATTCCAAGCACATAAAGGTTTGCTACCCAATAATGAAGTTTACATAACTTCATTCTTCCCAACGACCTCACCAAAGCAAAATAAACACCTAAGTACCAACCTTGTCCAAAAGACTTCCTTGCCAAAGTAACCTTCTGATTTACTTGGATCCTTTCGCGGCTCGGATCTAGGGAAAACAACCAACAAATAAAAGTAAGTCACAATGACTTAGTAAGTTACTAACCATAACTTCCTACCATGGCATAATGCTCAATCATAAATCATATCATGCTATTGTCATGAAATAACCTTATAATAAATCATGTTACGGCATTCATGCTCAACTTTAAATAAATATGTTATCAACATAGTATAACATCTTACCAAAAATCCATGTCAAGTCATTCTTGTCTTAACAATAATAATTTATACCTTTGGCATAAAACAACATTCCCATAATATTCATGTGATAGCATACATGCTTAACAACATTAATCAATATGTTATCTATTAAGTATAACATGTAAGGAACCAAAACAAACATCATATCATATCCAAATTCACCAAGCACGTTATTCACTTAAGCACTTGTGAAACAATTCATATATATAAGGGATATGATACCATTACCAAAATTCCTCCGCGTGTCGCTCTGCAAAAAACGTGCAAAACCAGTATGTGCCCTCGATATCCCTCTCGTAGATATCGGCGTCCCGAGCAGTCTCCGCTCGAGTTCCATAGTTATCAAAGTCATGTGTATTACTACAACTAAGATAAACTACTTCCCCACCGTGGCCATCGATGGAGGGGTGTGTGCAACCCGGCACGGCGATCCATCGCGATCACGAATCCCATAATTCGTGAAGACGATGTATCGACCCACCAAAGACTCAACAGACCGACGCCAGCTGGACTCAAAACCCAAGCACACGTAATATATACTCATATGCTCAAACAAGTAGGTAAACACTCTACCAACAAACTAGTCATGCAATTCATCCACAACTAGCATAAATATCACAACCGAGAATCATATAAGTTCTCATAATCAAGTGTGCTTCACACACCTTAAACTTCTTGGAGGCTCGACCTCCATGAAGTCTACCCAAGATTCCGTAGGACTTAAAATCATAGCTCCTAGGATTCAAACTAACCCAAAGGTTAACTCCGTTGAGTTCAATCTAAGTTTTCCGAAAATTCAAGGAATAGAAGCTTAGGCTTCATCATCCCCCTAAGTTCATATCTATCGTCAAAACCATAAACCCGACGATCAATAAACTCACATAAACTCCACAAAATGATTAACAAGATAACTTAGAACAAATTAGCCATCTTGGTTATAAATTTATTCAAGTCACCATACCAACCAATAATTCCCAATTTACGATTAATTCACACAATATAGTTTAATATGCTCTACTAAACATATAAAACATTCTAATCATGCTCACATCATTAATTTTGCAAGCTAATCAAAATTAGGGCAAGACACCCTCCAAGCATCTCAACCAAACCAACATTAATCCACATTATCAATCAACATAAACAAGTTCAATAGGCTAGTTAGAACATGAATTTTACATATATCATGGTCTCACATAGGTCAATCGAGTTCTATCCTTCAATTGAAAAACCTAGGGTTCATGCTTCTTCTACAACCCTAACAATAGCTTCCATTGACCTCAAATACCACAAATGGTTGTTTCCCTAGGGTCAATGGAGCTCAAAAATCAAAGGAAGAGAGGTAGAAACTTACCCGAACTCAGCTCTACAAACTGCCCAAAACCAAACTCGAAGATGAAGCCGTTTCTTCTCACTCCGCTCTCTTCAATCTTGCGGGTTATATAGAGAAGAAGACCCCCAGCAATGGCTTCCAAGCTTAGCCCCTTGAAGCCCTAGAATCGTCTCCTCACAAGCCCTCTCTCGCGCCTTGGCTGAAGTGGTCGCAAGAAACGCAAAGGAAGGAGTCGCACTGGCTGAATGAATGAGAAAGTGCGGCTGATTTGGGTTTTATATGGGGGGATTAATTCACTAATCAAGTCACTAATTAACCCCTAAATCTCTTAATAGAAGATTAGGATTAGTATTAGGCTAATTAAGTGAGTTTAGAATAGGTTTAAATTGGGTTTAAGTAGTAAAAAGTTCGGACGTGCAGAACAAAAATCGCAATCCTGAATCTGGGGCCTTGCGGTCGCATCACTAAAGCTTGATGCGAGCGCATCAAGCTGTTTTCCAGCTTTCCAAGTTTTCTGCTTTCCTTGCTCGATCCCGGACTCTCCCGCATGCAAACTCGAGTCCTTCCAAGCCAAAAATGGTCTATAAATCAACCTTAATAACCTCCAAACAATACCCAAAGCAATCAAGCCTCAAACCCCATCAAAAGAAGGCCAAGAAATCAGGCAGAACTCTCCCGAACGACAACTGGAAAAGTCAAACTGAAAAGGGTTAATGCTAGAATCAAACTAGCAACCCAACCGACAATGCAACAAGCTTCTAACCAACATCCAAGGCATGTTAATGATGTTTTAACTACCCTCTAAAAATAATCCATGTGATAACCACATAAAACATAAACCCGAGATCCAACGCATCTCGCGAAAGAAAAATGCATACGTGCATCTCAAACAACGTTAATGATCATGCTATTGACTCTAAACATATACGGGAGCTAAATTAACATATTCATGATGATTATAAATATATGAATCCATGCATAACACATGCAAGTAACATTTCAGGGTTTTACACTTCTGGTCCAGCTTATGTTCATTTTGCAATTGCTCCCAGCATTGCCCCGCGAGCTGGTGATCAGAATTCGATGCAAGCGCATCGTACAGCCCTTAAACTTGGTCTAAACACGTCCTAAATGGTCCCAAACTCATGGGAAACCATTCTAAGGTCTAACCCAACTCAAAGCAAGTCGGAAACACACCCGAACAACATCCGGAACAACTCGGAGCTAAACCGGGAGGAGGTGCAACCGGAACGACGAATGAACTCGCAATCGAAAGAGCAATTAAAGGAGTCTTTTAAGGAAAGTCTAAGGGCTAATGAAGAAGATTAAATACTTCTAGGAAGTTGAATAACAACTAGGGAAATAAGAATTCCAAAGGAGAGACGATTATATGACTCAATCCCCGAACTACGCGATAGAGACGAACGCTATCTCCAAAGCTTCCAAATCATCGATAGACTTAAGGAACACCTCCAACTTGAAGTCTAATACATCTAAACATGTTAATAAACCATCATATAGAGGTCTAGGACCAAACCGAGATCACGAACACAAAACGCAAGCAAACTCTCAATCGCGTCCCATTCCGACTATCGTCGAGTCACGACTTGTGACTTTAGCATGTCAACAACTATATGGCATCTCTTAATAGTGTTTTGGTTTTAATGTGGTCTCTCATACATGTCTAGACCCTCTCGCAAACCAATCATACAGTCGACAAAAGAAGAAGTGCAAGTATAGCACGCAAACCGAGCTAGCGAAGGAGCGGGGTGTTACACGGCACCCTGCAGCATTTTATTAAAATAAAAAACAGGATACAAACAGGAGGGGGATAACCAGCCTTACCCAAACAAGGGGGGACAAAGGAGCCTGATCTCTAAAAACAAATACAACCAAAGGAATTAAGATTTCCTATAATCATAAATGCCTATCAAGTCCCGAAGGAGAGATTGACAGACCAAAATAGGAAGATAAACTATCTGCTCAAGGGGGGACAAAGGAGCCTGACCTCTAAAAACAAATACAACCAAAGGAATTAAGATTTCCTATAATCATACTTCAGCAGGTTCTTGATTAGGTACTTCGTTAGATAAAGCCGGCGAGGGAGAAAGCATTCTTTGAGCAGAAAGTGGGGGAGAAGGCATTCTTCATGCAGTAGAAGTTGTGGTAGGAGAACCTCTTTCAGAAATCCTGATGGCTTTGTGTCTCTATTTTTGGGAAATTGAAATGGTTGCTATATTCAATCTTTTCGACCGTTTCTTACCTTGCCTTGAACACTGCATAGTTTATTAATGATGAAATAATATTAATCAGCTATATAAATTGTTTAAATCATTAAGAAAACAAATAACGAGATATTATAACTTGTTCAAATATGTTTGATATAATGAAATCTTACCTCTGGTTGTCCATTAGCCATAATGAACAAATGACGATAAATGTAGTTCACTTATCTAAAGATTCACCTGTTAATGAAAGAAAATATTCATGGATTAAATTTTGTACATATATAGGAGTGACATAACTTTATAATATCATGAAAAAAGAAAACATTGTAAGATCAAAGTATTTAAATCAATATACCATCACAACTCATGTACTAAAAACCATACACACATAGTAAAAGAAACATTCATTGTTTTAACCAATATGTTGTCACAGCTCGTTCTTACGCAACTACCATCTTGGTCATACATGGTTTTCTCAAGAAAAGTTGCATCTATTGGGTTATAAGATAATTCATCATCCTCATGATCTTGATCCACGACATATATTTCCAAATCGTGGTAGCCTCTTGGTGGTGGCCTCAGAACGACTTGCCAATGAGATGATTTGTTTTCTCTCCAATAAAACACTTGGGAGTCTTGTGTTGCTAATATAAAAGGATCTCCTTTAAATTGATCTTGGAATTTGTCAAAATTGACTAAAGTAAATCCATCTTCAACCTTCACTCCACGATAAATATTTGCCCAGTCGCACTTAAATAAAGGAATTTGAAACTGAAGATAGTCCAACACAATAATGTCACACAAGATCCCATAGTAACCTAATGAACTACTAAAAGATTGTTCATTTTCATTTGACGCAGATCTACGTTTTGTGGTTGCTTCGAGTGAAACACCGCTATTCTGTGTAGATTTTTCTAATGCCTTTGTGCGAAACCGACGACCATTTATAATAAAACCTAAATAGCAAAGTGCTTGCTTTCTAGGCCAATATGATAGCCACTTTACTATGTCAGAAACTTTACATGTTTCCATTTCGAGTTTAACCTGTATTTATTCAAAACAATAACATATTTATTTGTAATACGTAAGCTAAACCTGCTTTCACATATTCCCCATTACTGAATGTGCAGCACTCTCGGCGAAAAAGAAGGTTGACATTACATACGAAAAGATTAAAACTTCAAGATTTTATATGCTACCATATATTAGCATATGTTCCAGCTATGAGATGAAGAAGCTACCTATTAAAAATCTGTACATTTATGTATGAGAATATTTGATTGAATATCCTCTGGACAAGAACCGGAGGCACCTGAAACAATGCCCAAAGGTCAAACATGGATTTAGGAAATGGAATTGCTCCATCATCTTGCAAATTATTAAGATCACATACATAGTTTTATTTCATTGTACTGAGAAGCCCATTTAGGCTCCCGATGATAACATGTCCCTAACAACTTTAACTAACAGAGATCTGGAAGCCTGTCTCAACCAATTTCAATCCAAGAATAATCCACATGACCCTATATATAAACCAAAAATAAATGATAGATGGACCTTGAAGCTTGAAGTTTGCAGCCAAATGTAAAGGTTGTGCTTCTTGCGAAGTTAAATATAAATCTGGAATCGGTATGGTCGATGTGAATATATTTTTTCTCTTTTCTGTTAACTTTGTGCTTGATCGATCAATCTTATTGGTAGGAGTAGGCTTGTTTTTTTTCCTTCTAAATCAGCTTCAGAATGCATCCTATTTCGAAATTGTGATTAGTAAAATTTTTACTTACAAAAAATAAATAAATTCTGCTATAGGGAGCTACCACTGTTGACCAGTCTTTACTATAACTCTGGCACCAGATTACAAGCTCCAACTTATTGATTCAGCATCCCCTCCAGTATGATTTCTTCTCAAGTTTAATATTAGATCTTCAATTTACTAGCTAGGAAGCTAGCACTAACATGCATCTTCAACTTGTTTCAGGGTGCAGAGAACCAAAATATAGCTGGTGATGGATCTACTGTCCAAAAGGCTGAGAGCTTATGAGATTGGAAAAAGGGCATGTATCAAAAGGTGAACTTGAATATGCTGAGAAGATATGCAGGTTTGTGAACGAAATCTACATGGATCTGACCCTTGTTGCGAAATCTACATGAGATCAAAGATGGATACAATGCTCTAGAGTGTAATGAAAATAGAAAACGCTAAGTCCTTAAATGTACTACCTTGGCTGCGAATTCGTTAGGAACAGACTTGGGAAAAAAGATGGTTTGGTTAATCATCATAAGAATGTAATCAGTGTCTACCTCTCCACTCGAGTGGCATGAAGTTGATTTTTTGTTTACAGTAATTTTTCTAATAGATCATAGCACCAAACACACGATAGTCTCTCTATACGATCCTAAAATTACTTGAAGCTTTGCAACCATGACGACATGTTCATCAATACAAACTACTGCCTAGTTTAATCAGATGGATCTGCCATGCTTATTTTCAAAACTCTATTTAAGAAGGCAAACACCGAAGAATTTTGGATGAAGTTTGAAGGCGGTTTCATAATGTGGGGATTTAAAAGCACAATTATGTTTACTAATTGTATTTAGAAGCTTTCAGACTAAGAAAATTTAGTTTCTTAGATGGGGGTTAGGTGGAAACAAAAATTTTATATCTCAAATGTATTTTTTTTTCTTTGCTACAAGTTTATTTTAACAATTGCTATGGTGAGATCTTGTTATCTCAGATAGTATGTCTACTGGGATTTTCATGGTTTAACAACAATCCTTTGCAAACCCTTTTTTGTAAAGATGTTTCTGTAGAATTCCATAATTACTGTCGGGGGCTAACGAAAGAATATGCTGGTTATCACTGGCCTGATATAGTTATATATGCATATATTGATACTAGTGGGTGTAGTAGGGTCAGTTTGTTCTTTTAAGGGTTTCTTAGATTTATAAGAATGCTTATTTTTGATAAGTAGATTCATAAGAATACTTGAATCATCTATGTCCAGCATTTGAAACTGGTGTCTGAACTGATGCAGGACATCAGACCGAATAAAATCTTGATACTGATAGCATTAAATCAGAAAAGCTAATTTGAATATAGGAGTCACATAAACTGGTGGATATCTTTGAGTAGTAGGTGGTTGTTATTCTATCACTAAGTAGTAGTTAGTGTTATTTGGTTACTTCAAGAGTATCCTCACTACCGTCTTCTTGTCCTGATGCATAATTTTTGTGACACATTAGCTGATAGATAGTTGGAACAGTTTTGCTTTGTGTAGTGTTATGCATTGCAGCCTAGTGTTCTATTCGTTCTTTTTTGATCGAAGAGTCGACTATTATATTATGGAATGTTCCACTCAAAGAGGTCATCTTCTAATGCGTATAAGGGGGTCTATATCTCTAAAGGGGACGTCGATCCAAAGATAGTTTATAATGGATTTGGTTTGTTCCTTATCACAATATACATAGGGGCTGATTATGAAGGATCTGCGATACGAATGATCAAGATTAATCAAGCGCACCTTGGGTTGGCTAAAATATCCGACAAAGGGAGCACAATTGGATCCTTTAAACCCAAAGGGTTAGTCATGGGTGAATGCACTTATGTGGGGGACGTCATGGGCTGCATGGGGCGAAGTTTTGGAGATTAGAGGGTACGGGTACAAGGCTCCACTCAAAAGGGGATTTGGCTAGTTTAGTAGGTGGGCTTGGGTTGGTGCAAAAAAAGAATTGAAGTTTGTTGAAATTTGCAATTAGTCACGGAAGGGGGCAGCAGCCACAAAGAACTAAAGAGGGGACGGTTGGGGAGTCCTTGGAAATAAAGAATTCGCCTAGTCTTGTTTTAGTAGTATTTAATCTCCTTAGTTGTTTTATTTTAGTCAATGTTAGTTTTCTAGTATGTTAGGAATTCTTTTAAGATTTTTAAGTTAGCTTAGGATTTAAATTCTTGTAGCCTATTTAAAGGCAAATCTTTACAATGAATAATCAGATTTTTGGTGTGAAAAACATTGAGCAAAGAACTAGTTCGTTCTTCTTCAATTTCTCTTTCAAGGTGAGTGAAGTCTAGGGAGATTAATCAAGCGGCGTTCTTTACGACAAGCGAGTGAAGTTTGTCCGGTGAAGCCGATCTATCCCTTCTCTATTTCTTTTTCTTTTTATTTGTTCGTGGCAGCCTGCTCTCCTTTGATAGCGGGTCCGTTTTGTGTAGCATAAGCTTCTAGATTCGTGGCTGTTTTGAAGGCAGATTGGTCGTGTGTTTGGCACGAGGTTTAGCAGCTTTTGAGCATGAGTTTTGCTGGAATTGGGAGGGTGTTTGGGCAGTCCAAAACCTGCTGTAGTTAGGCGTGTGATAGGGGTTGTTGCAAGGAGTTAGTTTGTTAATTGGTTAGTTATTTTTGCAAGGAAAATTTATGTTCAAACCAAACTGTTTGGGGCTGAATTTATGTAATAGGTTGGAGTAGTTTTAGAGGTTGTAATCTGTCCAAATTAAGCTACGGGTTTGGGTAGTAAATTACAAAAGAAACTTTATAATTTTGAGCAGATTGTAGAAGGGTTTTGTGGCGGGTTTGAGGCTATTTTGGAGAGTTTGGTTCTGCCATAGGGCTGTCCTAAAAAGCTGGAACAGGTTTGTTTAGTTCAAGCTTCCGCATACGCATCATCTTCAAATACTCGGCTACTTCGCAGCGTCAACCTTTCAATAGTACCCTCCATATCTATACGATGTACGAAGGGAGAGGGGATGATGGGTCTCTTAGTCTCTCCCTTTTGGTCATTCCCATTTGTAAAAAGAGTTTAAATTTTTATATTCATGAAGAAGTCGAGATGGCCTTTCCTTCTAAACTACCGCCTAGAACATCATCCACCCTAACAGTACACGGTAGAGTTTCTCGTACAAGAAAGAATGAATCGTAGAGGCTTATGCAGGCCCTGCCCTGGTCGTACAGGTCCATGCAAAAGATTGACTAAATGAGAGTAAGAACTAGAGCCATCACTTTCCAGCAAAAGATTGATGAGTTCAAATAAGAGTTGAGACCACTAGTAGTCCAGCACACTGGCCCAAATTCTTAAAGCTAAAGCTGGGATCCTACCCTCATCAGCCGAGCAATCAATTGGAATTTCCATAAGAATTCTAATTGATTGGTCAAAACCATATCTTGTACTAATAGTTGGAAACACGGGCAATATAGGAATATAGGAAAAAAGAAAAGGAATTCCCAGGCAATTTATGTTTTGAAACACGAAGCTTCTTTGGGACATCCTTTAATTTTTTGGATAGATACATGTTAAATATTCTTAGAGGCCAAACATCAAACACCTTGTAGATAGTATAAAAATTGACTTGGATGCGTGAACTCTAAACTAGTTCCATAACTTTTAGGATCCACAATAAACCATATTTAATGTTAATACTCACATAATAGTGAAATTAGAGGGGATGAGAGGGGAAAATAAAAATTTAGGGAAATATAAATGAAACATTGAATTCATAAATAAGGGAAAGAGATTTAAAGTGTGTTAGGGCATATTCATGTTCGGATTTTAAGGCAAAGTCATAGAGGTTATGTGTTAGGGTGCAGTTTCATGAGGGCACAAATTAGATATGGAAAGAGAGGGATGCATACCAGATTCAAGTGACCAAACAAGCCCTAATCGTAGATAGAAAGCCCACAATTCTCCTACAAAATCTACTTGAAAAGGGAGGAGAAACGGAAAGGGATCAATGTGTTTCTTATGAGAGCTTGAACTGAAATCTTGGGACTTATACCTTGTTGATGCGAAAGATTGAAGAGAGAGCTTGACAGAAAGGGAGAGAGCTTGAGAGAAAGGGCTTACTTAAGAGAGAGCTTGAGAGAAATCTTTTCTGCCTATCAAGTCTTCACGAATTCTGGGAATCGGGCTGATTCTCTAAAGACTAAGATTTCGGGAACTTGATTGATGAATAAGTGAGTGCCAACAGCGAAAGCGCAAAAGAGCTACCAGGTTTGAGAAAAAAATGGCTTACAAACAGCATTTTCTTCTTAGTAATAGCGGGTAAATTATCCTGCGTCTTTTTTTGGGCTGTGGATTTTACAACATTTTTAATAAAATGTTGTATTAGGGAGAATAATAACGTTGCTAGGCAAAACGTTGTCATTTAAAAGGGAAACAACAACGTTTCTAGATAAAACGTTGTAATTTAAAAGGGAAACCACAACGTTCATTTTTAGAACGTTGTAATAAAACGTGAAAAAGTAATCTGCAACGTTTTCAATACGAACGTTGTGTTAGATATACTCCCTCCGTCCCTAAATTATCGTCCTAGTTGACCTGGCACACAGATTAAGAAAAAACAATTGATTTGATTATTTATATTGGTTTAATGTGTAGTTTCCTTTAAAGCCCATGTGTATGTGGCCCATAATTAAAGTAGGGTGAAAAAGTAAGGGTAAAGTGGTAAAAGTGATGTTCTAAAAAGGTAAGTTTCAAAGTGCACAATTATTTTGGGACGGACAAAAAAGGAAAGGAGGACGATAATTTAGGGACGGAGGGAGTATCAATTACAATGTGTTTGGAAAAAAATGTTGTGTAAAAAATGTTGTGAAAGCTTGTTTTTGTTGTAGTACGGGCATAGAGTTGGTTGTTGAGGAAGGTGGAGCATGCAACAAAGGACTAGTAGCGAGCAATGGTGAGGGTGGGTGAGGCTGGGGTATGAGTGAGCTAAGATCAACCTCATTCTGATTAGTGCGAGGAGAAACTGGCAGGGAGGCACTGGAGCGAGCAGCCGGCGGTGTGTATGAGTGGCGGATCAGTTCATGAGGGGTTATCTAAGAGACACTAGCATAGGTATCCGTGCGAGCAGGGCTGGTGGCTGGGGTGGACATTGGAAAGGTAGACTCGACAAATCGAACATGACGTGATATGTACATCTTGGTGGTGCTCGGTTCATAACAGAGATAGGCACTCTGAGTGAGCGAGTAACCAAGAAAGGCACACGAAGTTGAACGAGCAGCAAGTTTTTTAGCAGAGTAAGGGCGGAGCCAAGGGTAGCAGAGACAACCAAATGCACAAAGTTTGGAGTAGTTGGGCAAAGAGCCAAAAAGTTTATGGTAGGGAGACTGGTGAGCAAGGGTGGGTGCTGGTAGCCGATTTATGAGATAGGTTGCGGTATGGAAAGCAAACAACCAGCAATTCAGTGGAAGAGAAGCATGAGAGAGAAGGGAGAGACCAGCCTCGACAATGTGGCAATGACGACGTTCCGAGAACCCATTGTGTTCCGGGGTGTGAGGGGGCGAGGTGAGGTGAGAGATGTCATGGGCGGACAGGTAGGCGGCCAAGCCCGAATCCTAGGCAAGCCCCATGTACTCGCCTCTATTGTCCGAGTAAAGGGTGGCAATGGTTGTTTTAAAATAGTTTTCCACCAAGGCTTTAAATTTGGGAAAAATGGTGGTGACCTCAGATTTGAGTCTGAGCGGGTAAAGCCAAATATAATGGGTATAGTGATCAACAAAGATCACATAGTATTTGAACCCATCAATAAAGGGAAGGGGGAGGTCCAAACATCAGTATAAATAGTTTGAAGAGGGAGAGTTGACACAATAGTATTTTGGTGAAAAGGAAGTTTATGACTTTTATTAGAAATTAAGGCAATCATTACAATGAATATGAGTGCGAGCAGTGTCTAAGGCTAAACCTAGGCTAGAGAGTATCTGACTTTGGACGGGGCCAGACGGATGGCCATGGCGATGATGCCAATCTTGGTGGGAGACTTTGGAGCTGACACAAGCAGAGGGGCGAGGAGAGGGAGTTGTGGTCGTCCATTCATACACACCATCCTTAGACTATTCGGTCAGCAGCATTCTCCCTGATAGTAGATCCTTTACATGAAAATAAGAAGGTAAGAACTCAATAGACATGTTATTTGATATGTAGAATTGAGATATGGATATGAGATTGCGTTTCATGCTAGGAACAAACAAGACATTTTGTAAAGTAAAGGTGTGTGCAGGGGTGGGAAGGATAGAAGAACCAGTTTTGAAGATATGTAGGCCTGTACCACCAATGACCAGGACATCCGTGCCCGGATAGTTGGAGTGAAGATGGAGGTTGCCAAGATCATTGGTAACATGGTGAGAAGCACCACTATCAAGAAGCCAGCCCGGAGTCCCTGTGTCCGTTGAGGTCGCTAGATTGGCCCGAGGTGTCCAACCACTTCCCGAGGAGGAAGTGATAGGTCGGGTATTGGTGGCAACCAGTTGGTAGGTCGGATAGCGAGCAACTGTGTGACCTTGTTAACGGCAGCCTTGCCAGAGCCTGCTGTGAGGGATGCCGAGGTTGAGAGAAAGCCTGGCGAGCATGCGAGGAAGAGTGTCGAGCATGCGAGTTGTTGTTCCTTGTTGTGGCAGGATTAGTAGTGATCGGTTGGGAGAAGGAGGCAAGGTGAGATTGTGTTAGGAACAGCTCGCGATTGATGAGTTTTTCATGTAGCTCATCAAAGGAGATAGGGGTATCGCGGCCTTCAACCACATCCACTATGTGACGGTAGTCATCATCCAACCCACTGAGGAGGATCTCAATGAGGTCCTCATGGTCAAGCGGTTTACCCATAGCCGCTAGTTCATCAGCCCAACTTTTGACAGACTGCATGTAGCCGGAAATCGGCTGAGTTCCCTTTGTTGTTCTCTTGAGGTAATCTTTGATCTGTTTGATGTGGCCGCGAGTTGGGCCAACATAGGTGTGAGCCAGGATGTCCCAGGCTTCTCAAGTAGTGGCAGCCTGTTAGATCATAGAAACTAGGGGAGCAGATAGGAAGCCAACAAGAGCCCCAAACAGGAGTTTGTCTTGGCGAATCCATGGCTGGTAGTGAGGGTATGGCGAGGGGACGTCCTTGGATGATTGGGCATCCTTGGTGAGGACTGTGGGAGGCGGGAAAGGGTGTGATCCATCGACAAATTTGTAGAGATCATAGCCAATGAGGGTGGCCTCAACTTGGAGTTTCCAAGCGATGTAGTTAGTGTAGGTGAGTTTGATGATGTTGTGGTGGGAGATTTTGATGAGGTCGAAGGTTTGAGTGGGATCAAGGGGGTTTGTAATGGTGAGGGAGTGATTTCCGGTAGCCATGGTGGTTAGGGCGGCAACTAAAGGAAGAAGGAGAATATTTTAGGAGCAAAGCTCCGATACCATGTAGAAACAGATAAAGTTTAGGAATAATGACATAGCATTTCCATTGATTGAATTACCTATTTATAGGGAGATTTACAATTAGGGTTACATTTGGAGTATGGTACAAGGAAGATAACATAATAAAGAAATAACTCTACAAGGTAATTACCACTAATTACTAATTACAAATCAACAAGAATAATAATAAAAATATTATTCTCTAATATGTTATTGTTTTATTATTTGTTTTTTATTACCGTGATTATTAATTGCCTAGAAATCTGAATGAGTAAATGTATAAATAATGTTATTTTACTTTTTTGTTACTTCCCCTGCCCCCAAAACTATTGTCTTTCTTGACCTGACACACGAATTAATGAAAAATAATGCATTGACTTGAGTATTAATATTAGTATAGTGTATAGTTTCATTTAAAGCCAATATACATTTGACCCATAAGTAAAGTAAAATCCAAAAATAAGGATATAATCGTATAAGCGTTATCCAGAACAAGAAAGTTATAGGCAAAACAATTTTTTTTGGACAAACGGAAAAAGAAAGGGAAACAATAATTTTAAAACGGAGGAATGTTTTTCTTTTGTGATTCTTTTTCAACTTAAGAATCTTGTTATTATTACTATTATTTATTATTTATAAGAGCAAATCTCATATGTTGATGATGATTAGCATACATCAAGTCGATCTCCTCCACCCATGGGAAAATAGAAGTTGCGCGAATCTCATATGTTGATGATGATTAGATGTTGAGGGTTCAAATGAAGAGTGGAAGAGAGAGAGAGAGAGAGAGTGAGAGAAAATATAACCAAACATTGGCTTCATAAAGAGAAAGTAGCATGACTTCTAATGGGAAATTATATGCTAAACTTTAGAGTGCAATCAAAGCTAGGAATTATTGAGTTACTCACTCGATCCCAAAATTATTGTCAATTGTCCTCGTGTCCGTTTCAAAAAAAAATTATCATATTTAAAAATTTTATTTTTATAACAATATTTTTATTACTTTTTTCGTTCTGGGCAAAGAGTCTACCACTTAAAGAATCTACTTTCAAAAATTAAAATATAAAAATGTCATTTTATTACTAATTGACTACTAAAAATATCATTTTCTTAAAAAAAATTGACATTCAAACGGAGACTTAAATATCATTTTCTTAAAAAAATTGACTTTCAAACGGAGATTTTTTGTCCCGAACGGAGGGAATATTATTCTTACTTTTTATTTCTATTTTAATTATGTGTTACATTCACATGGTCTTTAAAAAAAAACTTCACACGATAACAATATTACTCCATCCGTCCCTAAATTATCGTCTTTCTTTCCTTTTTCGTCCGTCCCAAAATAATTGTCAGTTTGAAACTTATATTTTTAAAATATCACTTTTACCATTTTACCCTTATTTTTTCATCCTACATTAATTATGAGCCAAATACACATGGACTTTAAAAGAAACTACACATTAAACCAATATAAATAATTATATTAATTGTTTTTTCTTAATACGTACGTCGGGTCAACTAGGACAATAATTTATGAATTGGAGGGAGTAATAATCAAGTCAATTATTATTTTTAATCGATGTATCAGACCAAACAATACAATAATGTTAGGACGGAAGGACTATTATATTTCTTACTTTTCTTAAATTATAATTGAAAAAATAGAATAATAGTAAGACCTACATCTGTATCGAAGAGAAGAGGCAAGCTTACATACTAATTAGAGTTAATTGCAATAAAAACATCTTACATTTCACAAATTTTAAATTAAATCTCGTGTTTTAATTTTTGATCTGTTAAACTTTCACCTTGGAATTTTTTCCCGTTCAAACCTTCCATCAATTTATAAATAATATTAATAATAATTTTGTTTCCAAAAGAATACAATAATCTCAGGTTTGATATTGTTTTATTATTTATTTTTTATTACCGTGATTCTTAATTACCTAGAAATCTGAATGAGTAAATGTATAAATAATGTTATTTTACATTTTTTTGTTACTCACTCTGCCCTCAAAACTATAGTCTTGCTTGACCTGACACACGAATTAATGAAAAACAATATATCGACTTGATTATTAATATCAGTATAGTGTATAGTTTCATTTAAAGTCAATGTGCATGTGACTCATAACTAAAGTAAAACCTAAAAATAAAGAAATAATCGTAGAAGCGTTATCCTGAAAAAGAAAGTTATAGACAAAACATTTTTTTTGGACAAACGGAAAAAGAAAGGAAAACAATAAATTTGGAACGGAGGTAACATTTTTCTTTTGTGATTCTTTTTCAACTTAAGAATCTTGTTATTATTACTATTATTTATTATTTATAAATAATATTAATAATAAATCTGTTTCAAAATAATAATAACAAATTAATTTCGTAAATCAAAATTAATCTGCAGAAATGATCGGTCGAAAATAAGGATTGGGATATCTTGGTTTGTTATAGATACTAGAAATTAATGGATACCACAAATCTAAATCTATATATATATATATATATATATATATATATATATATATATATATATATATATATATATATATATATATATATATATAATAATAATAATAATAATAATAATAACAATCATGATTTTTCCCCCGAAAAGTTTTCCATAAATGTAAACACAAATATACATCAGAAGTTGAAACATTTTGTTATATTACACTTTTCTTAGTTTTATACTAAACATTTAATTAACAATGCATTGGAAATTGAAACACTTTGTTTTGTTATATTTCATATATATATATATATATATATATATATATATATATATATATATATATATATATATATATATATGTATGTATATACACGTAAGATCCCTTTAAAATGTACTTGAGGAAGAGGAAGATATATATAATGACAAATGAAATTTGTTTATTTGAAGATTGTTAGATAACCACTGTAACTACTTACAAAATAAGGATTATATTTACATATGAACACGTATATAAGTATCGATAAGTAAATGAAAAAACATAAGAAGCTATTAAGAAATTAAATACTATCAATCAAAGAGGGAATGTCTTTTCTCTTTTTACCAATATGCAAGGGAAACAAGAATAACAATTTAAAATCTCATTATATTATATGATCTTCCTATATTGATATTAATTTACTTGTGAGTTTTGTCAAGACAAATTCTATCCATATAAGCTAAAGAACAAGTACATAGTGAAATATAATTTGATGAACAACTATGGATCCTTAAAGTTTGACATGTCTAATTTTATACTCAACAAACATTGCTTACTCGGCTATTAAATGTACTTCCTCCTTGAATATAAATGTCATGTGACCACGTTTGTTGCCGCCTATAACCAAGTAATTTCACCGGTAAAAGTAGTAGTATCAATTATGGTATGCTGGATGAGTGGACTTTTAAAGATCAACATGATCCTGGTGAAAAATGACAACATCATCATTACCAGATTCCATTTTCGCTCATTGACATTTTAGAAAAGCGAGGATGAATATGAGAAAGTAAATCGTAATCTAATTGCTCTGAGAACGTGTACAATGACTATAGAGGGGTGTGATTATTGAATTTGTTATGCAATTTTTATTATCTATATCATATATATATATATATATATATATATATATATATATATATATTCGTTTAAAGATGTATTCTAAAATATATATGGATTTTTCATTCATGTAATAAGCAATAATTAAATTCACTTATATTTTTATCCTTACATTTTAATTACATGTTTAATTTTCATAACACACAAACTAAAAGATAAAAAAATTATATTAATATTGATTACGTGTATTTTGTTATGTAATAGTGATAGTAGTAGTAATTGTACATATTTAATCATAGTGATAATAGTAATAATCACACATATTTAATGACAAATGTTGTATTTAAAAAATATTCTAAAATTTATAAAAGATTTTATTTATTTATTGTATTTTCTATTAATAATTTTACTTTTTCTTAATTGATGAATTATAATAATTTCAGTTTATATACATCGAACTCACAATCTTTACGTTACAATTATTTGTTTACTTTATTTATTATTGTTAAAGTTTTTAATCATGATATTAGTTTTACAATTATATATATATATATATATATATATATATATATATATATATATATATATATATATATATATATATATATATAAACATGATATTAGTTTTACTTCATATTGCTTATGTATAATTTGATTGAAAAATATATATGTCGTGCATTTAACGCACATGTGTAAATCTAGTTATATATTAAGAGGGCAGTGAGGGGTGGATGTAGGGTAAGAGATTTGAACTTAATCGTTTATCCAAATCCTTTCAATTGATATCACAAAAGTATTTATTAAAGCCATCATTGTCAAGAAACCTCATAGTTAAAGTGACTTTTGAATTGGTATCAAAGCTTGATTGTTTTTATCTTTAAGCTTAGTGATACTTACAAAAATTGAATAGCAAACATTTTGGGGCGTCGCGCCAAGATCTTCCAGTGTCGCGCCTCGACTTGATTTTGGCTCCCTTGTTTTGACTTTTGTCGCCAGTTGCCTTGCTGCCCTTCACTACCTATAAAAGGAGGCCCTTGGCTCCTTCATTTCACAAACCGAGCTCTCCTTAAGTTTCCCTCATTCCTTTCCTCCCTTTCTCTGTGAAGAGACCCAAGGCAACAGCCTTCCTCTCCTCCCTTGCCTTGTGCAAGCGAGCTTTCGGCCTCCAGCCTCTTGCCCCCTCGGCAGCCTCCTCCCTTGCCCAAGCGAGCCTTTCTTTCCCCACAAGCCTTCATCCGAGCCTCAGTCATTTCCCTGGAAAGCCGATCTAAAAAGCCAAATAATGTCATTACGTTGCCCGAAGGACGTGAACGAGAACAACAACAACAAAAACTATCGTTATTTTGCCGAAATTCCAACAAAACATCTTCCACCGCCTTGGCCTATTCTGGGCATAGCACAGCATACCACCTACCACAAAAAGCAACTGCAAAAGCAAAAGCAAAAGCAAAAGCAAAAGCAAATATATCCACCGTATTTGCCTATTCTGGGCAAAGCGCATTATATCGTCAACCACAAAAGCATCAACAATTACAAAAGAAAAAAGACTTCCTTTTCTCTGAAGGACAGGGGAAACACACCTAAAGACTTCTGATCGTGTCTTATTTTAATTTCTTGCAAGTGTACAAGACTATTGTAGAATAGTATGATAGCAAGGGCCGAACCATAGAGACAAGAAGAATACAAGTAGCAAGTTTATCAGTAGCAATTAAACTAAGGGGGGTTTTTATTTTGATTTATTTAGTCTAATTTCACTCTACTAAATCAGGAAATCTAATTAACAAACTAAATAGCAATCACAATTTATAGAGATCTTATGGAGGAAGGAAATCAAGGATTAGAGATTCACTTGCATCTACTCTATTGCCCTTTTTTTTATAAATAAAGTGTCATTCAATAACTTGGGTTCATTCACAAAAGATAGATATAGATTGTCAAATTATAATTCAGTCTACATCCTAAATAATTCATCAAATTTATATCCTAAGAACAAGAACATATGAATCTTATCTGTCACTTAGGTAATATATATGAATTTGACCATAACTTATCACTCTCGTGCACCGATAAGGTCAATTTACCATAATGGTGAGCCAGTGTACGCCATATGCATTTGGCCGTGCAGCTATCCGCACCTCTAGGTCTTTACTACTTGTGATTTCATTCATTTGGTCAAAGCAAGATAGTAAAGAGGTTGATAAACATCATGATCAACAAGAATTGAATGAATAAAAATATATTAAGTAATAGTTTCAAAAACTATAATTACAACTACTAAACTATGCATTACAAACTAAAATCGGTGTTAGAATCGTCTCCTAATTATTTGTGGACGTCCTTTTGCTTTGGCTACTGTCTTTTATATATATCAAGGTGTTTTAGGGGAAAGAGGTTCAATCCAGGTAAAACACCTGTAAAGGTGGTTTCTGGGTACCTTGCGGCCGCAAGGTGTGTATACCTTTCGTCCGCAAAGGTCTTGATCTGTCTGGGCTGCACACTGGATACATTGCGGGGGCAAGGTCTTGGAGGCATGTGGCCGCAAGGTGTCCAGATGTCTTCTTTTGACTTCATTTCAATAATTGCACTTTGCACCCTTTCCTCGAAATCTTCAATAAAAGCTTTGTAAATCCTGTATTTTCATATAAAACCCTGAAAGTCACAATATATCTCAAAAACACATATTAGGCCAAAAGCCTCGTGGAATTGTTATTTCTAAGTCATAAAAGTACCTGATAAAGACGTATAAAATACGTCTATCAAATACCCCAAACTTATACTTTGCTCACCTACAAGTAAACAATACTTATAAATACAAAAGCTAAAGAAATAAATAAAAATCTTTTTGGAGGTTGACACTATTTACACTCCTCTAGAAACCCACAAACTCAAGGAGACTCTAACGAATGACCCGACTATGCAGATAAATACAAAAACTAATAAATATAAAAGCAATTAAAAATTACTCTAAGAGAAAACAATAAATACAAAATAAATAAAACAAAAATCTTTTTGGTATCAATCTCAAGTCACAAAGGCATGACATATCAAGTTATCTTAGAAAGATGTTCACCACATATGTGCAGACTAATTCATAGAACAAACTGATTTATACTCAAACTGTTACCGGTCTTAATTTCACCATGTGTGTGTGATGACCAGTCATAGAGAATATCTTAACGTAAACAGTTTTACTTAGCAAAGCACAACATTCATTCTAAAAATCATGATTTTTAATAAAACTAATGCAACACAGAGCATGTGATCTACCATCCGAACCTGGTATATCATAGAAAAATAGAACACCAAGGATTTCAAATACTTATACATCCATCCCATGCACTTCCTTTGTATGACATACAATGCTTTCATACCCCAGTTACTTGTAATATCTAAGATTATGCTAACACAGTGAGCTTGCGAATAATGTGAATATATGAATTGGGGATCAATTTTACATGTAATACAGTCAAATCAACCAACACAAGCATTGGCAAGAAGATCAATAGGTCTTTAATAAGCTTGTAATGTAAGGCCTTGGTGTTGGGGGATATGATGGAAAGGAATATAATACAAAGTGAGAGAGCAAGACTACCCTTAATCTCAAATACTTTCAAAAAGCCAAGATACAGGTAAGATTTTCAAGGTCAATGGTCATTGGTTGAAGCCTTTTTACGAGGGTTTCCAAGTTCGTAACATTAAGATAGTTGATTTGGTCGATCCAATTTATTCTGATTGAGATGCAGCAACGTCTAGCCAAAAACGTTAAAGAAAAGTGCTCTTGGGAGGCAACCCACGTTTTATTTAGCTTTTTTTATTTTTATTTATTGTTAGTTTTGGTGGCTTCTTGGAGTTTTGAAAAAAAAATATGCACGTAATTTCGAATAGGGCGTGGGCACGTGGGGTTGTGTTTTACTTGCTACAAATTTGGAAAAAATGTCGTGCCCATGTCTTATTAAAAAAGTGTCCCAGATTTTTGAGATTCAAAAAGAAGACTGAGCAAAAAAGGTCCGACCGAGATCCGATCGAAAATTGCACGTGCTCATACTAGCTCGACCTCATATTCTTTGGATGGGCAACTCGAAAGGCTTATCAGGTTGGAAAAGAATATCTTTGCCCTTTTCAAGCACGTGGGATTCCATCCATCTTTCCCTCCACCTCAACAATAAAGGTCAGATATTCTTAGATGCTTAACATTATCAGGGAGTTTTTCACTTCTCTATCACATTTTTGTTTGCACATCTATTTTTATCATTGGGGACAATGCTTAGTCTAAGTGTGGGGGATTTTGGGTTAGTTTCTTGAGATGGTTGTCTTTCACTTTTTTTGGTTCACACACGGTGTCTTTGAGAAAGAAAAGAAGCATTTATTTCATGTTCATTGTTTCTCCTCTTTGAATCCATTCTCTTCCTAATGCTTATCCATGAAAGTTGGTGATTTTGTGTGTGAAAATGATTGTTGCATTCCTAATTCCATACCTTGAGTAGTTATTTGTGATGATTGATTGGTGGAAGATACATATGATCTACACACATAACCCTCTTTTGGTGAGATTTGAGCCATGAGCATACATTGCATATTATGCTTCATTTTCTTGATTGTGTGTTGTCTTGCATTGTTGATTTTTCTAGAACTTGCATTGTTATTCATGTCTACATCAACTCCTTGATGAATTGGATGCATGGAATCAAAATGAGGGTGTTTAAAATAAAAGACTATTTTTCTTGACATTTTGACCTCTCTTTGAAGCCTACCTTACATTTAACCCTAGTGATCCACTTTGAGCCTGAAGCCCTTTTGTTTGATTTACACCACAATACAAGCCATGATACCCCTTTTTTGTTGATTTCTGCTTTTGAACCTTGAATTGAAGAATTGTATAAGCTCGTTCTTACTCACTTTTGGTTTTGTTCGAGATAGATTGCAAGTTGTTGAAATTTTTGTGCATCCAAGGCCTCTACTCCATAGTACTTTTTTCTCTCACTGTGAAAAAAATCAATAAAAAAAGAAAAGAGAGAGAGAGAGAGAGAGAGAGAGAGAGAGAGAGAAAAAAATTAAGAAAGAGGAAATTTTTTAAAAAAGGTAAAAGCAAGAAAAAAATGATGAGACCAACACAAAAGAGAATCATTTTTTTAGGATGCATATCTTGATATTTGAATAGTCTTTTTGATGTTGATTTATAGATTTGTGATTAGAAGGGTTTGTATAATTTCTTCAATTCCATTAGGGTAAAATTCCTTTTATCATACCTTGCCCCAACCCCATTTCAACCCGTTTTTGACCCTCGATTTTAGTGCATCTTGATTCATCCATTGGTAGTAGGGACGTGATATATTTGCAAGCTTATTGTTAAAAATCATCCGTGCATTGACTTGAGAGCTCATTCATACATGTACCCTATACACTTTTGAGTGTAATGAGTGAATCTTATGTGAGGTTGTTGGGTCCTATGTGTTTTCCATTCAAATTAATTGTTGTTGATGGTTGCTCATTGGTTTTGGTTTGGGAATTGCAATCTTAAAATCATGTTTTTGTTGTTTGGAAAATATTTTGAATTAGCAAAAGGGGAAAGCAAGGTGAATTTGAGGGTGAAATAATTGCACGAGCTATTAAATGCTTGAGGGCAAGCATTATCTAAGTGTGGGGGATTTGATAAGTTACATAAAAAAACATATTTATTGTCATTATTTCCCCATGTTTATGACATTTATTATTGCCAATTATTTGAATTTTAATGGAATTATTGCCCTTGTAGGAGTTTTGTGACAAATGGCTTAAATGGACTTAAATGCAAGACTTTATGTGTGATCAATTGAAGCTAAGGAAATCTGGAGTCACGCGTGAGTACAACATATCAAATTGCGAATCCAGAATTGCAATCTCAAGCTAAGGCGTGGGCACGCTATGAATCGTTGCGGGAATCTCAACCAAGTGACGCCCCATTTAATTCAAAAAATAGTTTTTCTTAATGTTTTAATGTAGTTTTAAGTAGAGAGGATGAACCTAGACTATTTGAGGGATGAGGGAGAGTATTTACTCAAAATTAATGGGGTATTACTCAAAGTTAGTGGGTTAGTGGGTTTTTATAAGGAGACCTTGGAGACTCCTATATAATCTTGGTCTCTTCCTTTCTAAAAATAGAGACAAATCTTCCTAATCTCATACTTTCTTCCCTTCTGATATTTCAAGAAACTTTGTTCATGGAGTGCTAAAGGCTTTTTCTGGCCAAATGATAATTGAAGTATTGGTTCATCGTGACTTGTGAGATCTAATTGATTTTATCTTTTTCTTCTATTTTCTCTACTATTTATATATTTTCTACGCTTATTGTATATTGTTGTTTTGGTTGGTTGCACAAAAAGACGCCTTTGTTCAATTGTCAAGATAACATATCACCATTAGAACGTTAAATCCATAATTTTTTAATTGTTCTAATATGTGTGGTAAATGGTATAGTTGATTAGAAGCATATTTTTGTTCTATGCTATGGAAATATATAATCTAGCTTAAATGAACCTACATGTGCGTTTGTTGGCTAGAATTGGTAGCTTCTCTAGATTGTAATGCTGTTGATAAATTAAATTCCATGATCGTATCTAGAATTATTTATTGGCTAGAGAAATAATTAGAGAACGTTTCCTGATTATCAAAAAAGTAAGGAGAGACAGGTTGTTAGGTCCTACCAATAACCATAACCAGTTTAGTACATAACGGAGAAATTAATCTTTGCATCTATGTGTAGACACTTCAATTTCGTACCCCTGATATGTGACTCTGGCATTGATATCAAGAACTATTTGAACTTAACAAATGTCAAGTTACATGAGTCAAAAATGCGAAAGGCAAAGCAGGATGCACGAAACAGTAAAATGCAAGGGATAAAAGTGACAATTTTGAAAGACAAACAGTAGCTTGGCGCGGCCAAAAGGGTTGTCTGGCGCCGCTCCAAGAAAAGGTGTATTCTGCGCCCAGGCTGCGACATTGGCACTCCCAGTTAACGCATTGTACAAGAATCGACGGCTTGTGTACAAGATTTATCAACATACGGAAAGGATTTTTAATCCTCGATGTATCCCTTCGTCCACCTATAAATAAATGCGTTGGGGTTCACTTCTGAGAGGAGAAAGAGATCGCAAAGAAACTCTGATATTTTTTCTCTGCGTTGTCCTAACGCTGAGATTAGTGAGAGAAGTGAGATAGGGAGTGGTTAGCCCATAAAGCTTTGAAACCCTGCCCAAACTCCGCCAAATCAAAAACCCACCGGTTAAAAGTGATCCCTAGCCTTTTAGTTAGGTATCCACCTTATTTCCCTGGCCCAAAAACCATAAAGTAAGCCGTTACTCTACCCGAGTAAATAGGCCGAAACACCAAAAATAAGCCGTTATTCCGCCCAACCAAAAAGGTCAAAACCACCACAAATAAGCCGTCATTCTACCCGAGTGAGCGAGCCAAAACCACCACAAATAAGTCGTCATTCTGCCCGAGTGAGCGAGCCAAAAACCACCAAAAATAAGTCGTCATTCTGCCCGAGTGAGCAAGCCAAAAGCAACAAAAATAAGCAGTCACTCTGCCCAAATCACAACAGCAACAACAACAAAAAAAGACTCCCTCTCCCTGAAGGACAGAGCGAGCACACTCCGCTCTAAAAGGTAATAGCCTTTAAGAGCGTTATTTTTTATAAAGTTGTTCTTTAAATCCGGCCCAATGTAGCAAATATAAGCCGTTGTGTTACCCGGATTTAGTTAGAAAATACTATGTAAAAGAGCTGTTATAATGACCAAATATTTTTAAATATATCTGTAATTATTTTAAGGAGACGGCTGCAAGTCCGTAAATAATGTAGCCGCTGATGTATTTGCTTTTATTTTCTTGTCTTTAAATGCTTTGTTTATTTTCTAAATAAATACAACAAAAAACATACTTTAGCCAAAAACTGATTTTGAGACCGAAATAGAGAGTTGGGTGCCTAGCACCTTCCCAACTCGTAACTTAGCCTTCGAACCCGTTTTTTATAATCTCTGGTTTTTCATTTTTTGGGTTTTGCTTTATTTTTGCCTTAAAATAATGATGACGACTCTATAAAACATTTTGGATCTAGTGGGGCCTCGCAACACTCTTTTCTTGTACTTTTCCGTTTTTCCTTAAAAAAGGGAGAATGGAAATGAAAGGGTGATGTATTCCATATCCTGGTAGCCCCTAAACAAGGGATAACTTGATGCGGGAAACCCAATGCTCCCATAGTGATCCGAAATATGCCATAAGGCTATTTTTATAAAATCCATAGTGGGGGCGTCGCAACATCATTTTTTGCACTTTTCCATTTTCCCCTAAAAAAGGGAAAATAAGAATGAAAGGGTGATGCATTCTCATATCCTGGTATCCCCTAAACAAGGGATAACTTGATGCGGGAAACCCAAAGTTCCCATATTGGATAAAAAATCCACTAAAGTCAACCGAGGTGCATTCCAACGCGCTATTTTGGATAGCACTCCTCTCGCACTTTTAATTTCGTCTTCCCCTAAACAAGGGAGGATTGAATGAGAGCAGTGGTGTCCCGCATCCGCACGTACGCACACCCCTATCCAAGGGCGCGCGGGGCGCGGGCGCACACGCCGGCCGACCCACAGTGGCGACTCTGCTGGAGAGATCGTTTTATTTTAAATAAAATGGAGGGCTAAACTCATAATTTTATTTTTTGTTTATTTTTTGTTTTTATTTGTTTCTGGCTAAAGTATGCTTGTTATATTAATTTATGCATTTGAATATTGCGTTCCTATCAATCTGTCTATATTTGTGGATATGATCCTCCATCTTGCAGTAGTTTTGTTCCAATAACTGTTACAGGTATATTTAAAAATATTCTTTTTTTAAAAAAAGCAAATAAAAATATCTCGAAAAAAAAGCTTTCAATATATATATATATATATATATATATATATATATATATATATATATATATATATATATATATATATATATATATATATATATATATACATACATATATATGTTTGCAATATAATTCTGGCAGCACAATAAAAGGGCCGGGGCTTTATTTTTAATATTGCTTTATTTTCGGCCCTATATCTTTATTTTGTTATGTTATTTTCTTTTATTTTATTTCGCAAAATTTGTACATATTTGCATTCATTCTGCCATTTTATTTTGGGGACATAGGACCATATTTGTAATTAATAGAAATAGGTAGATTTCTCACTTTTATTTCTATTTCTTAAATGTGATGTGCTTGCTTGCTCACACTCAAGCTAAAAAGCCGAGAAAATCCAAGTGTAACAGCAAGATAGGCCATATATGTTTTATTTTCTATTTATATATCTGAAAAAATAAGTACTTTACTACTTTTAGATACCGCACACACGTGCACACATATAGGTATATTCCGAACTGCTACCCTACACCATGGCCAGCCTACTCCCTGCATAAACCAACGTTAGAATGCATATATATTCTCAGGACACTTCAATGACTGACCGGTTTTTGAATCTTTGAATAATCATGGGTCAGCCCCTGCCAAAAAAAATATATGAAAAAAATATATATGAAAAAAAAAGATGCGCAAGTTAAGAAAAAAATAATGATGATGAAAAAATAAGTGCGCATGAAAAGAAAAAATAAATACGCAGGGGCTGATCAATTATTCTTTGATGCTCGACTTAGACCATTTCGAATAGTGGATCCTGGAAAGAGTATAAGCCCTTTCGCCTGAGATCAGTCCGGTCTTGGGGAATCGAAAGGTAGGTGGAATACGTTGGTCCTATATTCTGGAGAAAGAATCCACTATTCTAGGAAAATTCCTGAGACCGTCAAAATAAAGCAGGTGCTTATCCGGTCAATTGTAGGGAAAATAAATAATAAATAAAAAATACTAATAAAGACACGTTGTACTCCAAACCAGAAAGCCTTCAGCTAGCCTTCTGATACCTCCAAACCCATTTTCCTCATAAACCTGACCCGAATTTGGAAAGGCAGAGATAGTACTGGCCGGTTGGTACGAGAAATAAATGCAGAAATCAGAACAGAGGGTATCAGTTTCAGATCAAACAAGGACAGAATCAGTACATAGGGTACAGATCCGAACTGAATGGCAGCAAAGAATAAACAAGCTATGGCAGGGGCTAGCGACAATTGGAACAGCTGGGAACTAGAAAAGGAAACTCATGTGCATGCACCTCCTCCTGGGCTTGAATCTTGGCTAAAAAAGGAATTGGATGCCCATGCGGAAGGGATAACGAATCAGGTGGTAAAAGATCTTCTGGCAGGTTTTTCAGAAACTCTTGCTACTTTCTCCCAAAAAACCAAAATCCCAAAATATGTCCCTAATACTTCCTACTTCCCTGAAATAAACTGTCTTGATACCTCAGAAAATATCATTTTCCAAGCCTCTGGAAAGCAACCAATTGCTAGCCATCAGCCGAATAATAATCCCCTTTCCCAAAGTGATATGATTTCAAGTGCCTATAATCCTAATCCGTATCCTCCAGATTCAACTCCAATCTCTCTCACCTAAATGCCTACTATTACAGCCAAAAGAATTATCTCCCTCTTGATCCCTCCAACACTTATTCTCAACAATCCACCCAGGGATTCCAAAGGAAATCATTTGTATACCAGAAAAATAATCCCTATTGGGACAAGGTTCGGGAAACCCCATTCCAGTACAATATTATCCAAGAGAGAAAACCCCACCCAGTTGCTTGACCAAATCCCAATCTAGCAATTTCCCTAAGCCAAGAGGCCGAAAGGAGATAATTCCAAGGCATTATGATGACCTGCCTGCTACCTGGAATCATGCCCAGTATTGTGAGTATTGGATACTTAAGCCCATTGATAATTACCAACCACCCAAACCGTTACCTATTACGTGGAATCATGCCCAGTATTGTGAGTATCACCGTTGCAGTGGTCATCATACCGACAAGTGCTATACACTCAGAGATGCAATTCAGGATCTCATTGATAACGAGGTAATTACGGTGGCAGGCACAAGAATCTTTGAAACAGATCAAGCCAAGGAGGTCTAAAAGGGCAAGTTAATATAATTAGCCAAGAATAAAGGTGTTGTAAAAATGCTAATCAATAAGAGGAGTTTCTAATAAATGTCTAGGAGACAGGTTCCTGGGTATGATAGACGGAGGCACTTATTATAAAGAGCTCCCTGCTAAGTTTGAGCTTGTTGCTGATAAGCCTCTGCAGAATTGGTATACCACGACCGGCCCGCTTTTGACGCCCGCAGATCTGGTGGACCGCTTTGGATATACTATCCCTATTCCTTTCCCTAGCTTTACGGATTGGTCATCTACCGATCCGCTCCCTAAAGTTGAGGATCTCAAACCCCAGGTCCTCAATAATGTGATAAACCCTGTACAGTTTGCTTTTAATGATAATCTGAATGTCTTTCCTTATTACTTAGTTGCACCTACATTAAAAGACGCATTAAATAATAATTATAATAATGATTCATTTAATGAAATGGACCCAAAAGATAAAAATTATTTTCTTGAGCTTGTAAAGTCAGTTGAGCACCAGGAACATCACCATTCATCAGCAGCAACTGAAGACTTGTCCACTATCAATCTGGGGCTGGACAATGAAATCAAAGAAATCAAAATCGGCAGCTACCTGCAAGGCTCTGAGAGGGTAGCACTCATTGAAATAATATTGTTGTAGTTGAATTGTCCCTCCGGCATGTTATATCTGTTGAGTGGTTGTTTATCACGTTGGGATTTTGTTGGTTTGCCGGCCTTTGGTTGCCGATGGTTTGTTGCGCGTGTCTAATGTTGCGTCACGTGTGTCGAATTTTTGGGCCGAGAGATTTACTATCTCTTTGGTTGTTTTTATTTCGAAGCTTGTTAGCTCGGGTCCCATTTTGTTTTTGCTTCCGCAGGTTTTAGTTTTTGTTGGTTCACTTCGTCATTATGGCTTTGCCTTCCTGTTTCGAGCGTGTTGGCTCATCTTTCGACTCGCACCATTATGCTTAGCAGGTGCTTGTCTGTCTCTAAGCCTGTCCTGACGGCACGACCTTGGGATCTCGTCTTGGGGTCCGGGTCGGGTCGTCACAGTTGGTATCAGAGCTATTGGTTAGCTATTTCGCCAAGATAGATTCCATGGCCTAGTTGGGTTGGGTTTATTGTTGAGATTTTTAGCGTCAAATGTTACTTGTAGGTGTATAATGTCAGGAGCTTGGCGTGGAGCTGGTTCTAGTAGACCACGTTCGAGTACCACTCGTGGTAATGAGAGAGGGGATAACGTTAATGATCCGCGTGTGACTCCTCAACAAATATTTAGATGGGAAGACGATACCACTATACTTGGGAGATTCTTGAGGTTTAAACACGAGGGCTTCGATGGAGATCCCGATGCTTCTAAAGCAGAACATTGGTTAGAAAACTTGGAGAAGATCTTTGCAGTTATGGGCTGTACGTCGGAAGAGATGGTGACCCTAGCAATGTTTAAGTTGAGTGGTGTGGCTGACCATTGGTGGCATGTGTTACGAGATAGTTGGAGACATCATGGAGTGCCTCAAGTGTGGGAAAACTTCATAATGGAGTTTAGGGCACAGTTTATTCCGGCAGTAGTTCGAGAAAGAAGAGAAATGGAATTCCTTGCAATAGAACAAGGAGATATGACTATGGCTCAATATTCAGCAAAGTTCACAAAATTGGCTCGTTATTGTAGTTACTTAGTACCAGATGAAGCTAAGAAGACCCATCGGTTTGTAAAAGTTCTAAGGATGAAATATCGCAGGCAGCTTATTCCGTTACAGCTCACAGAGTACCGAGGTGCTGTGGATCGTGTGTATGCGATGGAGTTGGACATCGAGGAGTACGCTCAAAAGATAACCTCGAAGGTTATTAAGAGTGGTGATGGTATTAGAGGGCAGGTAGCACCTCAGACAGTTAGTCACGGACATGTACGATTTGGTAGACGGAGTGATGTTCCTACCTCTAGTCGGAGACGACGAGGCGGTGAGTTGATATGTAATTTTTGTATGAGGGCGGGACACGCCGAGAACAGATGTTGGGGCAAAGCAGGAAAGTGCTTTGCTTGTGGCGGTGATCATGTTCGTCAAGATTGCCTAAAGATGAGAGTTAATCGGTCTAGGAGTGCTAGCCAACGAGCTTGTGGCTCCAAGAGAGATGGTGATGGTCGGCATAGAGTTTGAGATCGTGTGCGTGTGGTGGTTGGCCATTGCGGGGTTTTGAAACTTATCCGAATAGGAAGGTATGTTCTCGTATATATATTATACCGTTGCTACTATTATTGTTATTATGAGCACACGTCTTATCGGTAGCTCATGTGCATTCATACATACATTACATGGTGTATTGCATATTATTGGTTTATTGTTTGATTGGGGATAAAGCCCCAATGTGGTGTTGGTATGTGATATTATTTGATTTGTGAATTGCCGGTAGGTAATCACACATGGTCCGTGGATTCTTGTGTGGTCTATAAATATATATTGGACTATACTGTATGTAAAGAGCATTGGGGATGAATTTATGTTACGACGATAATAATCAATGGTATTATGGGGTTGCAGTTTCGTAGGCCTATATTAAGAGTCGTGGTGTGAATATATGTATATATATGTGTGTGTGTATATATATATATATATATATATATATATATATATATATGAAGCATGAATTGTATGATGATACTTATTGGTTTGATATGATACTTGTATATCCTATAGAGATATGTTTAATGTGGCGAATAATATAATTTCATAATATTTTCAAGGATTACTGTGCGAGTAGGATACACTCGATTAGTAAGAAGGTTAAGTGTCGCGATTTATCGGTTGATTCTGGTTGCGCAGACAAGTATGATGTTTCACCGCGATTATTGAAGTGTTGATGTTTTGGAGACGCTTAGATTATGCGCTGGTTGTAGACTTGGTCTAGAACTTAAGAAAGGTTGGAATTGTGGAGTATAGACGTTACGACTATTAGTAGCCACGTCAGTTCGTGGTGACTTCTAGTGAGTTTTCTTGGTTGTATGTACTAGGTAGACGAGTTTTGTGGTAAATATGATTGTTGTTTGCCAAGGTAATAGACCTTGTTACTTGGCTTGAATTTTATTCAGTTATATGCATTAGTTGTAGGAAACACCTACTTGATGCATCTACATTGTAGTATATTAAATTCTGATTTCATAATTATTATCTCATGCTCATTCATTTCATTAGCATAGGAGAATCTTTAAAGGAAGCTTAAGATTTTCTCATAACCCTTCGCATCCTTACAACGAAAGCTTTTGAAATCCAATTTAGCCGGTACCCTAAATTGGTGATCAAAAGAGGTTTGTTGTTGGACTAGGATTGATATGAGTTAGAGTAGAAATTGACTATACCCGTTACCAAATGGAATGGACAGAAACAAAAAGAATTTTCAAAACATTTCTTTGTTGTGCTCTTATGTGTTCTTACCCGCGATAGGGAGATTGCGAGTATGATTTACACGGCTTGAAATGTCAACTTGATTGCCTTTAAATTGGTTGAGAATTGCTCTACAGAAAATTATTACTTCTTGTAACTTAAAATCTTTTATGCGCGAATTTCATGGTGTGCCCCGAGACAAATAGTTTCAGTAGTTGAATGTTTATGGTATGCTTGAACTTGTTTTCATGTTAAACTTTGGGGTTTGTGTACAAGATTGGTTAGTGTTGTTCGTATGTGTTTTCACGACTCGAATATGAGTCATATTATTTCCAATCTGAAGAGTTTAGTGTTGTTGTGCCTATTGAGAGGTCTGGAAACCAGAAATTTAGATCGCGGTAATTTGATCCACATATGCTTGTTTGAGTTGTTGTGATGGTAGACTCAGAGACTTGTGTCTTGTTTGCTTAGTTGAGCATGAATGTTCACTTGGAATCGAAATACATGGTAACGAATGTCTTGATGTTTAGTACTTGGGTGATGACCCGATGTTAGTCTGTGTTACAGTTTAGAATTCGGGACGAATTCTTTTTAAGGGGGAGCGGATGTAAGACCCCGATTCCCGGTTAGCTTGAAATGCGTGCAATGCTCGCATTTCTTATTTGGTTGATTGCTCGTTGGGTTTAAGAGAGTCTATATGTGTATGAGAGATCACATTAAGACCAAAATTCTATTAAGAGATGCCATATAGTTGTTGACTTGCTAAACTCAAAAGCCGTAACTCGACGATAGTCGAAATGCGACGCGATTGAGAGTTCGCTTGTGTTTTGTGTTCCTGACCTCGATTTGGTCCTAGATCCTTACGTGATGATTGAATAACATGTTTAGATGTATTATACTTCTAGTTGGATGTAGTCTTTAAGTCTTGTGAGGTTTTGACGCTTCGAGGATAGCAATCGCCCTTATCGCGTAGTTTGAGATTAAGTCGTATGGGCGTCTCATCTTTCGGGAGTTCTTTTCTCCCATCTGTTGTTCATCATCTGAGAGGCATTCAGGCCTATTCTATATTCTTTTGAAGTGTTTTATCATCTTGGGTTGTTGCCAGTCAGTTTGCGGTTTCATTCGTCGTTTCGTTAGCGCGTTGTTGTAACTTGCGTTGGTCTCGCTCCGAGTTGTTTCGGGTGTTGTTTATGGGAGTTTAGACCTACTTTAAAAGTGGTTTGAGACTTGTTTGGTTTAGCTAAGTGTTTGAGGACTTTAAGGGTTTAATTATAGGTCGTTTCGAAGCTTTAAGGCTTGCGGTTGCATGCGGGAAGGACCGTACCCGAACAAGGAGTGCAAAAATTGGACTTGGTGTTTTGGGGAAGGATGCGGTCGCATGGGGATGGCACCATGCAAGCACATGGTGCTACGAACCAGCCTGTCCCTATTTTGGTATTTTGTTGTTTAATTCCTATCCTTTCCATTCTAAACCTCCTCTAAACCCATCCTAACCCACTCCTAAACCTTCCTAACTATCTTAGGATATATCCTAACCATCTAATTGAGTTTTAGGGTGGATTAATTGGGGTTTAATCAAAGGGAAACAACCCCATTAGTTGGACAACTCACCCACTTACTTTCTAACCCTTTTATACCACAAACTCAAAGTCTAACACCCCATTTTCAGCCATTAACTTTTAAAAACGTGGGAGAGTCTTTAGGAAGCTTGAGAGAGAGACTTCTAGGGTTTCTTGAGTATTCATCCATGGATTGCAAAGCTTGAGAGCTCCATTGCCCAAACCAAGCCATAGAAATGAAGAGGAGATTGAGGACATCAACTTCCACCGATTGGAATTTCGTTTTAGTTGCTTGAAGGGGCTGATTCAAGGTAAGTTACTACACCTATTTCTCTTTGTTTTTGCCTCATTGACCCTAGGGAAAACAACCTTGGTTCTATGTGAGGTCAATGGGTGCATTTTAGGGCTTTTAAGAGAAGCTATGAACCCTAAATATCTAAATGGTGATTTTGCTTGGATGAACCTATTTGAGACCTTGATTAGTATGATATTCATGTGTAGAGTAGCATATTCATCCATCCTATGTGATTTATTCAAGTATTATAAGTATGATTGGTGAGGTTACTTGAATGGGTATATGCCTAAATGTTGCTTTTGGTTGGATGGACTTGCTTGAAGCCTTGATTAGTATGTTATACATGTGTAGTATAGTATATTAATCCATTCTATGTGATTTATCCATGGTTTGAGAGCATGATTGGTGAAGTGACCTAAATACGTTTATGCACAACAATGTGAATTTGCTCTATGTTGCCTTGTTAAGTGTTTTGTTGGGATAACGTGGGTTTAATGAACTTGGGAATATGGTTATTGATGATAGTTATGAACACAAGGTGGTATTGTAGCCCATGACTTCTATGCCCTAATTTTCGAAAAGTGTACATTAGACTCAACGAGTCATTATAAGTTCGATAATATGCTAAACGAACTTGGGTTGAAATCCTACGACGATTGGGTTTCGTTTGATTAACGTTGCGAAATGCATAAGTCTCCAAACTTTATAAATGGAATTATGATTATGATGAGTTTTATGGATTTTTAGGCTTGGTAATCAAGCCCGAATAAGTTTTGGAATTTCATTGTGAATTCGAATGAAATGTTAAGGTGTGGATTTATGAGACACATAAAGAATGAAATGTAGTATTAAGACTCAACAGAGTCATTATAAGGCCAATAATATGATAATGAGCCTTGGGTTACAACCCTACGATGTTTGGGTTTTGGGTTGATTATGTTTGTGCGAACCGAGCATCTCATTTGTGTCCATATGAGACACTCATGTTATAGAGACTTATTGGAAGCATATCTTGAGCGTGCTTGTTAGAGCACCGAACATTAGAGACTAACTTATGGCCTTGAGTATATTTAAGAAATTATTAATGAAAGAATTATCTCTTTAAGAATTTTGGTCGCGTGCATATGAAAGCACTTGTGAGGAAGTGGCTATGGAGTAGCCATGATGTTCTTGAGTATAGTATTGGAGATGTCGATTTTATACGACGATTAGGACTATGATTGAGTCCGGTGTGCTTTAAGTGAAGACTAAATACTAAGTCTTGAGATATGGATGTTCTTAGACTAATTTAATAGTGTTTGGTTTGATCTTGAGTAGAGGATTATAGTAGACCCCACCTTGTGATTTATTGAGTTTATATGCTATTCTTGATTGGTTGATGACTTGAGGATTTATGAGCGCCTCAATACGTGGTTCTTGAACTAAACTTATAAGTTAGTTGAACATGTTGGTTATATGCAAATATATGCATGGTTTATGGAATTTTGTAGAGCCTTATGTCCTACTTTTTTTTTTCTTCCTAAGGGGGATATGGGTAGGGATCGAACATGAAACCTCACACTTTGTGAAGCCCCATGTCTACCACTGGCCCACCCCCTTAGGGGGACCTTATGTCCTACTTGATTATATGAAAATAAGTGCATTGTTATGGAAGTTTGTAGAGCATTATGTCATACATGATTTGATGAGCCCGATATCATCTTTAATATCAAGCCACTCAAAGCATTCATTTAATAAACACTTAAATCACATATCCATGGTAGCACGTTGTTTCACATAAGTGCTATAAAGTAAATCACATATAAGGAGGATATGTTATGGAACCGGTGCCGCTATGTAGCTCCTGCAATACACAGCGTTAATATTTGTGCCAATGATACCCGTGATGAGTGTATCAAAGTGTCGAGTTCTCTACTCGGGTACCAAGCTCTCTCCATGGTACTTAGACTTTCCAATGTGCTCTTTTGGTTACAGCAAAGGTGCTACTTCCCCACTGTGGCCAATAGTGGAGGCGTGTGTGATAAAAACCCGGCATAACAACCCATCACTATCACGAGTCCCACAACTCGTGACGGCGATGCATTGTCACACCAACGACTCAACCAATTATGTCGGTCATGGCATTATGCAACATACATAGCAAGATATCATCTTTAATATCAAGTCACTCAAAGCATTCATTTAATAAACACTTAAATCACATATCCATGGTAGCACGTTGTTTCACATAAGTGCTATAAAGTAAATCACATATAAGGAGGATATGTTATGGAACCGGTGCCGCTATGTAGCTCCTGCAATACACAGCGTTAATATTTGTGCCAATGATACCCGTGATGAGTGTATCAAAGTGCCGAGTTCTCTACTCGGGTACCAAGCTCTCTCCATGGTACTTAGACTTTCCAATGTGCTCTTTTGGTTACAGCAAAGGTGCTACTTCCCCACTGTGGCCAAAAGTGGAGGCGTGTGTGATAAAAACCCGGCATAACAACCCATCACTATCACGATTCCCACAACTCGTGACGGCGATGCATTGTCACACCAACGACTCAACCAAATATGCCAGCTGGACTCATGCAATGCCAAGTAGATGTTTACTCGTCATGTAATCTCAAATAAGGAATAAGTTCGACAAGAGCGAACTTATTCAACAAGTAGTTGTTTACTCATTTAAGGAATCAAACAAGAATTCGACAAGAGCGAATTCAACATGTCAAATAGATACATTATTCTACAACATGCTCTCAATCATGCATTTACTTCACACGATCACATAAACCGCATAAGAACTCAATCGAGTCTTAAAAGCACACAAACATCAAGGCATAAGAATCAATCCATCTCAAAGTATCGTAAGCTAATTCATTAGTCTAACGAACTACATTAAATCGTGGGATTGATTGTGGAGTCGTTATTGTTCGATAACTCCCTAAATTCAACTCCGGTGAGTTTTACTAAAATTCAACCAAGTAGAGCATTGATACTATATGTATCACATTGCCCTTTTCTAAGTGCTCCATTCATTTAGAACTCGATAACTAAGCCGTTCATGTTCTCGAACTAGCCTTAAACACAATCCCGAGTTTCAAACCCTAGTTTCGGTGATTTTGTTAAACCTTGAATAGAACCGAATTCTTTCACAAGAGTTATTCCCAAGCTCATTATAAACAACATTCATGTTTTACAAAATGTTAAAATCATAACCTCATAGAGATTTTATAAAATCATACACATATTTTATATGTTGAATTGAAGGTTTTGTCTTCACAAAAGATGTTCACAATCAACATTAAAACAACTATAATGAAGGGGTCATGTTATTTTATTAAACATGGAAATCTCAGGGAATTGTCACTCACCTTAGTCCTATGATTAATGGATGAATGGGTGATCAAGGAAGGATTGTTGTAGAGGAGATTGAGGCCTTCGATTTGGCGGTCTCGGATCGCCGATCGGACCACCGGATCTCCGGGAAATGGTCTCACAAGTTGGTGTTCTTGATATGGATGAAAATGGTGAAGGAGGTTCTGATTCTCTGAATTTTTTGATCAACAATGGCTGATCTTGGCTGAATTTGTGTTTATATACTTCCCCTCAAACCCCCAATCCAAGTGAAGATGATTATCTTGCTTCTAATTGGTCAAGGAAGGATGGCCATTGATAAGGAATGATGAAAGGGCTCAAAAGGGTTTGTTGAAGAATCAAAAAATAGGGCTTTGAGTCACCAAGGTCGGCCAAGTGGCAAGGGCTCAAGGGTCAATAGCCAAAACCCACTCAAAACCCTCAAAACCAGATTCTGGAAAACAGACAGTCAATCTTGTAAAATCGACCAAAAATAGCTCACACCTTCAAATGAGTTTATTATTGATTTTTATGAAACAACACTCTTTAAACTATAGTTTAGCCTTTTAAATTACTCAATTTGGACTTATATTCATCAAAATATGGCTACTACAAGTTCAAGTACAGAAGCTGATTTCTTGAAAACAGAATTCTGGCACAGCCGTAAGTCAAGACCTAAATGAGGTACTTATACACCTTGGAAAATTACCAAATTTTACAGGTAGTATTCTAACATAATCAGGTAAAACATACTAAATTTTTAGAACATTCCCTTTAGTAGATTGGTACCAGAACCTTCCCGAAGTTTGCCCAAAACCGGACTGAATCTGCGAAGTAATATGTTGGTCATCTTATTTCCAAATGCAACAAGTCTATGAACAATGATTATGCAAGCATGGGAAATACTAGTACACTTGGTTTAGAACTCAAATGAACTTCTCGCAAGTTGAAAACACAAACAATACAAGCAACGAAGGCAATCCCGAGAATCCCTAAGGCTCAAACGAAGCAACAATGCTTCTAAACTCTCAACCAAGAACACAACAACTAAGATGAACATAATAAACCTTAGATGCAAAGTACTAAGACTCTTATGAGACTTATTAAGGTGATAACACAATACGAAGAATACTCGAAACATCAACACAAGGCATGCAACGCATGGAAGACCATTACTCTATTATGATCTCAACCAACTCAATGACAACAAGATATGAATGAAATGAAGTCTCAAATATGTCAAGACATATTATAAACATGTTATAATGATGACAATTATGAAATGGGGTTTGGGTTCTCACATCCTCCCCCACTTAAAGGAATCTAGTCCCTAAATTCATACCAGAAATCTCGAACAAGTAAGGGTATTTCTCCCTCATCTCAAGCTCAGTCTCCCATGTGGCTTCCTCAATATCATGTTTCTTCCACAAGACCTTCCCTAAAGGAATCGCTTGGTCCTTAAGACTTGCTCCTTGGTATCAAGAATCCTCATCGGTTTCTCAACATAAGAAAGATTGGGCTCAAAGGTAATCTCCTCATAAGTAAGGACATGTGACTCGTCCTTCAAGTACTTACGAAGCATGGAAACATGAAACACATCATGGACACCCGATATAGACGGTGGTAACGCAAGTCGATAAGCCAAAGAACCAATCCGCTCTAAGATCTCGAACGGACCAATAAACCTGGGAGAAAGCTTCCCTTTCTTCCCAAACCGCTTTCTACCGCGTCGGGGCGATACCTTCAGGAACACAAAGTCACCAACCTGAAACTCAAGATCACGCCTCGGTTGTGCGTAGCTTTTTCTGGCTACGAGCCGTATAATGCTCTAATCGCCTTCACACTCTCAGTAGTACCATCTTCGAACCCCATAATCTAGCCTCACCAACCTCATCCCAGCAAATCGGTGATCGACACTTACGCCCATACAATGCCTCGTACGGCGCCATCTCAATGCTCGACTGATAGCTGTTATTATACGCAAACTCAGCCAACGGTAGATGTGAATCCCAACTACCCTTAAAATCCATAGCACACGCACGTAACATATCTTCCAAAATCTGTGTCAATCGCCTCGATCGACCATCGACCGTGGATGAAACGCAAGATCTTGAAATTCACTTGAACCCAAAGCCTCCTGCAAAGAATGCCAGAACCTAGAAGTTAATCTGGGGTCTCTATCTGACACAATGCTAACCGGTACACCATGTAATCTCACAATCTCCTGAATGTACAATGCCGCCAACTGACTCAAACTGTAGGAAATCGTAATAAGAATAAAATGAGAAGACTTAGTCAACCAATCAACGATAACCCAAACTGCATCAAAGCCTCTACGAGTACGTGGCAACCCTGTAACAAAATCCATGGTGATATGCTCCCACTTCCACTCCGGAATCTCATGTGGCTGAAGCAAACCGGCAGGTCTCTGGTGCTCAGCCTTAACCTGCTGGCACATCAAACATCTCGAAACATACTCAGCTATCTCCCTCTTCATACCATTCCACCAAAACTGCCTCTTCAAGTCACTTCAGACATCTTAGTACTACCGGATGTATCGTATACTTGGCCTTGTGAGCCTCATCAAGAACCATACGTTTCACTTCATCGGAAGAAGGAACGCAAATCCTACTCTGGAACGTCAAGATCCCATCACTATTTATCGCGAACTCGGGTGTATTATTCTCACCCAATCCATCGATAATCTTCATCAAATCTGGATCAGTAGCTTGAGCTTCCTTGATCAACCCAAATAACACTGGTGTAGCACGAACACTAGCGAAGAGAACACTATGCTCACTCACAACAGGACTCCACTCACGGACATCCTCGAGCATCTTCCATTCCCTCATCATCAAACAAGACATGTAGGATCTCCTACTCAAGGCATCCGCAACCACATTCGCTTTCCCCGGATGGTATAAGATAGTACAATCGTGATCCTTAAGCTTCTCCATCCATCGCCTCTGTCTCATATTCAACTCCTTTTGTGAGAAAAGGTATTTTAGACTCTTATGATCCGTATACACCTCAAACTTAGCTCCATATAGATAGTGTTTCCACTTATGAAGCGCAAAGATAATAGCTGCCAACTCAAGATCATGAGTCGGATAATTCTGCTCATATGGTGACAACTTCCTAGAAGCATAGGCAATAACCTTCCCGTTCTGCATAAGCACACAACCCAAGCCTTCCAAAGAAGCGTCACAATAAACCATGAAATTCTCACAACCACTAGGCAAAGCTAAAACCGGAGCTGTAGTCAACCTCCTCTTCAACTCCTAAAGCTAGCCTCACACTTGTCACTCCAAACAAAAGTAGACTTCTTCTGAGTAAGATTGGTCATAGGAGTGGCAATCTTAGAAAATCCCTCAATGAACCTACGGTAATAACCTGCCAAGCCCAAGAAACTACGGACTTCGGTCACCGTACTAGGAGTCTTTCACTTGGTAACAGCCTCAACTTTCCACCGCGATACCATCACTAGACACAACATGCCCAAGAAAAGTAACTTGTTCTAGCCAGAATGCACATTTGCTAAATTTAGCAAAAATCTGTTTCTTACGCAACACAGTAAGAACCTCTCTCAAATGATGCTCATGCTCCTCTCGTGACTTCGAGTACACGAGGATATCATCAATGAACACCACTACAAAGCAATCAAGGTACTCATGAAACACCCTATTCATCAAGTCCATGAAAACGGCAGGCGCGTTTGTCAAACCAAACGGCATCACAACAAACTCATAATGGCCATAACTCGTACGAAAGGCTATCTTCGGGACATCCTCCGTGTGAACCCTCAACTGGTGGTAACCACTCCTCAAGTCTAACTTGGAATACACAACAGACCCCTGAAGCTGATCAAAGAGATCATCAATGTGAGGTAATGGGTATTTATTCTTTATAGTAACCTGGTTCAACTGACGATAGTCAATGCACAACCGCAAACTACCATCCTTCTTCTTCACAAATAACACCGGTGCACCCCACGGAAACACACTCGGTTTAATAAACTCCCTATCAAGAAGTTCCTGCAACTTTCTTAACTCAGCTAGAGTCATTCTATAAGGTACTCTAAAATAGGGAAAGTTTCCAGGCAATATCTCAATGCAAAACTCTAACTCTCGATCGGGAGGTAATGCATAATCAGTCGAAAAACATCCGGAAATTCATTAACTACCGGAACTTCATTAACAATTAGAACTTCTTATAGTATAGAAGTAGGCATGCTAGTCTCAAGTACACAAGTGAGATAACAAGTACAACCTTGCGTTAAAAGTTTTCTATCCCACAAAGTAGAAATAACATGTATATTATTCATGTCATGATCACTAATAAAAACCAACTCCGGTATACCGAGCATGGCAATTGTAACACCGTTATGATGGCAATCTACTAGAGCATGCAATACACTATCACTAATGAACACATCACAAGCCTTATAGACCTCGGATGCAAGTTCAAGATCACTCAATGGTATAGACATCAAGCACGTAGGGTAACTGTCAAGGCAAGACGCGTAAATTCTCAATAAAATGCGGTGCATCATATTTGCACCTGTATAGAAATACACCATTTGTTGTTCCATACCTTTTTTGGTAATTGGTTCGGTCAATTTCAAATCTAATTTATACCATTCTAGTTCTCCGACGAAGACCTCTTGATAATCAAGTCAGGGGCCCTCTGAAGTGACTTCAAAAGCTTTCGTCGTAAAGGATGTGGGGTGTTCGTGAATCACATAAAAGCATCCTTTATATCGGTCTCAAGAATACAAATCATAAGCACATATAGGCATGACATCAACATCATGCAACATAGTATATTAATTTACTATGTATGTAAACCAAATTATGGAATATTCATACTATTAACTACCTATCAATGGTAGATAAAACACATTATACAAGGCTAGTACCCTATCAATGTATTAGACTAATAAAGAGACAATACAACATTTCACGAGTCACTAGGTAGCATATTCTTACTAACTAGTATACGGCCAATCCTTATAAGTCAAACCGTATACGGGTCGACAACCAATCCAACCAAACATCACGTGATCACCTACTGGCCAATCTCCAAGTTCCAACATATCATGAGGAAATTTTACCTTGATCAAGGTAGTCCCCCAAATACCCAAACACAACCATCGGGAAAGAGTTCTCAAATTCCCAACATAAGTAATACAAGAACTGGTGGTTAATTACTACCCTAACTATCTACACCTGTAGTAATCTATGGAATACTAATAGGTACCACGGGAGGTTTAACCACTCCGCTCTCGAAACGTATTACAACGAACTTTCGCCATAATGATTAACATGACGATCACCCTTGGGACCGACAATCTAGCTTCTACGATTCCTAAAAATGGAACAAGGAACAACAGCTCTACTGAAACGCAGCACCCACTCTTGGTATAACTGCAACTCATATGCAATATAGGATAAATATAATACTCCTAGACACAAACCTTCACTCTCGGAAATCTAGACCAAACGAACTTAGTACTCCAAGTCGTATTCATTCACGAAGAATCTGCCAATAAGGCACGAAAGAGAACACTCAACGTCAAGATTCACACAAAGAACCAACCCACCTAGGCCATGGAACCTATCCTGGCCGATAGCTAACCTATAAAGCTCTGATACCAACTGTGACGACCCGACCCGGACCCCGAGGTGGAATCACAAGTCAAGTCGTCCAAATAGGACAACAATACATGCAAAGACTCAGTTATAGAAAACGACGTGACGCAACATTTCAGATGAAGCGCGACTCGGCACCAAAAGGCCGAAAATTTTTAAAACTTTTTAAACCTGATATAGCAATTAAAGACAAGTATATCAATTCATCGGCGACTTTACTTCCGGAACCCAACACTACACAGTTCATGCATATATACCTCGACGGCTACAACATGCCGGAGAATAGCATAAATAAATAAGAGCTAAAGTAATGCCCAGCGGAAGTTTTAAAAACAGATGAACCACACTACAGCTATACAAGGCTCGGCATACATGCGCCGGCACTCAAAAATAGGATACATGAACTACAAGTATCGACATAAATCCAAATAAACCAAGTTCCCAAGTGAAGTCTAAATGACTTGCTATACCCAACGTCCTTACAAAAGAGAATAAAATAAGGACATCTACAAACCACAACCTCGTCGCGTGCGATCACGGACAAGCGCAAATCCTGCAACACCTCAACGAGCGGTACCTAAACGACTCGGATCTAAAGCAGTAAAAGGGAGGGGGTAAGTCATAAAGACTTTGTGAGTTAACAATTATGCATGTCATGGCATTATGCAACATACATAGCAAGATATCATCTTTAATATCAAGTCACTCAAAGCATTCATTTAATAAACACTTAAATCACATATCCATGGTAGCACGTTGTTTCACATAAGTGCTATAAAGTAAATCACATATAAGGAGGATATGTTATGGAACCGGTGCCGCTACGTAGCTCCTGCAATACACAGCGTTAATATTCGTGCCAATGATACCCGTGATGAGTGTATCAAAGTGACGAGTTCTCTACTCGGGTACCAAGCTCTCTCCATGGTACTTAGACTTTCCAATGTGCTCTTTTGGTTACAGCAAAGGTGCTACTTCCCCACTGTGGCCAACAGTGGAGGTGTGTGTGATAAAAACCCGGTATAACAACCCATCACTATCACGAGTCCCATAACTCGTGACGGCGATGCATTTTCACACCAACGACTCAACCAAATATGCCAGATGGACTCATGCAATGCCAAGTAGATGTTTACTCGTCATGTAATCTCAAATAAGGAATAAGTTCGACAAGAGCGAACTTATTCAACAAGTAGTTGTTTACTCATTTAAGGAATCAAACAAGAATTTGACAAGAGCGAATTCAACATGTCAAATAGATACATTATTCTACAACATGCTCTCAATCATGCATTTACTTCACACGATCACATAAACCGCATAAGAACTCAATCGAGTCTTAAAAGCACACAAACATCAAGGCATAAGAATCAATCCATCTCAAAGTATCGTAAGCTAATTCATTAGTCTAACGAACTACATTCGTCGTAGGGATTGATTGTGGAGTCGTTATTGTTCGATAACTCCCTAAATTCAACTCCGGTGAGTTTTACTAAAATTCAATCAAGTAGAGCATTGATACTATATGTATCACATAGCCCTTTTCTAAGTTCTCCGTTCATTTAGAACTCGATAACTAAGCCGTTCATGTTCTCGAACTAGCCTTAAACACAATCCCGAGTTTCAAACCCTAGTTTCGGTGATTTTGTTAAACCTTGAATTGAACCGAATTCTTTCACAAGAGTTATTCCCAAGCTCATTATAAACAACATTCATGTTTTACAAAATGTCAAAATCATAACTTCATAGAGATTTCATAAAATCATACTCATATTTTATATGTTGAATTGAAGGTTTTGTCTTCACAAAAGATGTTCACAATCAACATTAAAACAACTATAATGAATGGGTCATGTTATTTTATTAAACATGGAAATCTCAGGGAATTGTCACTCACCTTAGTCCTATGATTAATGGATGAATGGGTGATCAAGGCAAGGATCGTTGTAGAGGAGATTGAGGCCTTCGATTTGGCGGTCTCGAATCGCCGATCGGACCACCGGATCTCCGGGAAATGGTCTCACAAGTTGGTGTTCTTGATATGGACGAAATTGGTGAAGGAGGTTCTGATTCTCTGAAGTTTTTGATCAACAATGGCTGATCTTGGCTGAATTTGTGTTTATATACTTCCCCTCAAACCCCCAATCCAAGTGAAGATGATTATCTTGTTTCTAATTGGTCAAGGAAGGATGGCCATTGATAAGGAATGATCAAAGGGCTCAGAAGGATTGTTGAAGAGTCAACAAAGAGGCTTTGAGTCACCAAGGTCGGCCAAGGGGCAAGGGCTCAAGGGTCAATAGCCAAAACCCACTCAAAACTCACAAAACCAGATTTTGGAAAACAGACAGTCAATCTTGTAAAACCGACCAAAAGTATCTCACACCTCCAAATGAGGTTATTATTGATTTTTATGAAACAAAACTCTTTAAACTATAGTTTAGCCTTTTAAATTACTCAATTTGGACTTATATTCATCAAAATATGGCTACTACAAGTTCAAGTACAAAAGCTGATTTCCTGAAAACAGAATTCTGGCACAGCCGTAAGTCAAGACCTAAATGAGGTACTTATACACCTTGGAAAATTACCAAATTTTACAGGTAGTATCCTAACATAATCAGGTAAAACATACTAAATTTTTAGAAAATTCCGTTTAGTAGATTGGTACCAGAACCTTCCTGAAGTTTGCCCAAAACCGGACTGAATCTGCGAAGTAATATGTTGGTCATCTTATTTCCAAATGCAACAAGTCTATGAACAATGATTATACAAGCATGGGAAATACTAGTACACTTGGTTTAGAACTAAAATGAACTTCTCGCAAGTTGAAAACACAAACAATACAAGCAACGAAGGCAATCCCGAGAATCCCTAAGGCTCAAACGAAGCAACAATGCTTCTAAACTCTCAACCAAGAACACAACAACTAAGATGAACATAATAAACCTTAGATGCAAAGTACTAAGATTCTTGTGAGACTTATTAAGGTGATAACACAATACAAAGAACACTCGAAACATCAACACAAGGCATGCAACGCATGGAAGACCATTACTCTATTATGATCGATCTCAACCAACTCAATGGCAACAAGATATGAATGAAATGAAGTCTCAAATATGTCAAGACATATTATAAACATGTTATAATGATGAAAATTATGAAATGGGGTTTGGGTTCTCACAGCTCAGCATCCTCAATCACAGCAGCCCACTCCAGGCCCTCGCTCCTCGCCAAATTCCAACTCGGGATCTCGGAATCCATACCTCGAAAAATTTCAGGGCTGCAGGCAACAGGGTCACACGGTCTCACAGTGTCCCTCTTTTCACCTTGTTCAGGCCTTGGCACCCACGTCTGCTCGCTCCTCGTCCACAACCAACAACTAACACCCGCGAGCTCATATGGACATAACCACGGGCAACACCTCTCCAAGCTGGCTACTTGATAGTGGCGCATCTCATCATGTAACCAATGATCTTGAGAATCTATCTCTTCATCAACCTTACTTGGGTAACGATGACATGGTCATAGGTGATGGAACCGGTCTGCCCATAACCAAAATTGGTTCAACCTCTCTTCCTACCAAGGCCGTTCCCGGGCATAGTCCAAAGGGGCGATCGCCTAGGGTCTAAAAACATTAGGTGCCCAATTTTTTAATATATGTATAGAATATATATATATATATATATATATATATATATATATATATATATATATATATATAGATAGATAATATTAATATTAAGAAATATTAAAAGGGATGAAAAATTACCAATTGAAAACGACTTAGTTGTGAAGACGACATGATGCAACAGTCGGCAGACAATTAGACAAAAGGGCGCTTAAAGCTAACAGTCGGACAGAAGGATGAAACGATCAACTGCAAACAACAAACCCTCGACCTCGAGATTCTCAATCTCTTCAGTGTTTCCTATGCCATGGCCACCAGATTTTCGATTCCACCGACTTTCAACACTTCCTCTTCCCGCAGTTCAATTGACGAAGACTTTTTTAGTAGACGAGAGTTTTGAACTGAAATTTGATGTTTTTATAGATATTTGTAAAATAAAAACTTAATATATTTTGTTTAATTCATTAAGAAGTTTATTTGGAAATTGAAAATATAATTTATTATTGGTATTCACAACAAATTAGTTTATTAGTTTATGGCCCTGAGGAAGAGCCATGAATAAGTCATTAGGAGGAGGACTCATCTTCCTCTGTGGTCTAGTTGTAATGGCATGCATTGGCATGGGTGAGATCAAAGTAGTGGTGGCAACAGCTGATCGCCTTCCTTTTATTTTCAATCCTCAGTCCCAAGTTGTTGTGCGTCGTAATGTCTCTCATCTCTTATTCTAATTTCCTTGTTTCTAAATTCTTAATTAATTTTCTCGACTAACAGTGCTAAGTGCGAACAAACATGAATTGTTGTACTGCAGCTTGCACCAGCTTTTGTGAAAACGGTTGCTGCTACTGCAGTATTGCCCATAACGAGCCAGTTTGCGTCTAGTGCTGTCACAGGTGCTGCTCCGGCCGAGCCTCCCCATAAACTTTTATGTCTGAGATGTCGTTGTAACATTGCACACTTATTTATCATAATTATATTTCTCTTTTGTTATAATGCTAACTACCCTACTTCTTGTTATTCGTTTCATAAAAATAAAATCGCAACCCCTTCGCCCTCGTTCCAAAAAACAAAAAGTGATGGCAATGATGTAATCTAGAATCATCTTGAATTGAAAGTAACTAGCTAGGTTAACCAGCCAAAACACTGCGTGTAAATCTTCCACTTCGATCTCTTCAATTTGGATTTTGGACTACTCACTTCCTCCGTAGTCCGTACGTACCCTCTATTTTTAAAGGTGTTACTATTAACCGAAGACTTTTCCGTACACATGAATCTTATACCAATCCTTAACCTATAATTAACGCTAATTATAATCTCCTACTATTATTATAATATAATATTTGAGAGATATGCACTAAAATACAATCTTATAATATACCATATACTGCTTTTAATTACTAGTTGATCCCACTAAAAAGATAATTGACTTAATTATTTATATTGGTTTAATGTGTAGTTTTTTTTAAAGCTCATGTGTATGTGATTGATAATTAAAGTAGGGTAAAAAAGTAAAGATAAAATAATAAAAGTAATGTTTTAAAAAGATAAGTTTTAATTTGAACAATTATTTTATGATAGATGAAAAAAGAAAAGAAAAAACCGATAATTTATAACAAATATATGCAATCACAAAGTCTCGGTTACATTTGGTTAACCTCAATTAATTAAAGGGTATCTTTGAATATGACTAGCTAACCCAAATAGTTGACCATCCACTTTATCTCCAACATTCCTCTTTGACTAATTCAATATATTAGTTTTCTTGGAGTAGGTGATAGATACAAAACGGGGTATTAACATCTACTTTATTATCTCTTTTTATTTCTAACTAGTTTTTTTAAAAAGTGCATAATGTACGTTAATTAAATCATATATAAATAAAATAAAAAGGATAAAAAAAATTAAAAATAAAATAATAAGAATTGGTTTACTAATAATTCTATATAAATATATCACTAATTATTATAGATTAAAAAAAATTTTATACACAACATTTGTTGTCTTATTAGTTGGTTTTTTTATTTTCACCGCATATCAATATTTTGTTTCTTCAAAAAGAGACATACGGCTTCGTGAAATTATTAATTTTGGCACTTGTTAATTGTTATTGCATATGATACCAGCAATTAAAATTGTCTTCTCTGGAATTTGAAAGACAGTATTACATCAGATGAAGTTAATGACAATTTTTGGATAAGAACCTTTTCTTCAACATTGCTTCCTTTAAAAAAAAATGTTTCAACAATAAGATCCCCAAAATTTATGATGATTAGTCATGTTTCATTGCACAACCCTGCAGTATGGTCAATGTTTCTCAATTGTATTACTGGAACACCAATTTTAAGTGTCAATTCATGACCTGTTGACAACCCCGAACACTTTATACTATTCAAAAACTCTGTAGAATGAATGTCTTCGAACAAACTTGATTTTTTCCTGCCATGCAAATAAAACAACTCAAATAAGTTCTTCATTTTGAATGATTACTTTTATTAAATTATATTTGTATTTTATGAATTAAGAAATTTTTGATAAGAAAATAAACTAAAATCAAAATAACAAAATTATTTTTACCGTTAACTATTATTTTTATTTCGTAAATTATTTTGATTTTACTAACTTCCATTATATATTTTGGTTTTATTGACTTCGTAACTATTATTTTTATTTAATTTTTAAAATTAGTTTTATGGAAAACTTTTGTTTCGTAAATTATTTGTATTATTCTGCTGACCTCAATTTAAATTGTTTAGTTTTGTTGACTTTGTAATTATTATTTTTGTTCATCAAATATTTTTATTTTACTAGCGTATTTTTTCTTTACATAACTATTTTTAAGAATTTGTTTTAAACTTTTGTTCCATAAATTATTTTTATAATTTTACTAACCTCAGTTTAAATTATTTTTATTTTATTGACTCCGTAACGATTATTTTTGTTCCATCAAATATTTTTATTTTACTAATGTATTTTTGTTTTTCATAGTTATTTTTAAGAATTTGTTTTAAACTTTTGTTCCTTGATCACGCAAAATCGGTGATCTTGTCTTATGCTGAGATGAGAACAAAATATGGTGGGAGATGATACATGTGGTATGATATCTGTCTGGTCAAAGTTTTGTACATTAACAAACCCTCTCTACCACGTGGGTTACAATGATTAGAATGACTATTCTTGAACTGAACTGAACTAAACACTTAAAGCTTTTTACTGAAGATGAAGAAAACATCTGTTTTTCGGGGTTGTATGTTTCCGGGATACTGGGAGACACTATGAAAGGGGATTCTCTAATACTTAATTCTCTTGCTTTTTCTCCGATGATTTTCCAGTAGTCTTCAACTTTCCTTTTATACCCAATTGGAGCGGTGCATCTTTGTCCGTGAAGCATAGGTGGCCTCTTTTCATTGGCAGATATGGGCGGCCCTTCATCATTTGTACGACACGGAATTAGGTGACTCATTCAGGGAGTTGAGCGTATGTCAGGGAGTAGGTAGCACGACTGTAGCAGTACTTTTGTCGTATGATCAGTTGAAGAGGCAGAACTACAGTGAAATGACTTTATCGGGGTGTGTGCCACATTGGGACGAGCGCTGCCAATTCCAGGTGCTTCGGCATAACAACACCTGATCCTCTCCATTTGGCTCGGCTGTGTGGGCGCTGGGTCGGCACCGAGTGATTGGAGGATTAATGAGAAAAATTGGGCCTTGCTCGGCCTTGTAGATATCAGCTTGGCCTAGAGTGATTGGAGGACTCATGAGAAGGATTGGACCTTGCTCGGCCTCCTGGACGTTAGCTCAGCACGGATTGATTGGAGGACTCATGAGAAGAATTGGACCTTGCTCGGCCTCCTGGACGTTAGCTTGGCACATAGTGATTGAAGGACTCATGAGAAGAATTGGACCTTGCTCGGCTTTGGTGGGTCCCAGGTCGGCACAGGCCGGGACCCTTCAGTAGCCCCCCACTTCTTGGCCATGGTTGAAGGCCTGTGGCCGAGAAGTAAGCTGTTTTTGGGCCCGAAGGCGCGACCTCACAACTTGCTTCGCGTGCCGATCCGTTGCGTTGAGTAGAAAAATGACTCACTTTTCATTGGAAAGCATGCCGTCACAGAGGCAGCCTTTTCCGTCAGGGCATTAAATGCGGGGCGTCCTTTCAAATTTCAAAACAGGTGCTGAGCCGCCAACTTTTGTGAAACAAATCATTTCGGCGGAAATCGAGGCAAAAGTCTTAAATGCTTCTTGGAAAACGCAGTGAGTTAAATAGGTGAAGAGGATAGAAAACGGTGTCGTTCCGTATCAGGTACTTATAATTCCTTCTTTCACCTTTCTCACTTTTACCGTTTCTCATTTTCACTATTTCTTCTCCCTCAATTCCTTCACCTATACTCTTATTTTCCTCCGTCTCCAGGTGTGTTCCGGCCAGAGTTCTCAGGGATCCTTGCGCCTAATTTTGTTCTTCCAAACCAGTAAGTGTCCTTCTCTATTTTTGTGTCCGCGAAGATTTTTAGAGGGGGAATAGCCTCATTTCTCCTAGTTTCTTTTCTTTTCTTATTGTTTTTTCCAGCGATATAGTGCACGCTTTGATTATCCCGGTGGTTTCGTGCATTGTTAGGAGACACCATGGACTGGCATAAGTCACCGGTAACTGACCGGAGTACCCGCCTTACAGTAATCCCTAGTTTGATCCTTCTCGTTTTCTTTCTTGGTTTTGCCTTGATTTGCCCAGAAAATGCAGTGGCCTCCCTGCTATAACCTTGATCCTTCATCCTCCACTAACTCTTCGAGTTCCGACGATTCGTCGGATGACGAGAGGCCACTGGTGATCAGGAGCCCGCTTTACTGATCGCACCGGTTCCTGGGACATACCATACCACCATGCCTTAGGGGGATTTATTAGAGCCTTGACCATTAGGAGCCCTTCGCCTAGGGAACCAAACATTTCCCCCTGACGTGCCTTCTGCTTCAGCGGAGGAGTCGGGGAATTCTGGTTTTGCCGAGCCGGTGGTTGATGCGCCGGCGAACTTTGTTGATTTAACTTCGTCCTCTGAAGAGGAGGCCGAGCTAAATATTAGTGCCGAGCCAAGTAGGGAGGCCAAAGAGGTTGCCGGCTCCGCCCATAGTGGTGTTCATTTTAGTGTCTTTCACGGCGAGGAGCGCACAGTTGACCCCACGATCTAGGGTTGAAACTATTGTCGTTGACCCGCCGAGTTCGAGTAGTTCCTCTCCTGCCTCGATTTCTTCGATAGATTATAGCGAGGATGATCCGTTTTTGGACTCTGTCTTCGGAAGGTCACCTCGCGGAGGCCCTATGTATCGCCAATCCCAAGGCAGCTTGAAAGTTGTTACCCCATGGGAGGCGAGGTTTTATCTAGCGAGTTCCGGGGTTGTAGTGAGCTCGCACTGGAAGTATAGCAACGAAGTATTTTCAGCCCCGGACTATCCCTTGAATATTCCTATGAGGGTTTTTGCGAGCCGGGAGCGCATTGCTTTAATTCTAATAACTCAATTTTTCACCAGGGAGAGAGTGCTACATTATCACCGAGCTGAGAAGGTGTTAGAATCTCGTCGAGCTGAGAGGATGTCTAGTGGCGGAGGTGCATCAATTTCTGGCCGATCAGAAGCTCGGGAGGAAGAAGGTGAGAAAACCTCGCACTATCTTCGGCCATTTATGAATCAAATCACCCCTGATGACATAGCTGAATGGGCCGCGGAGTATGGATCCGATAGCTTTCAGGGTTCTGTTCCCGATCCGTCATTGAGCCTGGGGGAGCTCCGCCAATTCCGGAGCCACGTCGGCTTCTACCAATCCCTCTTCGAGTCGTCCGGGTTGAGGCTTCCGCTGGATCCATTCATATGTGAGTTTTTGAGGGAGACTAGCTCCGTTCCCCTGGACTTGACTCCAAATTTGACGAGGGCCTTAGTGTCCTTCATTGTTTGCACCAGGGCGCATGGATTCGAGCCCACACTTTGCCTGTTCTGCCATTACTTCAAGGTGGGCATGGCCATGTTTCGGATGACTGGGAGCCGACATGCAAATGGGTTTTCCCTCTTGTCTAATTTCGTCCACAAGGATCACAAATGGTCGGATAAGGTCCTGTTGGTGGAATGCAACAAAGGGTGGAATTTTGAGATGCCTGAGGGGGAACCCCATGGTATTGCAAAAACGAAGAAACTGAGCCCGATCGACCTGATCGTGAAGCGAGCCATTTAAGCCCCCCTGTACAACGCGCATGGCGAGCAGGTTAATAGTTACATTTGGAAAACGATCGTGGAGAACGACTTGCTTCTCTCGAGGTTCGGGATATCTTCTGTGAAGTATGAGGGGGTGGAAGTGGTTTGCCCTAGGGGTGTAAGTCGGAACCACCGAACCATCGAACCGAACCAAACCAAACCAAACCAGTCAGTTTGGTTTGGTTTTGGCCGGAGACGGTTCGGTTCCGGTTTCAAAAATGAGAAAACCACGTGGTTCGGTTCGGTTCACGGTTTTTGGTATCGAACCAAACCAAACCGAACCGAACCAAACCAACCAATATATTTTTATTTATTTATTATATAATGTGTATTATATTACATTTATTAACTATTTTGAACATTTGATTTATTCATAATATTTATATATATACACATACTAAACCAAACAAAATTTTGATTGTTGAAGAACTATTATTTCTTCAATTATTTGTGTTTATTTTAGAATTTATATTGTTTTATTTATGATAATTTGTTGTTAGTAGGTTATTTCCTAATTTTGATGTTAATTCCAAATTAAAATCTTATTTTTATTGTTATTTTTAATGTTGGTTAATTTCATTAAAAATAATTTATATAAACCACAAAACCGAACCAAACCGAGTGGTTCGGTTCGGTTCCAAATCTTACTTGGTTCGGTTCAGTTTGAGATTTTTGGAACCACTAGGAGGCGGTTCGGTTTGTGGTTTTGGTATAAACCAAACCAAACCGAACCACTTACACCCCTAGTTTGCCCGATTGTCCAATATGTTAGCTGTGAGGGTTGGTCGATGCACCAGGGAGGAGTGTTCGGCACATAATGTCTGATCTGTAAAGGGAAAAACACACATGGTTGCTTAGTGCCAGGTAGTTAGTTCGTTTATTCTGTCTTTTTTCTCGTTCTGACTCCCCCCCTCCCTCCTCTCTTGTTTTTTTTTTTGACTTCGGCATTGTTGTGCTGGGGATGACTCGCAATGGGTTGATAGCTAGAAGGAGAGAGGAGGACAAGAAGAAAAAAGGCCAGCTGAAGGCTGCTCGGGAGGGAGCCATTGCTCGTGATGAGGAGGTCTTGCCCCTGGCTGGCGTTCAGGAGGATCCTCCCAAGGTCGTTAGCAGCACGCCCCCTCGGGTAAAAACCAAGGCCTCACTGCCTCCGACGGGTGTCCCCAAGCCCAAGCGCCAGAGGGTCCGGTCTGTTGGTAGCCCTTCTGCCTCCGTAAGTGAGTCTTCCGAGGGTGAGGCCGTGGGTGTAGCCCGACCAGAATTAGTTGATGACAATGATTTTGTGGCGAGGCACATTACCAGATCGGCGGTGAGCCTCCCTTCTGGTTTCTGGATATTCCCGTCGGCTGGCGTCGGAGGTGGTTCCTCAGGAGACTCTAGAGAAAATGTCTCCCCTTTCTGATCCTCAGTTGGATGACCTCAGTGCCTTCTTTATAAGCGAGGTTGCTTTCTCTATTCTTCTTCTCCCATTTATTTCTTTAAAGGCTTCGTCTTTTGGTTGATGACCCTGTTATATCTTCTCTTATTTATTGCAGTTGGGCATATGCTTGGCCTCTTATCAAGAGAGGATGGCCTCGGCCCGGGGGCCGCTGCTTCGTTGGGGGAGGAAGTCCAGGGCCTTCGATCTGAAGTTTCGGATAAGCAGAACAGCCTGACAGATCTTCAAGCCGAGTTGACTGCCAAGAAGGGCGAGCTGGCTCAGCTAGAGTCGGCCAAAGCTAAGTGGCTGGAAGTTGAGAAGAACCTGAAGGCGAAGGTGGCTGAAGGGGAGCAGCTGGCCAAGTCCAATGAGTGGTTGAGGGAAGAGTTGCTGACCATGTCTACCGAAAATGATCGACTGAAGGCCGAAGATGCCTCCATGGTGTCTTAAGACCAGGCCATTACTGACTTTCTCGCCTTGACTAATTATGGCAACAAGGTTCTCGACACTATGGAAAGGAGCCGAGTTCAAACCTTTCGGGCTGCCGTTGCCGTTGGAGTCCCGTCAATGACCATAGTTCAGCTAGCTTCCCTGGAGACTTATGGCCCTGAGTGTCGAGCTACCTCCTCTATGGTTCCCTTCGACCAAGAAGAGCTGGGGGAGATACAAGAGGTGGACGTGAAGGTTAATGCTCCTGAATGGGTTTGTTGATTCTTATGTTAAATTTATATCTGATCAGTACATTACATTAGTTTTATACTTCAGTGGCTAATCGGGTCTGATCGATTAGCGTGGCAACTGTGTATAGAACTTTGCCTTGTATAGTTTTTGTAGGACTTTTTCAGTTCACGAAGACCCTTCTCGCCTTCACCGAAGACCTCGCTCAAAGCTTAAGATCGGTAGACCTCGTGTCCACTGACCGCTTCTACGTGTCCTCTCCAAATAGAAGCTAGCCGGATTAATTCAAACTTATTTCCATATATTATTTGAATTAATCCAAGTCATTCCCCGACATGTCAAGCCGCCGAAAGCAACTTTCCGAAAAGCAGAAGACTTTTCGCCCCGAAAGCAAGAAAGCTGCATCGCCCCTACTTTCTCGCTTCATCTCTCGATCCGACACCAAATCGCCCACCTTTTGAAGATCTCGTAAATGATTATCTCGCTCTAGATATCTGTGAAGACGAAATTCCTTGATCGACAAACCCATGCATTTAATGCATTTATGAATAGAGTCGTTGAAGTCTTCGCCCTCTCCAACGGATCTTTTGAAATGCACTCGCTTTAAATATCGCCATTGAAGATCGGAACAAGAGACAACCGCATGTAATCAATCGAACACTTAAAGAATTGCTCAATCTACACAACTCCAAGTCTTTCACCAAGCATTCAATAGATCCTCAACAGATCTAGAAGTCCTCGCCAACAACAAGAAGTCGCTTCTTCAACATTTATTGTTTTATTCTTCTTGTTGTTAACTTCCATTAACTATATTTTCGCATCTAATTAAATATCTTGTATTTACGATATTTAATTCCCTAGACCCAAACACAAGTCAATATTTTGTACACGATCCATTAGGGATATTCTTTGTAATTGATCTAAGTGGAAAACATAGTGCACAATTTAAATCCAAGGTTGATCGCCTTGGTGGTGGACGTAGCACTCATTATAGTGTGAACCATCCCAAAATACTTGTGTTATTTCCTTCGTCTGTCTATTATTGAACCGCTTAGTTTCATTGTTTATATTATCCATTTCACAGTAACTTAAGTAATCTGTAAAAGGTCTACCGGTAGTCCTTATCTGCACTGAACAATTTTCTTGAAGGTCTTCCGCTACTTGATTCTTTTCATAGATTGCAAGTAACTTTCAAGGAACTTACTTAAAAGTTTTAAAGTGTTAATAAGCTATTCAACCCCCCTTCTAGCTTATTATTGTGCTCATTGGGACCCACAATTGGTATCGAGCCTTACTCTTCGAAAACAAGTTTTTCCAAGATTAAACTCTTGAGAGATACGACATAATGGCACAAACACACTATATGCCGCCTACATCTAATGCTAACCACGTCCCAATATTGGACGAAGGTCATTTTGATGTATGGAAGGATAAAGTAATGAGATTCATGAACTCTATTGACAACAAGTTATGGAAATGTGTCACCGCAGTCAACATGTACCAATGAAGGCAAATCTTCTAGCCTCCATCGCTGGAACCCCGCAGGTTCCTAAAGAAGAATCGAATGGACAGAGGACGATAGAAAGTCGGTAGAACTTGACAAAGAAAGCAATCAACATAATCACCACTCTCTAGACACAAGCACATACCAAGAAGTGATTCGATGTACAACCGCTAAAGAGATGTGGGAAGCTCTTGTAGAATACTTGGAAGGAGACCAAGACACAAGAGACAAATGTAAAATATACATACATCCAAATAGCTTGATTCTTTCAAAAGGATCCTAAGGAAACCTTGAGACAAGCATACGATCGATTCAATGAGGTAATAAATAGTTGCTTTTCTGTTGGTAAAACGTATGACAAAAAGGAAATGAACATGAGGTTTCTAGGCTCTCTAGGTAGCTTATGGCATGTGAAGACCACGGCTATGAAAGAATCTAAGAACTTAAACGAGATGACTCTTCGTAGTCTCTACGCAAGTTTAAAGGTTTATGAACTTGAAGTTAATCAAGCTCTAGAGCAAGACAAACAGCTCGTAATCGTGTCTTTGCCACCATGGTCCAAGAAGAAATCATTGTTGAAAACAAACCTTCTACTTCTTCCGTGAAAATGATTTTTTATCCGATGAACAATTTGCTATGTTTGTTAAACGTTTTCAAAAATTTGCAAAATATGGAAGGAAGAACACTCACCAATAGCCTTTCAGAAAAATTGGTGAAAGCTCATCTAAGGAAGAGCTTGTGTGTTATAATTGTAGAAAACCTGGTCATTTTGCCTCAAAATGTCCTAAGCCAAAATTTGAAGCATACCGAAAACCCTCGTTTAGAAAATTTCAAAACAAAAGGTATGTTGGTCAAGACATAGAAGATAAACAAAGTTGCTACATGGTTTGAGACCGATTCGTAAGAGGAGGAAGAGGATTGTGAGCAAGCTAACATATGCTTAATAGCTCATGATTCATGTCCTACCTATGACTCGAAAATGAAGTTGTAGTTTCACCAAGTCCTTTGGACAAAAATGAAACCAAGAAGGATAGCTTCAAGAAGGAAGAACTTCTCAAGGATAATCGTGATATGCTTGAAGAATTTAATTCCTTTAGAGTAGCCTATGTTAAACTGCCAAGAACTCGTGAGAAACTTACATGAGAAATCTTTGATGGCAAATGAGATTCAAACTCTCAATAGCCGCCAACAAGAGAGTATCAAACCAAGGAAGAAAACAAATTTCTTCATGACAAAATTGACTGTCTGACTGAGCACATCAAAGGACTAGACCTAGAGAAAATTGCCTTGCAAAAGACAATTGACTCCTGGAATAGCTCCAAGGATGCATTTGAAGAAATCCTTACAAGCCAAAAATCTAGCAATGATAAAACAGGCATAGGATATTCAGATGTGTCTCTTCCGACAATCTCTTCACCAAAGAGAAAGGTGAATCCTCCAAACCGCTAATGATATATCTTTCTCTAAACGTACATTTGGAAATATAGGGAAACAAGGCCTTGGTTACTCAAGTGTCCCTTATGTTTACCCTAAAGCTCAGAAAGGAAAAGCCAAAATGAATGATTCAAATGAGAAACCTGAGAAGGTAACGGTAGAGAAAGTGAAGTCTACCGGCAACGACTATGCCAAGGCAAAGTCTGCTGACGGTAGACCTACTAAACCTCTACCAGTAACTATCAAGTTTGTCTATGAAACAGCAAAGTCTTTACTCGTTGAAGGTAAACTTAAAGGTATTCTACCGAATCCTCCCGAAAAGGTTTCAACGTAAAAGCTAAAGCTAAGTCCGTTGGTAACCTACCTAGGAAGATTCGAAAGAAACCAATTAAGTCTACCGTCAACAAGCAAGTCGAACCAAAAATGAATGTCAAGAAAAGGAATGATCATAAGCACTCTTCGCTTGAAGACTCTAACAGCTTCTATGGACTTTCCATTTATGTCATTCTTGCCATTGCTTAGGCCATCCGGCACCGTAATGCCCGCTAAGGTTCACCCAAGATCCGAGAGACCTAGTTCTCTCAAGGTCAAGGTGTATGGGTTGCAAAAGGTTGCTAATCCTTAGGACCCAAATAAAGGGTACCTTGTTTTGCTTTAACTCTTTTACAGAATGCTTCATGGCTATAGAATCGAAAACAAAGACATCCGGTACCTAGACAAGGGTCGCTCAAGACACATGACGGGAACGTAAGTCTTCTTACGTATATAGTCAAGCAAAAGGACCCACGCTATTTTCTGAGACAATGCAAGAGGAAAGACAATTGATATGGCTCAATTACTAGAGGAAGTCTCTCCATCAACAAAGTTTCTCTAGTAAGTGGTTTAAAGCACAATCTTCTCGAGCATATCACAATTCTCGCGACAAAGGACTTCTATGCCAATTCAATTCCAACCAAGGCCTCATCAAAGACAAGTGAATCGTGCTCCACAATACCGACCGGCAATAGACAAGGAAACGCCTATGTCGTGGACTTAAATCTTCTAGGAGATTCTCAAACCTCGTGTCTAGTAGCCAACAATGTTCGTGACAACAAATGGCTATGGCACAAGCTGCCTCACCACCTCAACTTCAAGCACCTCTCCAAGCTCTCCAAAAATGGGCTTGTCAAAGGTCTACCTACGGTGTCCGCCGATCATGACGAAGTTGTAAAGCTTGTCAACTAGGAAAACTTTCCAAGTCTTCCTTCAAAAGAAAGTCTGCTTTTATCAACAAACGCACCTCTTCAACTTCTCGCATATGGATCTCTTTGGACCTATTACAAACCAAGATTTCGAGACAAGTACACACTTGTAGTAGTTGATGACTACTCTAGATTCACTTGGATTGAAACTATGACATCTAAAGATGAAACGTATGATCTAGTCACCGCACTTTTTAGAAGACTTCAAACTCAAAAGCTTGAAGACATTTGTGACATAAGATCGACAACCAAGACCGAATTCAAAAACAATGGTGTAGAAAAGTACCGCGATGACCATGGATCGCCACAACTTCTCTCGCCGGCATTCTCAACAAAATGGTGTAGCCGAACGAAGAACGTAACACCGATTGAAGCGGCTAGAACAATGCCGCGTAAGCTAAACTTCCGAAGTATTTCGGGCGTAAGCCAATAACCGCTTGCTTTACCCAAAATAGATCCCTCGGTAAACAAGTTTCATAATAAAACTCCATATGAAATATGGAGAGGAAGATCCCCAAACATTGGATTTCTTAAAATCTTCTGTAGAATGTTTTATTCTTTATAATGGAAAAGAGTATAGAGGAAAATTTGATGCAAAATCGATTTAAGGAATTTTTCTGGGTATTCCAAACATTCAAAAGCATTTCGCATTTTCAAGAAATCTAACTTAAAAATCTTAGAATCAGGCATGTTTCTTTTGATGAATATGACTTGTTAGAGCCTAGAATGGCTCGAACGTTGCTAATGATTCTCGATAATGATGAGACAGTACAAATAAAGATCTACTTCCAATCCTTATCGAAAACGGCAACCGCAGATCCCACCAATACCGATAACCCTTCACCTAGAAGAGACCTCTACCGATACCGATAACAACTCATCTGCTGACCCCGAACCCATCTCTTCTGCTTTTACCCCAAGCACCTTTACGATCTCTCATCCTTCTTGTTCACCGTAAAATGAAAGTTTTGAAGACTCTATTTCTTCTCGAACTGCATTTTGGTGAATCTCCTTCTCAACCAACCTGCATTCTTAAGGGAAGAATCCACCGTAAGTGATCTTCCTCCAACGTTATTGAAGCAAGAGATCATCCCATTTCTCAAATCATTGGTGATCTCAACTCAGAGTTCGTGACGAGAAATAAGGTTCGAGAAGAAACTTTGTTTGCTTATGCATTTGTATCGAACTCGAACCAAAGAAGATTGATGAAGCTATCGAAGATCATAACCGGATTGAAGCTATGCAAGAAGAGCCGAACCGCTTTGAAAGATGTAAGGTGTGGAGCTTAGTTCAAAGACCGACCGATCATCCAAATATCGGCACCAAGTGGGTATTCGTAAATAAAAGAGATGAAGATGGAAATGTCACCGTAAACAAAGCTAGATTGGTTGCTCGTGGCTACCGACAGAAGAAGGAATTGACTTTGATGAAACTTTTGCTCCTCGTTGCTAGACTAGAAGCAATCGTAATCTTTCTAGCTTATGCCTCGCTCATGGACTTCAAAGTGTATCGATGGATGTTAAGAGTGCCTTTCTCGAATGGTGATCTTCAAGAAATCAGATACGTGGAACAACCTCCGTGATTTGTCATCTCGCACAACCGACCACGCCTACCGACTCAAGAAAGCTCTCTACGGCTCGAAGCAAGCTCCTAGAGCTTGGTATGAAACTCTATCCAAGTTCTTAATTGAACAAGGATTCGTGAGAGGAAGAATCGACACTACTTTATTCATCCTCAAGCACAAAGGCCATTCTCTTCTCGGTACAAATCTATGTGGACGACATCATCTTTGGATCAACTAACCAAAGCCTCGTGCAAAAGATTCGAGAAGTCGATGCAAAGCAAGTTCGAGATGAGCATGATGGGTGAACTTACCTATTTTCTAGATCGCAGATACAATGACTTCGACGGAATCTTCATCACCAAACCAAATATGCAAAGGAACTAATCAAGAAGTTTGGTCTTGATTCACCAAAGGATTTGAAACTCCAATGTCTACCGACCGCCATCTTGACAAAGATGAAAAGGGAAAGCAAGAGAACATGACCAAGTATCGAGGAATCATAGGTTCACTTCTTTACCTTATCGCTAGTAGACCCGACATTATGTTTGTCGCTTGTGTTTGTGCTAGATTTCAGTGCATCCAAAGGAGTCACATTTGCTTGCCGCCAAACGTATCATCGATATGTTTCAAAAACAACAAATCTAGGCATCTCGTATTCAAAATCCAACAACTTCAATCTAGTTGGATACTCGATGCAGATTATGCACCGCAAAGTGAGCGTAAGAAGCACCTGGGACTTGTCAATTTCTTGGAAACACTGCCTCATGGTCTTGCAAGAAACAAGGATCGCTGGCAAACTCAACCACGTAAGGTAATATATTGCCGCAAGCAACTGTTCTCAATCGCTATGGATGAAGCAACAACTAGTGGACTACAACATCAAGACCGAAACCGCCCAATCATGTGTGACAACACATCGCCTATCTCGCCTCCAAAAATCCAAATGATGCATTCAAAGACAAAGCACATTGATATTCGTTATCATTTTCTCAAAGATCATGTGGAAAAGGTAACATCGCCCGAATATGTTCCAACCGAGCATCAATTGGCGTACATTCTCACAAAACCACCGGATGCCACCAGTTTGCTTATTTAAGGAGAAATCTTGGTATGATTGATCCTACCGCTTAATTTTAAAATTTTGTTAATGTTTCTTTCATACCTAGACCCAAGATTAGACTAATCTGAAGACGAAGTTCTCCTTTACCGGAAGACTTAAAGGTTAGTACTCTTACTTAGTCTATTTTTGCTAAAGAGGTTTCTAAAGCAATAAAGGGGTCAAGGACAAAATTTGGTACTTAAGAAAATATCTTAAGTTCCCGCTTTTTCAAAACTGATATTTTCTCGCCTTTAAATAGTCCTCGAACCGTCATTTCCAAACTTTACGAAACCCTTTGAACGTAAACTTCTCTCTCTCTCTCTCGAGTAACTACTTTCTCGCAAATTCAAGTTCTTCTTCTTGTTTCTTCTTCTCATCTTCAACAATGGTACGCTTCTCTCTACTCTACTCGTAATTTTCTATGTATCGCTCGCATTTCATTATCAACCTAAAATCCTTTTGGAATTCAAACGGTCATTTTCGAGTTTATACAAGGATTCGCCATTGTTGTTCTTACAAACTTGAATACTAACAAATGCTTTTGTTTATTCATTGTTCATTCTTATGAAAACTTCGTTATGCATTTCTCGAGTGTGGTTTCTCTAAACATTCTAGGGTTTCAAGTTTTTGCTTCGAAAATTTCAATTTATTTTGGAAAACTTTGAAATTCCTACTTGTTTAGATGTCTAGATGAAAAGCCCTAATTTTTATTTTGCTTTTCTTTCAGGCAAGAACTTCAAAATCAAAGCGCGATGGAAGGCTTTGACCCTCGAAAATGTCATTCCTCCAAATTCAAATATCAATCTTCCAGATATCCCATCTATCCCGCCGCCATGACATTATTGTCGCTTGGACCCAAGCTATACATTCCGGCATGTGCATTGACCTTCACCAATCAACTCTATAGCCGCCGGCCAAAGCTTGCGAGGATATGGACGCCTCGATTCTCGCCTCTTCCGCCTCAACGACAAAACTACAAGATCTTCCCCGCGTAAGAATTTTATCAACGAATGGAGCTCATGAACTGCATCGCTTCTTCGTGGGTGGATTCGAGGCCGCCCCATCTCTGCCACCGCCAAATCTATTTCCACCATCATTGGCGTGCATTACTTGAGGAGCTATTTCAAAGAACCATGGCCGAGGCTTTACATGCCCTGGAAGCCATGAGGGGAGTAGACACTCTCCGGAGCCACAAGGGAAGATGTTCAAACTTGTTCCTCTTGACGCCTATCGCACCACCACCTTCTAGACAAGGGGCTCCTATTCAAGAGTGGAGCACATGACATGTTTATCGCCAACAGATCAACCCGACCAAGGTATTTCTACAATTGCCTCAACTGGGGCTCATCATCTTCGACGAGCTAAAGCAAAGGGTGGAGAAAGCTAAGAGCAACCCCACTTGCAAACGCCTTCGTCAGCGATCAATGCCCTTTAAGGGATGATGCAAACATCAACTCTTCTTTGAAAGAAGATGAGTTGTATACAGTGGCCAAGGACAAACAACTCACGCCTCGCTTTTCAAGAAATACACCGAATACGAGAACAAGCGCCGGATGCGTAAAGGTCTACCGCCGGCTCTCTTGACAAAGTGGCCAAGCCTCGCACCTATCTTGGTCACCCGCTTCAATATGGAAGCACATGTAGCCGCAAGCAAGACCTTCAAAAAGGCCTCTCGCTAAATTTGATGATCAAGTGGCCACGACCTCCATCTAAAGGCCAAAGGTCCTGGCCGATGAGGCAGTAGCCGCCGCTAAGGTCCAAAATAGCAGCCAAAGGCAAAGCCAAGAAGACAAGGCCTAAGTGGCACCTCCAACCGAAGAGGAGCAGCCAAATGGATCGAAGGAGATGAAGGAAGGCCGAAGAAGAAGGCACCAGCCAATCTAGCCATTCCTCTCCTCCATCTACCCAAGCCAAGCCATCCCTCACCCACCTACCCAATCCAACCAACCACCTTCACCACCTCCCCGCACTCCACTCCCAAACCAAAACGAAGGAGACTTCAGAAACCTCAAGACCAGCCCACCCAGCCCCTCCAACCTCTACCGATGAAGCTACTGAAGTCTCCTATTCACCGCCGAGGAAGAAAAGGAGAGCTACCTCCAACCCTCTACCGCCACCAACCAACTACCTCTACCGACGCCCAACACTCACAACCCCATCAACCAACTACCGACCCCAACCAACTACCGACGCCCAAACCCTATCAACCCTTCATACCTATCAACCCTTTCTATTCCTCCCGAGTCATCTACTCGAGGAATTCACCACCTCCTGAGGAGTCTATCCCTCAGAGGAGCTCAAAATCGAGGAGCCAGCCTGTAACCCCAACTCCTCCTCCTCCTTCACCCTTTAACTACTCACCCGACCCATCCACACCTTCCTCACCACCCCAATCCCAACCAACTTCTTCAACCACACCACCTTAGACCCCGCCGCCGCTAAGTTCCTCTTCGAACTTTCGTCAAGAGTGCATCTATTCACCCCTTCTCATCAACCTCCTCAACCTTCTCAACCTCCTCAACCTTCCCTTCAAAAACCAAAATCCTCTTCTACCCTCGCCTCTTCTTTCTCGGTTCTCTACCGAACCCATTCCCCAATCCTCCCACATCGCTGAAAATTTCGACACCGATATGGAACCGGATTCCCACCAACTCCACCTCCACCCTCCCCTATAACCATATCCTCTTCCACCAAAACCATACCAACCCAAGACTCATCCTCTTCCGCCTCCGTAACTCCCCTCTCCAACCCCTTCAGCTCGCAGACTCGCCTCCGCCGACACCATTCACATTGGCCAAGCATCTACTTCCCATCACCACCAATGTGAAGTTTTGTCCCTGCTAGCTAGATGCCATCTACCGGCTAGGCGAGCTCACAAGCATATCTACCGCTACCGAAGTAGCCACCAATGCCAAGGCCAACGACCGGACCGCCACTACTCTTCGACAATTTCAAGAGGATGTCCTGACTCGCTTTTGGACAGATGCGCACGACTTCACCGATGTCAAGATCAACATCGAAGCTCAACGAGATGAAGGTTGCCGATCATAGGCTCCATTTTCTACGAGTTATTCCACGCCATCACTCTCCATCTCACCACTGGCCGCATTCTATTATGGAACTCAACAACCTCGCCGCAACTCGCTCATGATATTATGAATGCCAACCGTGATCGTGATCCGCCATCACGAGGAGAAACAAATGAGATCTATCAACGTAATGCCGATGGAAGAGAACAACCGCCTTCGTGAAGAACCGACTACCGCTCGCTCCACCGCACTCCGACCGATGCGTATGCCGAATACCAACGAAGAATGGAAGAGCTAGAGCGAGAAAGAAGAGAAAAGGAGGTCGCAGACAAAGGCAAAGGGAAAAGACCTTGGTAGCTTTTGTATCTTTTCTTCCCTTTCCTTTGTATTTATCTTATTTTTGAAAACTCGTTGAATGTAAACATCTTGTTTATAAATACGTATGATTACTTGCTTTTTCAAAAATTATATTGTTTAAATTCTTGCCGCTTTATTGTTTATCTAAATTAGAATTTAAACATTCAGCTTTAAATTTATTTAAACCGCCGCTAATCTGTGTGCTATTCTTTGACTCTCTTATTCTTGTATGCACTTAGATTAGTCCCTTGCATTTGAGGTGTTATTCTGCTTAATAGAGGCATGTCTACCGACTACTTAATATATATAAACTTTCTCGACATGCTATTATCTATTAAATAGTTTGTTTTAAAACCCTCATTTGTAGTAATGATGACCGATATAAATAGGAGGAGATTGTTGATTCTTATGTTAAATTTATATCCGATCAAGACATTACATTAGTTTTATACTTCTGGCTAATCGGGTCGCAGACGATTAGCGTGGCAACCGTGTATAGAACTTTGCCTTGTATAGTTTTTGTAGGACTTTTTCAGTTCAATGAAGACCCTTCTCGCCTTCACCTGAAGACCTCGCTCAAAGCTTAAGATCTAGTAGACCTCGTGTCCACTGACCGCTTCTACGTGTCCTCTCCAAAGAAGCTAGCCGGATTAATTCAAACTTATTTCCATATATTATTTGAATTAATCCAAGTCATTCCCCGACATGTCAAGCCGCCGAAAGCAACTTTCCGAAAAGCAGAAGACTTTTCGCCCCGAATGTAAAGCAAGAAAGCTGCATCGCCCCTACTTTCTCGCTTCATCTCTCGATCCGACACCAAATCGCCCACCTTTTGAAGATCTCGTAAATGATTATCTCGCTCTAGATATCTGTGAAGACGAAAATTCCTTGATCGACACCCCATGCATTTAATGCATTTATGAATAGAGTCGTTGAAGTCTTCGCCCTCTCCAACGGATTCTTTTGAAATGCACTCGCTTTAAATATCGCCATTGAAGATCGGAACAAGAGACAACCGCATGTAATCAATCGAACACTTAAAGAATTGCTCAATCTACACAACTCCAAGTCTTTCACAAGCATTCAATAGATCCTCAACAGATCTAGAAGTCCTCGTCAACAACAAGAAGTCGCTTCTTCAACATTTATTGTTTTATTCTTCTTGTTGTTAACTTCCATTAACTATATTTCGCATCTAATTAAATATCTTGTATTTACAGATATTTAATTCCCTAGACCCAAACACAAGTCAATATTTTGTACACGATCCATTAGGGATATTCTTTGTAATTGATCTAAGTGGAAAACATAGTGCACAATTTAAATCCAAGGTTGATCGCCTTGGTGGTGGACGTAGCACTCATTATAGTGTGAACCATCCCAAAATACTTGTGTTATTTCCTTCTGCTGTCTATTTATTGAACCGCTTAGTTTCATTGTTTATATTATCCATTTCACAGTAACTTAAGTAATCTGTAAAAGGTCTACCAGTAGTCCTTATCTGCACTGAACAATTTTCTTGAAGGTCTTCCGCTACTTGATTCTTTTCATAGATTGCAAGTAACTTTCAAGGAACTTACTTAAAAGTTTTAAAGTGTTAATAAGCTATTCAACCCCCCTTCTAGCTTATTATTGTGCTCATTGGGACCCACTGGGGTTGGGGGTGAGGGTGAGTGGGGTGGGGGGTTGGGGTTGGGAGTTGGGGGATTGAAGGGTTGGGGTTGGGGTTGGGGGTGGGGGGGGTTGGGGGTGGGGGTGGTTGGGGTTAGGTTTAGGTTTAGGTTTAGGGATAGGTTTAGGTTTAGGTTTACGCTTTTAGGGTTAGGGTTGGGGTTGGGGTGGGGGTGGGGGGTGGGGTTAGGTTTAGGTTTAGGGATAGTGTTATGGTTTAGGTTTAAGGTTAGTGTTACAAATTAGGTTTATGGTTTAGGTTTAGGTTTAGGTTTTAGGTTTAAGGTTTACGTTTTAGGGATGGGGTTTAGGGTTGGGGTTAGGGTTGGGTTTGGGGTGGGGGTGGGGGTGGGGGTGGGGTTGGGGGTGTGGTTGGTGTTAGGTTTAGGTTTAGGGATAGTGTTATGGTTTAGGTTTAGGTTTAGGTTTTAGGTTTAAGGTTTACGTTTTAGGGTTAGGGTTGGGGTTTAGGGTTGGGGTTGGGGTTGGGGTTGGGGTTGGGGTGGGGGTGGGGTGGGGTTGAGGTTGGGGATGGGGATGGGGTTGGGGTGGGGTTGGGGTTGGGGGGGGGGTGGGGTAGGAGGTGGGGCGTGGGGGGGGGTTGGGGGTGGGGGTGGGGTTGGGTTTAGGGTTAAGTTTAGGGTTAGTGTTATGGTTTAGGTTTAAGGTTAGTGTTACGAATTAGGCTTATGGTTTAGGTTTATGTTTTAGGTTTAGGTTTATGGTTTATGGTTTAGGTTTAGGTTTAAGGCTTAAGTTTAGGGTTGGGGGTGGGGGTGGGGTGGGGTTGGGGTTGGTGGTGTGGTTGGGGTTAGGTTTAGGTTTAGGATAGTGTTATGGTTTAGGTTTTTGGTTTACGCTTTTAGGTTGGGGTGGGGGGGGGGTGGGGGGGGGGGTGGGGGGTGTGGTTGGGGTTAGGTTTAGGTTTAGGGATAGTGTTATGGTTTAGGTTTAAGGTTAGTGTTACGAATTAGGTTTATGGTTTAGGTTTAGGTTTAGGTTTTAGGTTTAGGTTTAAGGTTTACGTTTAGGTTGGGGTTAGGGTTAGGGTTGGGTTGGGGGGGGTGGGGGGGGGGGTGGGGTTTGGGGTGTGGTTGGTGTTAGGTTTAGGTTTAGGTTTAGGTTTTAGGTTTAAGGTTTACGTTTAGGGTTAGGGTTGGGGTTGGGGTTGGGGTTGGGGTTGGGGTGGGGGTGGGGGTGGGGGGGGGGTTGGGGTTGGGGTTGGGGTTGGGGTTGGGGTTGGGGTGGGGATGGGGATGGGGTTGGGGTTGGGGTTGGGGTTGGGGTTGGGGTTGGGGTTAGGGGTAGGGGTGGGGGTGGGGGTGGGGATGGGGTGGGGTAGGGGTGGGGGTGGGGTTGAGTTTAGGGTTAAGTTTAGGGTTAGTGTTAGTGTTATGGTTTAGGTTTAAGGTTTTAGGTTTAGGTTTATGGTTTATGGTTTAGGTTTAGGTTTAAGGCTTAAGGTTTACGTTTTAGGGTTAGGGGTTGGGGTGGGGTGGGGGTGGGGGTGGGGTTGGGGTTAGGTTTAGGTTTAGGTTTAGGGATAGTGTTATGGTTTAGGTTTACGTTTACGTTTTAGGGTTAGGGTTGGGGTTGGGGTGGGGGTGGGGGGTGGGGGTGTGGTTGGGGTGTGGTTTAGGTTTAGGGATAGTGTTATGGTTTAGGTTTAAGGTTAGTGTTACGAATTAGGTTTATGGTTTAGGTTTAGGTTTAGGTTTAAGGTTTACGTTTTAGGGATGGGGTTTAGGGTTGGGGTTGGGGTTGGGGTTAGGGTTAGGGTTGGGTTTGGGGTGGGTGGGGGTAGGGGTGGGGGTGGGGGTAGGGTTGGGGGTTGGGGGTGTGGTTGGTGTTAGGTTTAGGTTTAGGTATAGTGTTATGGTTTAGGTTTAGGTTTTAGGTTTAGGTTTAGGTTTAGGGTTTAGGGTTGGGGTTGGGGTTTAGGGTTTGGGGTTGGGGTTGGGGTTGGGGGTGGGGGTGGGGGTAGGGGTGGGGGTGGGGGTGGGGGTTGGGGGTGGGTTTGGGGTTGGGGTTGGAGTAGGTGGCCCTTTGTGAATCAGCCACTTTTACCCATCAGGTGCGGTCATCCACCTCGACTTTCAAAACAGGCGGTTTGTCATCAGTTATATGGGTACAACTCATGCAATGCACTGTTACATGGTTCAAACATACCAGGCCACTCATATCTTGTTAATTTAAGATCCTAAAGTCATCTACCTATCTAACTTTAGACTTCTCCCCAAGTAATGTTATAGTGAAATACAACCATGTATACAGAAGGGCTTACCTTTCCAGATGCAAAATTCATCAATTTACTTGCCATTACACATTCAAGTAGGGAATTTTTATTGAGCCCTTCAACAGATTCGAAGGCAAACTGATGCTATTTGCCTGGACCTTATTTTCTGCCGATTCTAGCACTCGAGATGTTTGGAGAGCCATCTCAGAATGAAGTTGAAGACATGCCATAGCCATCTGGAAACATGCAATTCAATAGATCAAGGTCCGCACAGACGGTTCAATAATTCTGGTGAAGCAAGCAAGGCTATGTAAAGAAGTACGAATTGGAAAACACTATTACATAACCAGATAATAGAGATTGTAATAAAAGATAAGATATGAAGAAGGTGATCAAGATATTAGACCTTTATATCCTTGTGCAACACAAGTTTAGAGAGTTTAAAATGGGCAGTAGGTTTAGTCGGGCAATCTGATGCAAACAAACAACCGAATTCCCAAAACGGAGATTTATTCAAAAATTTCAATGACTCCACCGTCAAATTTCACTCAAACCATAAGAACCAACTATGGTTATAGAGTTGACTAAACAATTAAGAATATTTGTCAACTGGGTAATAAAATTTCTCAAAATAATAACAGTTGATGAATTTGTAGCAAGGCATTCAACACACCAAAGCAAACAATTCTCAACTTCACAATTAATTGAAAATAAATAAATTGAAATGATCTTTCTTGAATTACGCATAAGAAAATTGAAATTCAAACACGAGTTTGCAATTCTTGTTGGAGTTGGTTCGACTTGAATACGAGAGATTTCGCACTAGAGTGAGCGTCTTTGGTGCTATTATGCCTACATTGGAGAAAAGTGAGATAGGGAAGCATAATCCGAGAAACATACAATATTTGCCAAGGTTTCAAGCTATTATGCCTACATTGTTTTCAAGCTATTATGCCATTTGAAAGCGATTTCCTACTAAAAAATGAAAGAAAAAGTGATAATGGAATATAATTAGGTTGTTATAAACAAGAATATGCATCCACGATTGGATGCGCAGTACAGTGAACTTGAGCAATTCTTTAATCTGTGAATCTTGAAATTGCTAACACCAACTCTAACAAGACCCAACTCAACAGGGTTTTCTATTACATTCCATGTACAATAAAGCTTAGGCAAAGGCTAACAACGATGACACTTGAATCAAAACCGATCAAATCTTTGAAGAATTCAAAATAATTACGAAGTAAAGAGAATCGAATTGGAAAGCAAGGAGTAAATCTGAATTTTGCAATATTTTTCTAGAGAGATATCGATATAGTTACTCCATCAACATAAGTCGTTACTCCTCTAATAGACAACATATTTAATCGATTCATTTCTAATCAGCTTTGGTCAATAAGCATGCCCAACCCAACACATGCAATAAAAGTGAATACTGCTGACATGGGCATGCGCATTATATCAATACCAATGTGATCGATCCATCCCACAAGCAAAGTAATCAATTAATGTTTAACTTTCATATATATATATATATATATATATATATATATATATATATGTGTGTGTGTGTGTGTGTGTGTGTGTGTGTGTGTGTGTGTGTTTCATATATGTTTTAACCATTGCCATGAGTGAATAAACATCAAATTGATTCTTGTCTTCCATAAGTTCATATGAAGCAGAAAGCAAAAACCAAATGATTCTAATTTTTTTAACAAGAGCATATCTTGGTAATCACATTCTTGGTATTACAATCAATCAATCGAGTTAATTCAAAAGCACAAATCTAGTTAATCTATTTCCGTCTATAAATCTCAAAATCGAGAAATAAGGTAAATCAAATAATTCTTCAAGCATCTTACCAACTAAAACCAGGTGAAATAATTGAGACCATCAAAACATTACCCAAAAGAAAGAAAAACGAGAACTAGGTCAATAATAATAATGATTTAAATATACAACTCATGGGCGATATATCCTACATGTAATTAACGTAACATTCGAAATATTTCGAATACAAAATTAGCTATAGCTTCTAATGAAATAACCTAATGCTTCACAATCTTGAGTTAATTGAAAAAGAAGAAATCCCAAAATGCAAATACACTCATTTAACTCAAATCATACCTTATCGGTGTGGGCGGAAAAGGAAAAATAAAGTGAAAAAATAAAAAGTTGGATTTTTATTTCTTTACTTCAACACGACCAATAAGCAAACAAATTGAGAGGATGATTGAGGCGTGAGCTGAAAATGTGTGTGCAAAAAGGGACAATGTACCATAAGGATTCAACGGACTAAAACCTAACTGAATTTTCGAACACTTCGGAGCTTACGAGATGGATTACAGCGTAGAAAGGTGAAACCAAAAATAGATGAAGAAAGCGGTTGAATTAAATTAGGGAAGTAACGTGCGAGAAAGCAATTTGGGAAAAGGGCAGATGCGCGTGCGTGTATCGAGGTGAAAATGTTTCAATTGCATTGTCGCGAGGCGGGACTTACAAAGCGTAGAAGAGCGGATTGGAGAGAAGAGGCGAGAGCGTGTGTGTGTGTGGCGAGAGAGAGAATGGGAAATTATCGAGGAAAGCGATCGAGAGAGTTTGGTGAGCAGAGGCCTAGAGGAGGGAGGAGGGTGAATAAA
>CM028380.1:143971420-144014165 GCA_013146195.2 Codonopsis lanceolata
CAATAATTAAATTCACTTATATTTTATCCTTACATTTTAATTACATGTTTAATTTTCATAACACACTAACTAAAAGATAAAAAAAATTATATTAATATTGATTACGTGTATTTTGTTATGTGATAGTGATAGTAGTAGTAATTGTACATATTTAATCATAGTGATAATAGTAATAATCACACATATTTAATGACAAATGTTGTATTTAAAAAATATTCTAAAATTTATTAAAGATTTTATTTATTTATTGTATTTTCTATTAATAATTTTACTTTTTCTTAATTGATGAATTATAATAATTTAGGTTTATATACATCGAACTCACAATCTTTACGTTACAATTATTTGTTTATTTTATTTATTATTGTTAAAGTTTTTAATCATGATATTAGTTTTACAATATATATATATATATATATATATATATATATATATATATAAACAATTCTATTTAATTTATTCTTTAATTTTATTTTTTACTTCATATTGCTTATGTATAATTTGATTGAAAAATATATATGTCGTGCATTTAACGCACATGTGTAAATCTAGTTATATATTAAGAGGGCAGTGAGGGGTGGATGTAGGGTAAGAGATTTGAACTTAATCGTTCATCCAAATCCTTTCAATTGATATCAAAAAAGTATTTATTAAAGCCATCATTGTCAAGAAACCTCATAGTTAAAGTGACTTTTGAATTGGTATCAAAGCTTGATTGTTTTTATCTTTAAGCTTAGTGATACTTACAAAAATTGAATAGCAAAAACATTTTGGGGCGTCGCACCAAGATCTTCCAAAGGTCGCTACCGACTTGATTTTGGCTCCCCTTGTTTGACTATTGTCGCCAGCCTTTGTTGCCTTCATCGCTATAAAAGGAGGCCTTGGCTCCTTCATTTCACAAACCAAGCTCTCCTTAAGTTTCTCTTTCCTTTCCTCCCTTCCTCTCGTGAAGTGACCCAAGGCAAACCTTCCCTCTCCTCTCCTGCCTTGCTCAAGAAGCGAGCCACCTCCCGGCCCCGCCCCAGCCTCCTCCTTGCCCGCGAGCCTTTCTTTCCCCACAAGCCTTCATCCTAGCCTAGTCATTTCCCTCGAAACCGATCTAAAAAGCCAAATAATGTCATTACGCTGCTGTCTCGAACGACGTGAGCGAGAACAACAACAACAAAAACTATCGTTATTTTGCCGAAATTCCAACAAAACATCTTCCACCGCCTTGGCTTATTCTGGGCAAAGCGCAGTATACCACCTACCACAAAAAGCAACTGCAAAAGAACAAGCAAAAGCAAATATATCCACCGCATTTGCCTATTCTAGGCAAAGCGCATCATATCGCCAACCACAAAAGCATCAACAATTGCAAAAGAAAAAAGACTTCCTTTTCTCTGAAGGACAGGGGAAACACACCTAAAGACTTCTGATCGTGTCTTATTTTAATTTCTTGCAAGTGTACAAGACTATTGTAGAATAGTATGATAGCAAGGGTCGAACCATAGAGACAAGAAGAATACAAGTAGCAAGTTTATCAGTAGCAATTAAACTAAGGGGGGTTTTTATTTTGATTTATTTAGTCTAATTTCACTCTACTAAATCAGGAAATCTAATTAACAAACTAAATAGCAATCACAGTTTATAGAGATCTTATGGAGGAAGGAAATCAAGGATTAGAGATTCACTTACATCTACTCTATTGCCCTTTTTTTTTTTTTAATAAAGTGTCATTCAATAACTTGGGTTCGTTCACAAAAGATAGATATAGATTGTCAAATTATAATTCAGTCTACATCCTAAATAATTCATCCAATCTATATCCAAAGAACAAGAACATATGAATCTTATCTGTCACTTAGGTAATATATATGAATTTGACTCTAACTTATCACTCTCGTGCATCGATAAGGTCAATTTACCATAAAGGTGAGCCAGTGTACAACATATGCATTTGGTCGTGCAGCTATCCGCACCTCTAGGTCTTTACTAGTTGTGATTTCATTCATTTAGTCAAAGCGAGACAGTAAAGAGGTTGATAAACATCATGATCAACAAGAATTGAATGAATAAAAATATATTAAGCAATAGTTTCGATACAAGTTACCTCTCAATTCCTATATTAACTAATGGACAGTTAGTTCATCCTTGAAGATGAACTGAACAGCGGGTTGAAGGAATACATGAATCGATCTTCAAAAACTATAATTACAACTACTAAACTATGCATTACAAACTAAAATCGGTGTTAGAACCGTCTCCTAATTATTTCTGGACGTCCTTTTGCTTTGGCTACTGTCTTTTATATATTTCAAGGTGTTTTAGGGGAAAGAGGTTCAATCCAGGTGAAACACCTGTAAAGGTGGTTTCTGGGTACCTTGCGGCCGCAAGGTATGTATACGCGATACGTTGTGGGGGCAAGGTCTTGGAGGCATGCGGCCGCAAGGTGTGTATACCTTGCATCCGCAAGGGTCTTGATCTGCCTGGGCTGCACGCTGGATACGTTGCGGGGGCAAGGTCTTGGAGGCATGCGGCCGCAAGGTGTCCAGATGTCTTCTTTTGACTTCATTTCAATAATTGCACTTTGCACCCTTTCCTCGAAATCTTCAATAAAAGCTTTGTAAATCCTGTATTTTCATCTAAAACCCTGAAAGTCACAATATATCTCAAAAACACATATTAGTAGCCAAAAGCCTCGTGGAATTGTTATTTCTAAGTCATAAAAGTACCTGATAAAGACGTATAAAATACATCTATCAAATACCCCCAAACTTATACTTTGCTCACCTACAAGTAAACAATACTTATAAATACAAAAGCTAAAGAAATAAATAAAAATCTTTTTGGAGGTTGACACTATTTACACTCCTCTAGAAACCCACAAACTCAAGGACACTCTAACGAATGACCCGACTATGCAGATAAATACAAAAACTAATAAATACAAAAGCAATTAAAAATTACTCTAAGAGAAAACAATAAATACAAAATAAATAAAACAAAAATCTTTTTGGTATCAATCTCAAGTCACAAAGGCATGACATGTCAAGTTATCTTAGAAAGATGTTCACCACATATGTGCAGACTAATTCACAGAACAAACTAACTTATACTCAAACAGCTACCGGTCTTAATTTCACCATGTGTGTGTGATGACCAGTCATAGAGAATATCTTAACGTAAAGAGTTTTACTTAGCAAAGCACAACATTCATTCTAAAAATCATGATTTTTAATAAAACTAATGCAACACAGAGCATGTGATCTACCATCCGAACCTGGTATATCATAGAAAAATAGAACACCAAGGATTTCAAATACTTATACATCCATCCCATGCACTTCCTATGTATGACATATAATGCTTTCATACCCTAGTTACTTGTAATAGCTATGATTATGCTAACATAGTGAACTTGAGAATAATGTGAATATATGAATTGGGGATCAATTTTACATGTAATACAGTAAAATCAACCAACACAAGCATTGGCAAGAAGATTAATAGGTCTTTAATAAGCTTGTAATGTAAGGCCTTGGTGTTGGGGGATATGATGGAAAGGGAATAGAATACAAAGTGAGAGAGCAAGACTACCCTTAATCCCAAATACTTCCAAAAAGCCAAGATACAGGTAAGATTTTCAAGGTCAATGGTCATCGGTTGAAGCCTTTTTACGAGGGTTTCCAAGTTCGTAACATTAAGATAGTTGATTTGGTCGATCCAATTTATTCTGATTGAGATGCAGCAACGTCTAGCCAAAGACGTTAAAGAAAAGCGCTCTTGGGAGGCAACCCATGTTTTATTTAGCTTTTTTTTTAATTTTTATTTTATTGTTAGTTTTGGTGGCTTCTTGGAGTTTTGAAAAAAAAAATTTGCACGTAATTTCGAATAGGGCGTGGGCACGTGGGGTTGTGTTTTACTTGCTACAAATTTGGAAAAAATGTCGTGCCCATGTCTTATTAAAAAAGTGTCCCAGATTTTTGATATTCAAAAAGAAGACTGAGCAAAAAAGGTCCGACCAAGATCCGATCGAAAATTGCATGTGCTCATACTAGCTCGACCTCATATTCTTTGGATGGGCAAGTCGAAAGGCTTATCAGGTTGGAAAAGAATATCTTTGCCCTTTTCAAGCACATGGGATTCCATCCATCTTTCCCTCCACCTCAACAATAAAGGTCAGATATTCTAAGATGCTTAACATTATCAGGGAGTTTCTCACTTCTCTATCACATTTTTGTTTGCACATCTATTTTTATCATTGGGGACAATGCTTAGTCTAAGTGTGGGGGATTTTGGGTTAGTTTCTTGAGATGGTTGTCTTTTACTTTTTTTGGTTCACACACGGTGTCTTTGAGAAAGAAAAGAAGCATTTATTTCATGTTCATTGTTTCTCCTCTTTGAATCCATGCTCTTCCTAATGCTTATCCATGAAAGTTGGTGATTTTGTTTGTGAAAATGATTGCTGCATTCCTAATTCCATACCTTGAGTAGTTATTTGTGATGATTGATTGGTGGAAGATACATATGATCTACACACATAACCCTCTTTTGGTGAGATTTGAGCCATGAGCATACATTGCATATTATGCTTCATTTTCTTGATTGTGTGTTGTCTTGCATTGTTGATTTTTCTAGAACTTGCATTGTTATTCATGTCTACGTCAACTCCTTGATGAATTGGATGCATGGAATCAAAATGAGGGTGTTTAAAATAAAAGACTATTTTTCTTGACATTTTGACCTCTCTTTGAAGCCTACCCTACATTTAACCCTAGTGATCCACTTTGAGCCTGAAGCCCTTTTGTTTGATTTACACCACAATACAAGCCATGATACCCCTTTATTGTTGATTTCTGCTTTTGAACCTTGAATTGAAGAATTGTATAAGCTAGTTCTTACTCACTTTTGGTTTTGTTTGAGATAGATTGCAAGTTGTTGAAATTTTTGTGCATCCAAGGCCTCTACTCCATAGTACTTTTTTCTCTCACCGTGAAAAAAATCAATAAAAAAAAGAAAGAGAGAGAGAGAGAGAGAGAGAGAGAGAAAGGAAAAAAAATGAGAGAGAGGAAATTTTTTTTAAAGAGGTAAAAGCAAGAAAAAAATGATGAGACCAACACAAAAGAGAATCACAATTTTTTTAGGATGCATATCTTGATATTTGAACAGTCTTTTTGATGTTGATTTTTAGATTTGTGATTAGAAGGGTTTGTATAATTTCTTCAATTCCATTAGGCTAAAATTCCTTTTATCATACCTTGCCCCAACCCCATTTCAACCCGTTTTTGACCCTCAATTTTAGTGCATCTTGATTCATCCATTGGTAGTAGGGACGTGATATATTTGCAAGCTTATTGTTAAAAATCATCCGTGCATTGACTTGAGAGCTCAGTCATACATGTACCCTATACACTTTTGAGTGTAATGAGTGAATCTTATGTGAGGTTGTTGGGTCCTATGTGTTTTCCATTCAAATTAATTGTTGTTAATGGTTGCTCATTGGTTTTGGTTTGGGAATTGCAATCTTAAAATCATGTTTTTGTTGTTTGGAAAATATTTTGAATTAGCAAAAGGGGAAGGCAAGGTGAATTTGAGGGTGAAATAATTGCACGAGCTATTAAATGCTTGAGGGCAAGCATTATCTAAGTGTGGGGGATTTGATAAGTTACATAAAAAACATATTTATTGTCATTATTTCCCCATGTTTATGACATTTATTATTGCCAATTATTTGAATTTTAATGGAATTATTGCTCTTGTAGGAGTTTTGTGACAAATGACTTAAATTGACTTAAATGCAAGACTTTATGTGTGATCAATTGAAGCTAAGGAAATCTGGAGTTACGCGTGAGCACAACATATCAAATTGCGGATCCAGAATTGCAATCTCAAGCTAAGGCGTGGGCACGCTATGAATCGTTGCGGGAATCTCAACCAAGTGACGCCCCATTTAATTCAAAAATTAGTTTTTCTTAATGTTTTAATGTAGTTTTAAGTAGAGAGGATGAACCTAGACTATTTGAGGGATAAGGGAGAGTATTTACTCAAAATTAATGGGGTATTACTCAAAGTTAGTGGGTTAGTGGGTTTTTATAAGGAGACCTTGGAGACTCCTATATAATCTTGGTCCCTTCCTTTCTAAAAATAGAAACAAATCTTCCTAATCTCATACTTTCTTCCCTTCTGATATTTCAAGAAACTTTGTTCATGGAGTGCTAAAGGCTTTTTCTGGCCAAATGATAATTGAAGTATTGGTTCATTGTGACTTGTGAGATCTAATTGATTTTATTTTTTTCTTCTATTTTCTCTACTATTCATATATTTTCTACGCTTATTGTATATTGTTGTTTTGGTTGGTTGCACAAAACGACACCTTTGTTCAATTGTCAAGATAACATATCACCATTAGAACGTTAAATCCATAATTTTTTAATTGTTCTAATATGTGTGGTAAATAGTATAGTTTATTAGAAGCATATTTTTGTTCTATGCTATGGAAATATATAATCTAGCTTAAATGAACCTACATGTGCGTTTGTTGGCTAGAATTGGTAGCTTCTCTAGATTGTAATGCTGTTGATAAATTAAATTCCATGATCGTATCTAAAATTATTTATTGACTAGAGAAATAATTAGAGAACGTTTCCTGATTATCGAAAAAGTAAGGAGAGACAGGTTGTTAGGTCGTACCAATAACCATAACCAGTTTAGTACAGAACGGAGAAATTAATCTTTGCATCTATGTGTAGACACCCCAATTTTGTACGCCTGATATATGACTCTGGCATTGATATCAAGAACTATTTGAACTTAACAAATGTCAAGTTACATGATTAAAAAATGCGAAAGGCAAAGCAGGATGCACGAAACAATAAAATGCGAGGGATAAAAGTGACAATTTTGAAAGACAAATAGTAGCTTGGGGCGGCCAAAAGGGCTGTCTGGCGCCGCGCCAAGAGAAGGTGTATTCCGCGCCCAGGCTGAGACATTGGCACTCCTAGTTAACGCATTGCACAAGAATCGAAGACTTGTGTACAAGATTTATCAACGTACTGAAAGGATTTTTAATCCCCGATGTATCCCTTCGTCCACCTATAAATAAGTGCGTTGGGGTTCACTTCTGAGAGGAGAAAGAGATCGCAAAGAAACTCTGATATTTTTTCTATTCGTTGTCCTAACACTGAGATTAGTGAGAGACGTGAGATAGGGAGTGGTTAGCCCATAAAGCTTTGAAACCCTGCCCAAACTCTGCCAAATCAAAAACCCACCAGTTAAAAGTGATCCCTAGCCTTTTAGTTAGGTATCCACCTTATTTCCCCGGCCCAAAAACCATAAAGTAAGCCGTTACTCTACCCGAGTAAATAGGCCGAAAACACCAAAAATAAGCCGTTATTCCGCCCAACCAAAAAGACTAAAACCACCACAAATAAGCCGTCATTCTGCCCGAGTGAGCGAGCCAAAACCACCACAAATAAGCCGTCATTCTGCCCGAGTGAGCGAGCCAAAAGCAACAAAAATAACCAGTCACTCTGCCCAAATCACAACAGCAACAACAACAAAAAAAGACTCCCTCTCCTTGAAGGACAGAGCGAGCACACTCCGCTCTAAAAGGTAATAGCCTTTATGAGCATTATTTTTTATAAAGTTGTTCTTTAAATCCGGCCCAATGTAACAAATATAAGCCGTTGTGTTGCCTGGATTTAGTTAGAAAATACTATGTAAAAGAGCTGTTATAATGTGTAAGACCCCGAACCTTCGTGTATTTGACTTTCTCGTGTTGCATGCTTTGTTGTTAATGCGTTGAGTGTTCGTCTTAGCGTGTTAGCACCTATAAAAGGCTCATGGAGTCTTAGTACCTTGCATATAAGATTTACAATGTTTATCTTAGTTGTGGTATGCTTGGTTGAGAGTTTAGAAGCATTGTTGCTTCGTTTGAACCTTAGGGTTTCTCGGGATTGCCTTCGTTGCTTGTATTGTTTGTGTTTTCAACTTGCGAGAAGTTCATTTGAGTTCTAAACCAAGTGTACTAGTATTTCCCATGCTTGCATAATCATTGTTCATAGACTTATTGCATTTGGAAATTAGATGACCAACATATTACTTCACAGATTCAGTCCGGGTTTGGGCGAACTTCGGGAAAATTATGGTACCAATCTACTAAAGATAATTTTCTAAAACTTTAGTATGTTTTACCTACATATGTTAGGATACTCCCTGTAAAATATGGTATTTTTACAAGGTGTATAAGTACCTCATTTAGGTCTTGACTTACGGCTGTGCCAGAATTATGTTTTCAGGAAATCAGCTTCTGTACTTGAACTTGTAGTAGCCATATTTTGATGAATATAAGTCCAAATTGAGTAATTTAAAATGCTAAACTATAGTTTAAAGAGTCTAGTTTCATAAGAATCAATAATCACCTCATTTGGAGGTGTGAGATATTTATGGTCGATTTTACAAGATTGACTGTCTGTTTTCCAGTTCGGTTTGTGACATTTTTTGAGTGTTTTGGCTATTGACCCTTGCACCCTTGCCCTTGGCCGACCAAAGTGAGTCCAAGCCCTCATTGTTGACTCTTCTTCACCCCTTTTGAGCCCTTGGATCATCCCTTATCAAAGGCTATCCTTCCTTGACCAATGAGAAGCCAATTAACCCCTTCACTTGGATTAGGGCTTTAATGGTAAGTATATAAGCCATTTGTTCAACCAAATCAGCCATTGTTGATCAAGAACTCCAGAGAATCAGAGGCTCTTCCTCCATTTTCGTCCATGGAGGTCACTCCAACTTGAGAGACCATTTCCCGGAGATCCGGTGGTCCGATCGACGAACCGAGACCGCCAAATCGAAGCCCTCGATCTTCTCTACAACAATCCTTGCTCTAATCAACCTTTCCTCCATTAATCTTAGGACTAAGGTACGTTGAGAAATCCCTGAAATTTTCATGTTCAATAAAATGACATGACCCCTTCATTATAGTTGCTCTATTGATGATTATGAACATCTTTTGTGAAGACAAATCCTCCAATTCAACCTTTGAAACATGTGTAGGATTTTATGAATTCTCTATGAAGTTGTGATTTTGACATTTTGTAAAGCATGAATGTTGTTTATAATGAGCTTAGGAATAACTCTTGTGAAGGAATATGTTTCAATTCAAGGTTTAACAAAATCACCGAAACTAGGGTTTGAAACTCGGGATTGTGTTTAAGGCTAGTTTAAGATCATGAACGGCCTAGTTATCGAGTTCTAAATGAAAGGAGAACTTAGGAAAGGGCAATGTGATGCATAGAGTATCAATTCTCAACTTGGTTGAATTTTAGTAAAACTCACCGGAGTTGAGATTTGGGAGTTATTGAACAATACCGACTCCACATTCAATCCCTACGACGTTTGTAGTGCGTTAGACTAATATATTAGCTTACGTGACTTTGGGATGGATTGAAGGGCATGTTTGATATGAGTGATTATAAGACTCAATCGAGTTCTTATGTGGTTTATGTGATTGTGTGAAGCAAATGCACAATTGAGAGCATGTTGTAGATTGATGTATCTACTTGACAGGTTGAATTCTCTCTTGTCGAATTCCTACTTGAGTCTTTAATGAGTAAAAACACCTACTTGTTGAATAATGAATTTGAGGACTATTCTATGCGAAGATTTGGATTGGGGCTTTCTTAGTACTCTATACATGGAGTCTACTTGTATAAGTCGCTAGGATGACCATGTTGTTATCTAAGACTCACCGGTATGGTTTGACCTTACGGGTTATTACCGCGCTAGTGTTGCTTAAGTCTTTGACTACCATCGACTTTTGTGTTATTGAATGAGTTACTACTTTAGGAAGAGTTTAGTAAATGACTTCATGATCCGAGACTAACGGAGTAGTCTTGGATAGTACTTAATGGACTGATGGTTAAGTTGTGACTCTGTTGAATTTCATAGGTGAATATGGAATACTGTGTATATTTTATATTATGACTAAATGCATGATTTCCTACCTTGTCAAGAATTGATTCTTCTATGTGTTTCTATGATATGACTTATGAGCATATTGAATGTATTTGCCTTCGTGCCTGATCTGTTCTACAGTTAATGAATTGTGGTGAACTTGGATTCTACTATTAAGTGGAATTATGAATCAAAATTGAACTAAGCTTGATTTCACAATAATCAACTTGGGCTTCCCTTATATAATTGACTTGAGACTTGAACTAAGATTCCTAAATGGAATGAGAACCTTGCTATGCCTCAAACAAGAACATAGAAAAGAGTCTTGGGACACATATAGTGTTCAAACTCTATTTGGTTGGAATTGTAGTAAAGACTCAACGGAGTCGAGTTAAGGAACAATTGAACCTTACGAGGATCATGGTGAGATCCTATGACAATTATATTCCAGTTGACTAGATTACTAGCTTTTGGGACTTGAATTGAATAGAGTGAACAAACTTGGCACTTATGATTTAGAGACTCAAATGAGTTCCTATTGTGGTTTTGTGATTATTGTAACAATGTGCATAATCGTATGAGTTTAGTAGATCATTATATCTACTTGAGAATTAGCAAGTAAACATCTACTTGTGCATTGCATATAAGTCCAGCTGGCATTACTTGAGTTTTCATGATGATGGTGGGGACGATGCATTGCCTTCACGAATTATGGGATTCGTGATTGTAATGTATCGCCGCATCGGATTCGGGTTTCACACACACCTCCACTTGCTAGCTACGGTGGGGAAGTAGCCCTTTGTCGTAACCAATTGAGCACATTGGCTAGGGCTATTTTCTGAGTAGAGAGCTCGACCAGAAGAGAGCTCGGTACTTTGATACCTGAACACGGGTATCACTGGCACGATATGATTAACAGTTGTGATTGCAAGAGCAATACGGCAGTGATTTGGTACCTTCTCTATCCTTTATGTGGCTTACTATGAGCACTTATGTGATAACAAAGTGTTAGTTGAACATGAGATCTTATTGACCATGTTTGTATGGGCTGATGTTATATGAGAGATTTGATGTGTATATATATAGATATGCACACTTATACATGATGATTGTATGAGAGATTTGATATGTATATGTAGAGATATACATAATTATATATGAGATATTTATGAGAGATTTGATATGTATATATAGAGATATGCATCTTGATATAGGTGTATATATATAAATATGCACACTTACACGTGATGATTATATGAATAGCTTGATTAGTATATATGATGATATATATATATACTTGCATATGATGTTTTGTGGGAACTACCTTCTAATTCATTTGATTTGTGTTTGAACAGGAATTATACCCAGTTCATTTGGACGGTTTAGTAAGTGAGAAGAAATGAATATCTTGTGGAGTATCGAAATGATACGACGCCTCTTCACGGGTTTTTCTGTCATTTATAAATGACACCATGGTTATGTTTATGTTACATAATTATATGTTGCATATATATTGTGGGAGCGTACTGGGTCATTATGACTCATCCCGTACTTGTTTTTTTAGTTGCAGTAACTGATCGCTGCACTGAGGTCGAGTAGATCGTGACTGTAGCATGGCGCAGCTGGTCGATAGACCGAGGTTAGACCGTGTGGTTCGTGTTTGTAGCAGCCGACTTTCCCGAGTAGTAGCTTGTGGAGTCTTGTTCCTTTTTAGCATTGTCATTGATTTAATGTACTTTGCTATTCTTGTGAGATCGGTATTTTGTAAAGTTATTTAGACTTTACAGTCGGGTATATACTTGGGTATTTGTGTTAGTTCTTTCTTGGGCCGACATTCTGTGTCGTGCCTTGTTTGTGGTTTTAGTATATATTTCAGTTGTCTCCCGGGCACGCAGTAGCTTTGGGGAATTTCTTTATTCTAGTTTTTATGGTTGTTGGTTGACCCGGTATGCTTTAGCCGTTGGGTAAATGTTATATCAGGTTGGTTCTTTGTTGAAACGCCGGCCTGGAGTGCCGATGGTTTGTTTAGCGTCTGCATTGTTGCGGCACGCGAGTTTTGTTTTTCCTCCTTTGAGAGATAATGTCTCTCTTGGTTTCATTGTCATTGGTTTCGAGCTTCATAGCTTGGGACTTCTTTCATGTATTGCTTCCGCTAATTCGATTTTTGAAATACCGTATTTTAGTGCGGTGTTTTGTTCATGTTTAGAGCGAGTTTGCTCGACTGTTTGACTAGCACTACTGTTTATCAAGTGCTTGTCCTCTTCTTAAGTTAGTTTCAGCGGCACGACCTTGGGATTTCGTGTTGGAATCCGGGTCGGGTCGTTACATAATGGCCAAATATTTTTAAATATATCTGTAATTATTTTAAGGAGACGACTGCAAGTCCGTAAATAATGTAGCCGCTGGTGTATTTGCTTTTATTTTCCTGTCTTTAAATGCTTTGTTTATTTGCTAAATAAATACAACAAAAAACATACTTTAGCCAAAAACTGATTTTGAAACCGAAAGGGAGAGTTGGGTGCCTAGCACCTTCCCAACTCGTAACTTAGCCTCCGAACCCGTTTTTTATAATCTCTGGTTTTTCATTTTTTTGGTTTTGCTTTATTTTTGCTTTAAAATAAAGATGGCGACTCTATAAAACATTTTGGATCCAGTGGGGCCTCGCAACACTCATTTCTTATACTTTTCCGTTTTCCCCTAAAAAAGGGAGAATGAAAATGAAAGGGAGATGTATTCCCATATCCTGGTAGCCCCTAAACAAGGGATAACTTGATGCGGGAAACTCAAAGCTCCCATAGTGATCCGAAATAGGTCATAAGACTATTTTTATAAAATCCATAGTGGGGGCGTCGCAACATCCTTTTTTGCACTTTTCCATTTTCCCCTAAAAAAGGGAAAATAAGAATGAAAGGGTGATGCATTCCCATATCCTGGTATCCCCTAAACAAGGGATAACTTGATGCGGGAAACCCAAAGTTCTCATATTGGATCAAAAATCCACTAAAGTCAACCGAGGCGCATTCCAACGCGTTATTTTGGACAACACTCCTCTCGCACTTTTAATTCCGTCTTCCCCTAAACAAGGGAGGATGGAATGAGGGCAGTGGTGTCCCGCATCCACACGTACGCGCACCCCTATCCTAGGGCGCGCGGGGCACGGGCGCACACGCTGGGCGACCCACAGTGGCGACTCTGCTGGGGAGATCGTTTTATTTTAAATAAAATGGAGGGCTAAACTCATAAAATTTTTTTTGTTTTTTTTTTGCATTTGAATATTGCGTTCCTATCAATCCGTGTCTATATTTGTGGATATGATCCTCCATCTTGCAGTAGTTTCGTTCCAATAACTGTTACATGTATATTTAAAAATATTCTTTTTTAAAAAAAAAAAAGCAAAAAAAAAATCTCGAGAAAAAAGTTTTCAAAAAAAATAAATTATATATGTATATATATATATATATATGTATATATATATATATATATATGCTTGCAATAAAATTCCGGACAACACAATAAAAGGGCCGAGGCTTTATTTTTAATATTGCTTTATTTTCGGTCCTATATATTTATTTTGTTCTGTTATTTTCTTTTATTTTATTTCGCAAAATTTGTACATATTTGCATTCATTTTGCCATTTTATTTTGGGGACATAGGACCATATTTGTAATTAATAGAAATTGGTAGATTTCTCACTTTTATTTCTATTTCTTAAATGTGATGTGCTTGCTTGCTCGCGCTCAAGCTAAAAAGCCGAGAAAATCCACGTGTAACAGCAAGACAGACCATATATGTTTTATTTTCTGTTTATATATCTGAAAAAAATGACTTTACTGCTCTTAGATACCGCACACACGTGCACGCATATAGATATATTCCGAACTGCTACCCTACACCATGGCTAGCCTACTCCCTGCATAAACCAACGTTATAATGCATATAGATTCTTAGGACACTTCAATGACCGACCGATTTTTGCATCTTTGAATCATGGGTCAGCCTCTGCCAAAAAAAAATATATGAAAAAAAAAGATGCGCAAGTTAAGAAAAAAATAATGATGATGAAAAAATAAGTGCGCATGAAAAGAAAAAATAAATACGCAGGGGCTGATCAATTATTCTCTGATGCTCGACCTAGACCATTTCGAATGGTGGATCGTGGAAAGAGTATAGGCCCTTCGCCTGAGATCAGCCCGGTCTTGGGGAGTTGAAAGGCAGGTGGAATACGTTGGTCCTATACTCTGGAGAAAGAATCCACTGTTCTAGGAAAAATCCTGAGACCGTCAAAATAAAGCAGGTGCTTATCCAGTCAATTGTAAGGAAAATAAATAATAAATAAAAAATACTAATAAAGGCACGTTGTACTCCAAGCCCAGAAAGCCTTCAGCCAGCCTTCTGATACCTCCAAACCCATTTTCCTCAGAAACCTGGTCCGAATTTGGAAAGGCAGAGATAGTACTGGCCGGTTGGTACGAGAAATAAATGTAGAAATCGAGCGAGGGTATCGGTTCAGATCGAGACAAGGGTAGAATCGATGCAGGGACGTATCCGAACTGAATGGCAACAAAGAATAAACAAGCTATGGCAGGGGCTAGCGACAACTGGAACAGCTGGGAACTAGAAAAGGAAACTCCTGTGTATGCACCTCCTCCTGGGCTTGAAGCTTGGCTAAAGAAGGAATTGGATGCCCATGCGGAAGGGATAACGAATCAGGTGGTAAATGATCTTCTGGCAGGTTTTCCAGAAACTCTTGCTACTTTCTCCCAAAAAACCAAAATCCCAAAATATGTCCCTAATACTTCCTACTTCCCTGAAATAAACTGTCATGATACCTCAGAAAATATCCTTTTCCAAGCCTCCGGAAAGCAACCAAGTGCTAGCCATCAGTCGAATAATAATCCCCTTGCCCAAAGTGATATGATTTCAAGTGCCCATAATCCTAATCCGTATCCTCCAGAAATCAACTCCAATCTCTCTCACCTAAATGCCTACTATTACAGCCAAAAGAATTATCTCCCTCTTGATCCCTCCAACACTTATTCTCAGTAATCCACCCCAGGGATTCCAAAGGAAATCATTTGTATACCAGAAAAAGAATCCCTATTGGGCCAAGGTTCGGGCAACCCCATTCCAGTACAATATTATCCAAGAGAAAAAACCCATCCAGTTGCTTGACCAAGGCATTATGATGACCTGCCTGCTACCTGGAATCATGCTTAGTATTGTGAGTATGGGATACTTAAGCCCATTGATAATTACCAACCACCCAAACCGTTACCTATTACGTGGAATCATGCCTAGTATTGTGAGTATCACCGTTGCAGTGGTCATCTTACCGACAAGTGCTATACACTCAGAGATGCAATTCAGGATCTCATTGATAATGAGGTAATTACGGTGGCAGGCACAAGAATCTTTGAAACAGATCAAGCCAAGGAGGTCTAAAAGGGCAAGTTAATCTAATTAGCCAAGAATAAAGGTGCTGTAAAAATGCTAATCAATAAGAGGAGTTTCTAATAAATGTCTAGGAGACAGCTTCCTGGGTATGATAGACGGAGGCACTTATTATAAAGAGCTCCCTACTAAGTTTGAGCTTATTGCTGATAAGCCTCTGCAGAATTGGTATACCACGACCGACCCGCTTTTGACGCCCGCAGATCTGGTGGACCACTTTGGATATACTATCTCTATTCCTTTCCCTAGCTTTACGGATTGGTCATCTACCGATCCGCTCCCTAAAGTTGAGGATCTCAAACCCCAGGTCCTCAATAATGTAATAAACCCTGTACAGTTTGCTTTTAATGATAATCTGAATGTCTTTGCTTATTACTTAGTTGCACCTACATTAAAAGATGCATTAAATAATAGTTATAATAATGAGTCATTTAATGAAATGGACCCAAAAGATAAAAATTATTTGCTTGAGCTTGTAAAGTCAGTTGAGCACCAGGAACATCACCATTCATCAGCAATAACTGAAGACTTGTCCACTATCAATCTGGGGCTGGACAATGAAATCAAGGAAATCAAAATCGGCAGCTACTTGCAAGGCTCTGAGAGGGTAGCACTCATTGATCTCCTCAAAGAGTTCGTAGACATATTTACCTGGTCCTATGAAGATATGCCGGGGCTAGACCCAGCCATAGTCGAACATCGGATCCCCATATATCCGGATGCTTGGCTAGTCAAGCAAAAGCTCCGCCTACCCGATCTGGCTGTCCAACATAGTGATCATTCCCAAGCCTAACGGGAAAGTCTGAATCTGTGTAGATTTCCGCGACCTCAACAAGGCATCGCCCAAAGATGACTTCCCTCTACCTAATATTGATATTGTGGTAGACGTCGTCGCTGCCCACAAAGTCCGATCCTTCGTCGACGGCATGCTGGGCTATAATCAAATCAAAATGGCAGCAGAAGGCCAGGAGAAGACATCATTTACTACTCCTTGGGGTACTTATTGCTATACTGTCATGCCATTTGGGCTGAAAAATGCCGGGGCTACTTATCAGAGGGCTGCCACCACCCTCTTCCACGACATGATCCACAAAGAAATGGAGGTCTATGTTGACGACATGATCGTGCATTCCAACGACGCCAACAGTGCTCATATCAAAGACCTTTGAATTTTTTTTAAAGGTTAAGGAAGCACCAAATGAAGCTTAACCCCACCAAATGCACATTTGGGGTTACCAAAGGCAAGGTCCTGGGATTCTTAGTGACCGAGCAAGGCATCGAGATCGAGCCAGATAAGATTAAAGCTATCCTAGAAATGCCACAGCCAAAAACTCCAACCGAAGTCAAGGGCTTCCTAGGCCGATTGCAGTATATCAACCGCTTCATCGGCAGCTGACAACTACATGTGAGCCCCTCTTCAAACTCCTAATAAAAAATACTGACCAAGTCTGGGATGAGAAGTGCCAGCTAGCCTTCGAAAAATTAAAAGCCTATCTTACCAATCCCCCTATGCTAGCTCCACCTCATACACATAAACCTCTCCTCATATATTTAACCATCATAGACACGTCAGTAGGGGCTATGCTCGCCCAAGAAAAAAAAGATTCCTACATTGAAAATGCTATATACTTCATAAGTAGGAAGCTGCAAGGAAGCGAGCTAAATTATTCAGTGCTAGAGAAAAGCTGCACCGGCCTAGTCTAGGTCACGCAAAGGCTCAAGACCTATCTGCAAGGACGGTCCATCAAGCTCATATCCAGAATGGACCCTATCAAGTACATCTTTGGTAAGCCATCACTGTCCAGCTGACTGGCCAAGTAGTCATTTCTTCTCAAGGAGTTTGACATAACCTATGTCACACTCAAATCTATAAAAGGGAGCGTGATTGCAGACCGCTTAGCCGATCTACCCTTGAAGGCCGAAGATGCGACCGAGCCTGGCTTCCCAGACGAAGGTGTTTTAGAAATCACTGATTATGACACTAGCTGGCAGATGTTCTTTGAAGGAGCCGCAAACAAAAGAGACTTTGGCATAGGAATCTTGCTCATAGACCCAGTCGATTCTCATACTCCGCTGGCCATAAGGTTGGAATTCGAATGCTCAAATAACACGGTGGAATATGAAGCATGTATTGCTGGCCTAGAAGAAGCTCTCCAAAGGGGAACCAAAGACTCTGCCCTAATTATAAATCAAGTCGAAGGGAGATGGAAAACCCAACATCCCCGGCTGCAGCTCTATCATGCCAAACTAACAGCACTTACCGCCTGATTTGACTCTATCTCGTTCCGTTATCTGCCTTGAGATAGGAATCAATTTTCCGATGCCCTAGCTACTCTGGCATCGCTAGTCCAAATTCCCGCAGAAACTAATGTTCAGCCATTCGTAGTCGGGAAGAAGGTCACTCCGGCATACTACTTCAAAATTAATGCAGCCCCTGAAGCAGATCATGAGCCCTGGTATTCTGATATCTTAAATCTGCTTTAGAAAGGTATCCATCCCCCCAGCCTAGACAAAAGAGGGAGAGTCTCCCTACGAAGGTGGGCCTCACAATTTGTACTCAGTGGTAGCAGCCTGTATAAGAGGCACTATCACGGCCTTAATTTGTTATACGTCGATCAGGCCAAAGCTGAGCAAATCATGGATCAACTGCATGGTGGTACCTGCGGGCCCCACATGAATGGCCGTATGTTGTCCAAGAAAATTATCCGACAGGGGTACTATTGGAGTACGCTTGAAACCGATTGTATTCGATGGGTGCGACATTGCGACAAATGCCAACATTTTGCCAATCTGCAGCATGTGCCCCCGCACGTCCTATATAACTCCACAGCTCTCTGGCCTTTCTCAACATGGGGAATCGACATCATAGGCCAAATTCACCCGAAGGGATCCATTGGCCACGAATATGTCTTAGTAGCCGTCGATTACTTTACAAAGTGGGTGGAAGCCTCTTCCTATAAAATCCTAAATGCTCGAAAGGTGTTCGAATTCATCCGGGCCAACATAATATATCGCTACGGGGTACCTTTCGAGATAATCTCCGACAACGGCTCGCATTTTGAAGGGGACGTGAACCGTCTACTCGACGAGTTCAAGATACAAAGACATAAATCTTCCCCTAGGCAAGCCAATGGTGCCGTTGTAGCAGCCAACAAAACGCTTGAAAACATTATCAAAAAAATGGCTGACACAGGAAGAGACTGGCCATAAAAATTGCCGTTAGCCCTCTAGGGCTATCGCACCTCAGTCCGCACACCCACTGGGGCTACCCCTATTCTCTAGCATATAGCATGGAGGCAGTACTGCCAATAGAAGTTGAAATACCATCATTAAGAGTAATGATGAAATCTGGCGTAGCTGAAATTGAGTGGGTTAAAGGGCGCTTTGAAGAATTAGCCCTAATCGACGAACGACGCCTGCTAGCCCTAGAGCATACCCGAGTGTATCAATGGCACATAGCCGGGGCCTTCAATAAAAAAGTTAAAGGTCGCGACATCCAAGTCGAGATCTCGTGCTTCGAGAAAACCCCCCTAGTTATGTTGATAATAGAGGAAAATGGAAATCTCCATGGATGGGACCGTACATTGTCAAGGAGGTCCGGTCAGGAGGTGCCGTACTTCTTACAAACCAAGAAGGAGAAGACATTGTTCAGCCCTTCAATCTCGACAAGCTCAAAAGGTACTATGCTTGAGCTAATCTATCCAACAGGTGTTTCCCTCTCCAGCTCGCTAGGCTGAAAACCTGAAAGGACGACCTAGGCAAAAATTCGAGCATAATTAAAAAAAAGAAATAATAAAAGAAGGAATAAGGGCTCGCTAGGTTGAAAACCCGAAAGGGCAGCCTAGACAAAAATTAGTGCATGTAAAAAAAATCAGGAGAAAAAGGGGAAGGAAGGCACTATTTGAGCCCTCAACATTCTACCTCCAGTCTTCAGCATACAAGGGGATCGACTGACAGGAAAGAGAAAAACCACGACAGAAAGCTCGCAATAAAACACTAAAATATAAAATTTTCAGGTCCTAAGGTGCAACTTAGGAATAATTGCTAAAGAAATGTAGGTTATACATTAATTGCCTGTACATATCTATCTATTGCCTATATCCCACCTTTTGCTTCCCCAAAAATTGTCCCTTCTTTTTCAACTTAAGCCCTAAGATGGTCCATCAATGTCTGCGGCGTACGCCCAACCGGGCCCATATACTCCTACTGCGAGGCGCAAAAGAAGCTCTAGTCTCACCCGTATGTGAGCCTCCAGAAGTATCCTCCTCTTCATCATCAGCATCCCCGTTCTCCTGGGTAGCTGTATTACTCGGACCGGCTCCATCATTTCTGAAAGCAGTGCCCCATCCAAGTGGTGGAAGTGGGACAGCCTCCTCTGGCTCCCACGGGTTATTTTCTCTGCTTGCAATGCTCAACCGAGGAAGCTCATTGCCATAATTTCTAAAAGCTATGCCCCATCCAGTCTGAGGTGGAGGAGCAGCCACTTCCGGTTCCCAAGGGTTGTGCTGCCTGCTTGAATTGCTCAACCTGCGGGGCGCATTGCTAGGACCCGATGTGTTTGGACCAGGAGCTGTTTGGGCACCAAGATTGTGTACCCGCCTGAACTCCTCCTGCAAGGCCCGAGGGATGACTAGCCCTGAACTGTCAATGTCCTCGCCTATCTCCATTAGTTGAGCATCTATCCCGTTAGCAACATGACGGCCCAGTAAATTCCTTTAGTCCGCGCCTAATCATGCGAGACGCCCCCTCGGCAGCACCATTATCCATGCCAGATATTCATGGGAAAGAAGAATGTAACCAGAAAATAAATAGGCCACCACCAGCCTATCAAAATCCCATTGCCAGATTTCCTGGATAGTGGTACCCAGGCCCTCGTCATTATTATCCGCCTCAAAATATACATGATGAATTGGGATAGGGATTAGCTGCTCTCTCCCGAATTGGCGCAAGATCCGGTCAGGTCTATAAAAAAAAGTCCGCTCAATGCCCAGTAGGACTACTTGATTATACTCAGCGGAATACATAAGGAAGCATCGGATCTGCCAATGGTGGATCACCCAGACTATATCCATGGAGCCCCTGCGGGAAAAGTTCTCAGCCCAATCAAATTCTGAGTAATTGGTCTGAGGAAAGTGACCACGAAGGCCATAAAGCGCTGGGTCATACAATGCTCCATGCGGCACAGGGGCCATCACCCAAAGAAAATGCTCCTCCAGCCACATATGGAGCAAAATGGGGCTACCAGTAGGGAATAGTTCATCACCACCCGTAAAAGCATTCAGGCCCGCTAAAGTCTCCACCAGAATCACTAGAACAATATTTAGCCGCCGATCTCGTGCCTGCAATGCTAGGTTAATGACCCGCACATCGATAAATCCACGTTGGCCCACCAACAAATATCTCGCTACCAGGCAAAGGAAGAGCGCAGGCAGTGTAAGACCCCGAATCTTTAAGTATTTGACCCGATAAAATGGTTTCGAACTTCTTTCTTATCGGGACCTTTGAGGGATCCTAGGTCTTCGTGTACTCACTTGGATACATTTAATATCCTTATCCTCATGTCTATAATGTTTGCATGAGGTCACGACGTTCAAAGTATAGTCGTCGTCATAAGTTTGGCTTCACGATTCACGTTTCGTAAACGTTTCGTCTTTCGTATTTTTGAGGGACTTAATTCTAAATTAAGTTTGAGAATGAGTTTGAGACTCTTTATTAGTCTTTTAACATACTTTAAAATAAGTATGTATACTTGCTCGATCATTGTTTCGATCGTTAGTTTGTTCCATGTGATTTCGTTTACATTTGTTAGTTACGGATCAAATATGGTACGCGACTGAATCGTTTTGTTCAAGATATCATATGAGATGGTTTTAGTTTGATTTGAGACTTTTAAGGTTTTTAGTTTAAGTCCTTAGGGTCAGCCTGGCGAAGAAATCACGTCATTTCGTCGAACGGTGTGCAAATGGGAGCCGTCGGAAGATAGTCGCGCGCTGCTGCCACCAGCAGACTTTGGGGCTGTCCACCAGCAGACTTCGGGGCTGCCACCAGCAGACTTGGAGCTGCCACCAGCAGACTTTAAGCTTCATACCAGCAGACTTCAGGGCTGCTCACCAGCAGACTTCGTGGCTGCACTACCGGCAGTCTTTTTTGACATGTCTTGATGAAATTTCCTATTCTACCCTTAATATAAATCCCTCCTTTATCTCTTATAAGGGTATTTTGAACCTTTGACCTCCTCTTGGGAGTATATAAGCCTCAAGACATCTCTTCATTCACTTATAATCTGATTTTATTCACATCGTTATCTCTCCAAACGGTCAAACCTAGAGAGAGAGAGAGATGGGTTCTTGGAGTGTTCCGGCGATTACCGGAGCTTCGGCCAACCAATCGACGAGCCGAGACCACCGTTGGAAAGATCTCGTCGAGGAGATCGTTTCCCCTCTATCTATTTCAAGTTTCATATAAGTTTGAAATTCAGATCTGAGGTACGTTACTAAACCACCTTGCTTGTTTCTTCACAAATCTTGCTTAGATCATGCTAAGGAAGAGTTTTATCATGTCTATAAAACGTTTTGATGTTTCTATGAAATCTGGAAACATTTCCATGGATCTTGAATTGATGATTTTGGTCTTGGGTTTAGTTTGAAATATGTTCAAGCTTTGATTTGGAATCATTATTGTTCATGAACTTGTTGGAAAATAAACCATACAAATTCAGTCTCTGTTTTGGGTAAATTTCGGGAAAGGTCTGGTACTAATCTACTAAAGGGATTTTTCTAAAAATTGAGTATGTTATACCTATTCATGGTACGCAACTCTCTGCAAAGTTTCATAAATTTTGGAACTCGGGAAGTATTTTTCATTAGTCACAATTCGTGGCTGTTCCAGTAAGCTGTTACCAGAAAGTTAATCTGTTAATGTGCGATTGAAGTGGTCATATTTTGATGAATACATATCCTAATGGAGTGTTTTAAAATGGTAAACTCTATCTCAAAGAGTCTAGTTTCTGAAAATGTAAATTTTATAACATTTGGAGTAACGAGTAGTTTTTGGTGAATTTTGTATGATAGACATGCAGAATGAATCACAACAGATACTCAGGTTTTTAACATGAACTTCAAGGGGCTGTATCTTGATGAATACAAGTCATAATGGAGTAATTTTAAAGTCTAAAATATATTCTTAACAGTCTAGTTTTAGACTAAGAAAGAATCACCTCCTTTGGAGTTGTGAGGAATTAATGGTCGAACTTACAAGTTGACTGCACAGAATGAGTTATAACAGAAAATCTGGAAAATAACTTGTCTTTGTGATAATCATAAATTGATGATTATAGGTCTGAATTGAATGATTCAAAAGGGTGAATAACACCTTAAAATGTCTAGTATCTAATATGTGTGTGGATCACAATATTTGAACATGCCAAGTGTGGTTTATAAATAATACATGAACCATAATGGATTTGGGAATGTAGAATGAATAATCATTCTAGAATGAGTTTTAGTGAATATAATCTTAGTTTTTATTTGATCCTAGACCATCAATGAAGTCTTGGGGATGATATGAGTTGCTACTTGTTAAGTTATGGGTTTAACAAGTTGACTGCACGGAATGAGTTATAACAGAAAATCTGGAAAATAACTTGTCTTTGTGATAATCATAAATTGATGATTATAGGTCTCAATTGAATGATTCAAAAGGGTGAATAACACCTTAAAATGTCTAGTATCTAATATGTGTGTGGATCACAATATTTGAACATGCCAAGTGTGGTTTATAAATAATACATGAACCATAATGGATTTGGGAATGTAGAATGAATGATCATTCTAGAATGAGTTTTAGTGAATATAATCTTAGTTTTTATCTGATCCTAGACCATCAATGAAGTCTTGGGGATGATATGAGTTGCTACTTGTTAAGTTATGGGTTTAACCTAGATTCATAAATGAAATGAATTTCTATGCTTGTGTGGTTTATTATTTGTTAAGTTATTCACTTAACTTGGATTTATGCTAGAAATAAACATCTATGCTTACTATATATTATGACTTATGAAAGCATAATTGTGATACTTGTTTGGGATTGGGTTTTCATACTTAATGTTATGACATATAAGGCTTATTGTGTAATTGACTCGAAACATAATCTGCTTTTGATTACTCTGTGGTTTCATTGAGAATTGATTCACCAACTTGTGTTGAATTTATATTTCACTAATAGGTGAAATTGTGAACGGTTGATCTAGGGTTTCTTAATGAGACAAGAACCTAGCTATGCTTGAACCGAGAACTTAGAAAAGGGTTAGAAATGCAAATAGCATTTATAACCTATTTGAGATTAATTGTAGTGAAGACTCAACGGAGTCGAGCTTAAGGAATAATTGAACAACTTGACACTTCTGATTTAGAGACTCAAATGAGATCCTATTGTGGTTTTATGATTATTGTAACAATGTGCATAATCGTATGAGTTTAGTAGATCTGCATATCTACTTGAGAATTTGTAAGTAAACATCTACTTGTGCATTGCATATAAGTCCAGCTGGCATTACTTGGGTTTTTACGTTGATGGTGGGACGATGCATTGTCTTCACGAATTATGGGATTCGTGGTTGCAATGTATCGCTGTACCGGATTTGAGTTTCACACACACCTCCACTGCTAGCTACAGTGGGGAAGTAGCCCCCTTTGTCGTAACTAAAAGAGCGAATTGGCTAGTGCTATTTTTCCCGAGTAGAGAGCTCGGACCCGAGAAGAGAGCTCGGTATTTTGATACCCGATCACGGGTATCACTGGCACGATATGATTAATAGTTGTGATTGCAGAAGTGACACAACGACATGGATTTGGTACCTTCTCTATCCTTTATGTGGCTTACTATGGGCACTTATGTGATAAAATAGTGTTAGTTGAACATGAGATCTTATTGACCATGTTTGTATGGGCTGATGTTATATGAAAGATTTGATGTGTATATATATAGATATGCACACTTATACATGATGATTGTATGAGAGATTTGATATGTATATATAGAGATATACATACTTATATATGAGATATATATGAAAGACTTGATGTGTGTATATATAGATATGCACTCTTATACATGATGATTATATGAGAGATTTGATGTGTATATATAGACATATACATACTGATATAGGTGTATATATATAAATATGCACCCTTACACGTGATGATTATATGAATAGCTTGATTTGTATATATGATGATATATATACTTGCATATGATGTTTTGTGGGAACTACCTTCTAATTCATCTGATTTGTGTTTGAACAGGGAATTACACCCTGGTTCATTTGGACGGTTTAGTAAGTGAGAAGAAATGGTTATCTTGTGGAGTATCTAAATGATACGACTCATCTTCACGGGTTTTTCTATCATTTATAAAATGACACCATGATTATTTTTTTGTTACATAATTATATGTTGCATATACATTGTAGTAGCGTATTGGGTCATTATGACTCATTCCGTACTTTGTTTTCTAGTTGCAGTAAATTGGTAGCCGCGTTGAGGCCAAGTAGATCGTGACTGTAGCAATGCGCAGCTAATCGATAGATCGAGATCAGATCGTATGGTTCGTGTTTGTAGCAGCCGACTCTCCCAAGTAGCAGCTTGTGGAGTCCTGTTCCCTTTTAGCATTGTCATTGATATCATGTACTTTGCTATTCTTGTGAGATCGACATTTTGTAAAGTTATTTAGACTTTACAGTCGGGTAGATACTTGGGTACTTGTGTTAGTTCTTTCTTGGGTCGACGTGTTGTGTAGTGCCTTGTTCGTAGTTTCGTATTTATTTAAGTTGTCTCTCGGGCACGCAGTAGCTTTGGGGCATTTCTTTATCCTACTTGTTATAGTTGTTGGTTGACCCCGGTATGCTTTAGCCGTTGGGTAATTGATATATCAGGTTGGATCTTTGTTGAAACGCCGGCCTGGAGTGCCGATGGTTTGTTCAGTGTCTGCAATGTTGCGTCACGCGAGTTTTGTTTTTCCTTCTTTGAGAGATAATGTCTCTCTTGGTTTCATTGTCGTTGGTTTCGAGCTTCATAGCTTGGGACATCTTTTCTTATATTGCTTCCGCTGATTCGATTTTTGAAATACAGTATTTTAATGTGGCTTTATGTTCATGTTTAGAGCGTGTTAGCTCGACTGTTCGACTTGCACTACTGTTTAACAAGTGCTTGTCCTCTTCTTATGTTAGTTCCAGCGGTACGACCTTGGGATTTCGTGTTGGAATTCGGGTCAGGTCGTCACAGACAGCCTATGCCGCAGGTAATCTATGTCATCCTCCTTGAATTCTGTGAAGGCCCCAGGGAGGACAGTCAAATCAAAAGTTACTCCATCATAAAAACCTGGAGTGGCGCGGCGTGTAAGACCCTGATTCCCGGTTAGCTTGAAATACGTGCAAAGATTGCATTTCTTCTTTGGTTGATTGCTCGTTGGGTTTGTGAGAGAGTCTAGATGTGTATGAGAGATCACATTAAGACCAAAATTCTAATAAGAGATGCCATAGAGTTGTTGACTTGCTAAAGTCACAAGCCGTAACTCGACGATAGTCGAAATGCAACGCCATTGAGAGTTCGCTTGCGTTTTGTGTTCTTGACCTCGATTTGGTCCTAGATCCTTACGTGATGATTGAATAACATGTTTAGATGTATTAGAGTTCTAGTTGGATGTAGTCTTCAAGTCTTGTGAGGTTTTGACGCTTCGAGGATAGCAATCACCCTTATCGCGTAGTTTGAGATTGAGCCGTGTGGGAGTCTCATCTTTCGGGAGTTCTTTTCTCCCATATGTTTTTCATCATCTGAGAGGCATTCATGCCTATTCTATAGAATTTTGAAGTGTTTATCATCTTGGGTTGTTTCCCGTCGGCTTGCGGTTTCATTCGTCGTTTCGTTAGCGCTTTGTTGTAACTTGCGTCGGTTTCGTTCCGAGTTGTTTTGGGTGTTGTTTATGGGAGTTTAGACCTACTTTAAAAGTGGTTTGTGACTTTTTTGATTTATCTAAGTGTTTGAGGACTTTAAGGGTTCAATTATAGGCCGTTTTGAAGCTTTAAGGCTTGCGGTTGCATGCGGGAAGGACCGTACCCGAACAAGGAGTGCAAAAAATGGACTTGGTGTTTTGGGGAAGGATGCGGTCGCATGGGGATGGCACCATGTGAGCGCATGATGCTACGAACTAGCCGGTCCCTGTTTTGGTAGTTTGTTGTTTAATTCCTATCCTACCCATTCTAAACCTCCTCCATCCTAACCCACTCCTAAACCTTCCTAACTATCTTAGGATATATCCTAACCATCTAATTGAGTTTTAGGGTGGATTAATTGGGGTTAATCAAAGGGAAACAAGCCCATTAGTTGGACAACTCACCCACTTACTTTCTAACCCTTTTAGACCACAAACTCAAAGTCTAACACCTCATTTTCATCCATTGACTTTCAAAAACGTGGGAGAGTCTTTAGGAAGCTTGAGAGAGATACTTCTAGGGTTTCTTGAGTCTTCATCCATGGATTCCAAAGCTTGAGAGCTCCATTGCCCAAACCAAGCCATAGAAATGAAGAGGAGATTGAGGACAACAACTTCCACCGATTGGAATTTCGTTTTGGTTGCTTGAAGGGGCTGATTCAAGGTAAGTTGCTACACCTATTTCTATTTTTTTTTTTTGCCCCATTGAACCTAGGGAAAACAACCTTTGTGTTATGTGAGGTCAATGGGCGCATTTTAGGGCTTTTTAGAGATGCTATGAACCCTAAATATCTAAATGGTGATTTTGCTTGGATGAACCTACTTGAGACCTTGATTAGCATGATATTCATGTGTAGAGTAGCATATTCATCCATCCTATGTGATTTATTCAAGTATTGTAAGTATGATGTGAGGTGACTTGAATGGGTATATGCCTAAATGTTGCTTTTGGTTGGATAGACTTGCTTGAAGCCTTGATTAGTATGTTATACATGTGTAGTATAGTATATTAATCCATTCTATGTGATTTTTCCATGGTTTGAGAGCTTGATTGGTGAAGTGACCTAAATAGGTTTATGCACAAAAATGTGAATTTGCTCTATGCTGCCTTGTTAAGTGTTTTGTTGGGATAACGTGGGTTTAATGAACTTGGGAATATGGTTATTGATGATAGTTATGAACATAAGGAGGTATTGTAGTCCATGAATTCTATGCCCTAATTTTCAGAAAGTGTATATTAGACTCAACGAGTCATTATAAGTTCGATAATGTGCTAAATGAACTTGGGTTGAAATCCTACGACGATTGGGTTTCGTTTGATTAACGTTGAGAAATGTATAAGTCTCCAAACTTTAAATGAAATTATGATTATGATGAGCTTTATGGATTTTTAGGCTTGGGAATCAAGCCCGAATGAGTTTTGGAATTTCGTTGTGAATTCGAATGAAATGTTAAGGTGTGGATTTATGAGACGCATAAACAATGAATTGTAGTATTAAGACTCAACGGAGTCATTATAAAGCCAATAATATGATAATGAGCCTTGAGTTAAAACCCTACTATGTTTGGGTTTTGGGTTGATTATGTTTGTGCGAACCGAGCATCTCATTTGTGTCCATATGAGACACTCATGTTATAGAGACTTATTGGAAACATATCTTGAGCGTGCTTGTTAGAGCACGGAACATTAGAGACCAACTTATGGCCTCGAGTATATTTAAGAAATTATTAATGAAAGAATTCTCTCTTTAAGAATTTTGGTCGCGTGCATATGAAAGCACTTGTGAGGATGTGGCTACAGAGTAGCCATGATGTTCTTGAGTATAGTATTGGAGATGTCGATTATATACGACGATTAGGACTATGATTTAGTACGGTGTGCTTTAAGTTAAGACTAAATACTAAGTCTTGAGATATGAATGTTCTTAGACTAATTTAATAGTCTTTGGTTTGATCTTAAGTAGAGGATTATAGTAGACCTCACCTTGTGATTTATTGAGTTTATATGCTATTCTTGATTGGTTGATGACTTGAGGATTTATGAGAACCTCAATATGTGGTTCTTGAACTAAACTTATAAGTTAGTTGAACATGTTGGTTAAATGCAAATATATGCATGGTTTATGGAATTTTGTAGACCCTTATGTCCTACTTGATTTGTAAAACCCTGAAATGTTGTTTGCTTGTGTTATGCATGAACTTATACACTTATAATCATTATGAACATGTTCATTTAGCTCCCGTATATGTTTGGAGTCAATAGCATGATTATTGACGTTGTTTGAGATGCACGTATTCATTTTTCTTTCGCGAGATGCGTTGGATTTCGGGTTTATGTTTTATGTGGTTATCACATGGATTATTGTTAGAGGGCATTTAAAACATCATTAACATGCCTTGGATGTTGGTTAGATGCTAGTTGCATCGACGGTTTGGTTGCTAGTTTGATTCTAGCGAAAACCCTTCTCAGTTTGACGTTTTCGGTCGTCGTTCGGGAGAGTCCTGCCTGAGTTCTTGGCCCTGTTTTGATGAGGTTTGAGACTTGATTCCTTTGGTTATAGATTGGAGGTTCTTAAGGATGAATTATAGACCATTTTTGGTTTGGATGGACTCGAGATTGCACGCGGGAGAGTCCGGGACCGAGCAAGGAAAGCAGAAAACCTAGAATGCTGAAAATACACTTGATGCGGTCGCATCACTTATACCCTAAGCGACCGCAAGGGTCCTTAATTCCAGATTACAGGATTTTGCTCCCTTTTGCGCACTGCCCGAATTTTAACTCATTAAAACCATTCTAAACCTATTCTAAACCCACTTACTTAGCCTAATCCTAGTCCTAAACACCTATTAGAGTTATTAGGGGTTAATTAGTGACTTGATTAGAGGATTTAATCCCTCCTATTTAAACCCCAAAACTGATTTGTTTCCTCATTCAGCCGCACAGAACACTCACAGTTTGCGTTTTCTGCAAACACCCAACAGAAAACTTGAGAGAGAGCTTGAGAGAGGAGATTCTAGGGCTCTTGAAGGGTCCCTCCTTGGTGGCCATTGGTAGAGACCTTCTTTCCCCAAGCTACACCTTGATTTTGAAGAGTAGGTTGAAGAGAACAACACCCATCTCCAAGCATCCGAAATTTCAGATTTGTTAGGGCTGAGTTTGGTAAGTTTCTACCTTTCTTCTTCTTCTTTTTAGGCTCCATTGACCCTAGGGAAACAACCATTTGTGTTATTTGAGGTCAATGGAAGCCATTGTTAGGGTTTATAGAAGATGCATGAACCCTAGGATTACAAATTCATGATAGAACTTGATTGACCTATGTGAGACCATGATTATGTGAAATTCATGTTCTAACTAGCCTTTTGAACTTGATTATGTTGATTGTTCATGTAGATTGATGTTGGTTTGGTTGAGATGCTTGGAGGGTGTCTTGCCCTAATTTTGATTAGCTTGCAAAATTATTGATGTGGGCATGATTAATATGTTTTATATGTTTAGTAGAGCATATTAAACCATATAGTGTGAATTAATCGTGAATTGGAAATTATGGTTGATATGGTGACTTGAATAAATTTATAACCAAAATGGCTAAATTGTTCTAAGTTACCTTGTTAATGGTTTTGCGGGGTTTATGTGAGTTTATTGAACATTGGGTTTATGGTTTTGACGATAGATATGAACTTAGGGGGATGATGAAGCCTAAGCTTCTATTCCTTGAATTTTCGGAAAACTTAGATTGAACTCAACGGAGTTAACCTTTGGGTTAGTTTGAATCCTAGGAACTATAATCTTAAGTCCTACGGAATTTGGGTAGAATTCATGGAGGTCAAACCTCCAAGAAGTTTTGAAGTGTGTGAAGCACACTTGATTATGAGAGCTTATATGATTCTCGGTTATGATGTTTATGCTAGTTGTGGATGAATTGCATGACTAGTTTGATGGTAGAGTGTTTACCTACTTGTTTTGAGCATATGAGTATATATTACTTGTGCTTGGGTTTTGAGTCCAGCTGGCGTCGGTCTGTTGAGTCTTTGGTGGGACGATACATCGTCTTCACGAATTATGGGATTCGTGATCGCGATGTATCGCCGTGCAGTTTACACACCCCTCCATCGATGGCCACGGTGGGGAAGTAGTTTATCTTAGTTGTAGTAATACACATGACTTTGATAACTATGGAACTCGGAGCGGAGACGTCTCGGGGACGTCGATATCTACGAGAGGATATCGAGGGCACATAAGGGTTTTTGCACGTGTTTTTGCGGGAGCGACACGCGGAGGAATTTCGGTAATGGTATCATATCCCTTATATATATGAATTGTTTCACAAGTGCTTAAGTGAATAACGTGCTTAGTGAATTGGATATGATATGAAGTTTGTTTTGGTTTCTTACATGTTATACTTAATAGATAACATATTGATTAAATGTTGTTAAGCATGTATGCTATCACATGAATATTATGGGAATGTTGTTTTATGCCAAAGGTATAAATTATTATTGTTAAGACAAAATGACTTGACATGGATTTATGATGAGATGTTATACTGTATTGATAACATATTTATTTAATGTTGAGCATGGATGCCATAACATGATTATTATAAGGTTATCTCATGACGATAGCATGATATATTTTATGATTGAGCATTATGCCATGGTAGGAAGTTATGGTTAGTAACTTACTAAGTCATTGTGACTTACTGTTATTTGTTGGTTGTTTTTCCCTAGATCCGAGCCGTGCGAGCGGATCCAAGTAAATCAGGAAGGTTACTTTGGCAAGGAATTCTTTTGGACAAGGTTGCTACTTAGATGATTCATTTTGCTTTTGGTGAGGTCGTTGGGAAAATGAAGTTATATAAACTTCATGATTTGGGTAGCAAACCTTAATATGATTGTAATGTTGTATTTATGATGTTAGCTTATTCTTTTGGTAGCCAACCGGTGGTGGTTGTGCTTGATGTATATTTATGGTTATATCTCCATATGCTTACTTGTTGTTAGTACTTATAATTGTTAGTACTTAAGTTGTTGGTAGCCGACTGGTTTTAGTCGCGCTTGGTAAAATTTGGTGATTATGTTTTAGCATGTTATATTGCTAGTTAAAATATTATGTTTGTTCTCCGGCATGTTTTTAGCCGTCGAGTTGTTAGACTAGAGTCTTAGACTTAGTTTAATGTTGGGTTCCGGCCGTAGTTTCGCCGATGACTTGGTTTATTTTATGCTTATTATTGAATTGCATAACAGGGAGTTTGTCCTACGTGCCCAATGTTGCGCACGCGAATCGATTTTTGACCGAGAGATTAATCATCTCTTTGGTTGTTTTAGTTTGAGCTTGTTAGCTCTGGGCACCACCTTGTTATATTATATTGTGCTTCCGCATGTGTTTTGAGTTGTCGGTGTATCGCCGTTATGGCCCTACCCATTATTTGCTACTTGTGTGTTGTTATTTGTTTCCCTGGCGGCACGACCTTGGGATTTCGTCTTGGGATCCGGGTCGGGTCGTCACATGATTATATGCAAATAAGTGCATTGTTATGGAAGTTTGTAAAGCATTATGTCCTACATGATTTGATGAGCCCGATATTAATGAATTTGGTCTCATTTGGTTTATGCAAGTAAATACCTACTTGAGCATTTTTGGTTTAAAGTCCAGCTGGCGGGTTTGGTTGTAGTGTCGGCAATGGGACGATTCATAGCCTTTGGGAACAATCGCTACGAATCGTTGCATTGGTTCCCTTTCTCCTCACTATTTGGCCAATGGTGGGATGTGATCTCGAGTTATGCCATCTAGCCTGATATCGAGCTCTCATTTCTCATCCTAGGTTGGATGAATGTAACGAGTACTCATTAAAGGAAAACTGATGAGTTGTGATTATTTGGGGATGAAACCCAAGGTATGATTGGTTGGGTGTTGAACCCAGATTTTGGCTTGAGGGTGAATCCCATGGTAAGTTTGGTTGGGTGTTGGACCCGGAATTGGTTGTAACGGTTCGATGTACGTTTCTTGTTACACATGTTTAATTATGAGCATTTATATGAAAGACATTATGCTACATGGTTTATGTGACTTTATGTGCTTTGATTATTAAATACATGTTTCTTGTTGGTATACTAGTATGATACCATGATTCTTATATATGCTTGTCCATTATGCCATGCCATGACATGATATGCCATACAGTTGCATTTAGTAACTTACTGGGTCATTATGACTCACTTCGTGTGGTTGTTTTCCCTAATGTGTGCAGTGATCATGTTTGTACGCGCGGCGACTTCGGATAGCAATTTCTAGCAAGTGGTCTTCCGGGCATTAAGCTTGGAGCTATTATTGTTGTTCTTATTTATTTGTGAGACACGAATGTAAAGTTATGTAGACTTTACTTGGGTAGAATATAGTAGTATATTATTGTTTTGTATTTGGGAGCCGGCTAGTATAGTCGCGCTATTATATCTTTTAGAAGTTAATTCTGTTGTCATTTCGAGCAAGTTTGGCTCGTTTATTCTAGTATGGTGTTATTGGTAATTCTATCTCCGACAACTTCAGTCGTGAGATCTCGGTGTAGTTGTTTAGCATTTGAAATAATATTGTTGTAGTTGAATTGTCCCTCCGGCATGTTGTAGCCGTTGAGTGGTTGTTTATCAAGTTGGGATTTTGTTGGTTTGCCGGCCTTTGGTTGCCGATGGTTTGTTGCGCGTGTCTAACATTGCGTCACGTGCGTCGAATTTTTGGGCCGAGAGATTTACTATCTCTTTGGTTGTTTTTATTTCGAAGCTTGTTAGCTCGGGTCCCATTTTGTTTTTGCTTCCGCAGGTTTTAGTTTTTGTTGGTTCACTTCGTCATTATGGGTTTGCCTTCTTGTTTTGAGCGTGTTGGCTCATCTTTCGACTCGCACCATTATGCTTAGCAGGTGCTTGTCTATCTCTTAGCTTGTCCTGACGGCACGACCTTGGGATCTTGTCTTGTGGTCCGGGTCGGCTCGTTACAGTTGGTATCAGAGCTATTGGTTAGCTATTTCGCCAAGATAGGTTCCTTGGCCTAGTTGGGTTGGGTTTATTGTTGAGATTTTTAGCGTCAAGTGTTCCTTGTAGGTGTATAATGTCAGGAGCTTGGCGTGGAGCTGGTTCTAGTAGACCTCATTCGAGTACCACTCGTGGTAATGAGAGAGGGGATAACGTTAATGAGCCGCGTGTGACTCCTCAACAAATATTTAGATGGGAAGACGATACCACTATACTTGGGAGATTCTTAAGGTTGAAACCCGAGGGCTTTGATGGAGATCCCGATGCTTCTAAAGCAGAACATTGGTTAGAAAGCATGGAGAAGATCTTTGCAGTTATAGGCTGTACGTCGGAAGAGATGGTGACCCTAGCAGTGTTTAAGTTGAGTGGTGCGGCTGACCATTGGTGGCATGTGTTACGAGATAGTTGGAGACATCATGGAGTGCCTCAAGTATGGGAAAACTTCATAATGGAGTTTAGGGCACAATTTATTCCGGCAGTAGTTCAAGAAAGAAGAGAAATGGAATTCCTTGCAATAGAACAAGGGGATATGACTGTGGCTCAGTATTCAGTAAAGTTCATAGAATTGGCTCGTTATTGTAGTTAATTAGTACCAGATGAAGCTAAGAAGACCCATCGGTTTGTATAAGTTCTAAGGATGAAATATCGCAGGCAACTTATTCCGTTACAGCTCACAGAGTACCGAGGTGCTATGGATCGTGTGTATGCGATGGAGTTGGACATCGAGGAGTACGCTCAAAAGATAACCTCGAAGGCTATTAAGAGTGGTGATGGTATTAGAGGGCATGTAGCACCTTAGACAATTAGTCACGGACATGTACGATCTGGTAGAGATGTTCCTACCTCTAGTCGGAGACGACGAGGCGGTGAGTTGATATGTAATTTTTGTATGAGGACGGGACACGCCGAGAACAGATGTTGGGGCAAAGCAGGAAAGTGCTTTTCTTGTGGCGGTGATCATGTTCGTCAAGATTGCCCAAGGATGAGAGTTGATTGGTCTGGGAGTGCTAGCCAACGAGCTTGTGGCTCCAAGAGAGATGGTGATGGTCGACCTAAAGTTTGAGATCGTGTGCGTGTGGCGGTTGGCCATTGCGGAGTTTTGAAACTTATCCGAATAGGAAGGTATGTTCTCGTATATATATTATACAGTTGCTACTATTATTGTTATTATGAGTACACGTCTTATCGGTAGCTCATGTGCGTTCATACATACATTACATGGTGTATTGCATATTATTGGTTTATTGTTTGATTGGTGATAAAGCCCCAATGTGGTGTTGGTATGTGATATTATTTGATTTTTGAATTGCCGGTAGGTAATCACACATGGTCCGTGGATTCTTGTGTGGTCTATAAATATATATAGGACTATACTGTATGTAAAGAGCATTGGGGATGAATTTATGTTACGACGATAGTAATCAATGGTATTATGGGGTTGCCGTTTCGTAGGCCTATATTAAGAGTCGTGGTGTGAATATATGTATATATATATGAAGCATGAATTGTATGATGATACATATTGGTTTGATATGATACTTGTATATCCTATAGAGATATGTTTAATGTGGCGAATAATATAATTTCATAATATTGTCAAGGATTACTGTGCGAGTAGGATACACTCGATTAGTAAGAAGGTTAAGTGTCGCGATTTATCGGTTGATTCTGGTTGCGCAGACAAGTATGATGTTTCACCGCGATTATTGAAGTGTTGATGTTTTGGAGACGCTTAGATTATGCGCTGGTTGTAGACTTGGTCTAGAACTTAAGAAAGGTTGGAATTGTGGAGTATAGACGTTACGACTATTTGTAGCCACGTCGGTTCGTGGTGACTTCTAGTGAGTTTTCTTGGTTGTGTGTACTAGGTACACGAGTTTTGTGGTAAATATGATTGTTGTTTGCCAAGGTAATATACCTTGTTACTTGGCTTGAATTTTATTTAGTTATGTGCATTAGTTGTAGGAAACACCTACTTGATGCATCTACATTGTAGTATATTAAATTCCCATTTCATAATTATTATCTCCTGCTCATTCATTTCATTAGCATAGGAGACTGTTTAAAGGAAGCTTAAGATTTTCTCATAACCCTTCGCATCCTTGCAACGAAAGCTTTTGAAATCCAATTTAGCCGGTACCCTAAATTGGTGATCATAAGAGGTTTGTTGTTGGACTAGGATTGGTATGAGTTAGAGTAGAAATTGACTATACCGTTACCAAATGGAATGGACAGAAACAAAAAGAATTTTCAAAACATTTCTTTGTTGTGCTCTTATGTGTTCTTACCCGCGATAAGGAGATCGCGAGTATGATTTACACGGCTTGAAATGTCAACTTGATTGCCTTTAAATTGCTTGAGAATTTCTCTATAGGAAATTATTACTTCTTGTAACTTAAAATATTTTATGCACGAATTTCATGGTGTGCCCCGGGACAAATAGTTTCAGTAGTTGAATGTTTACGGTATGCTTGAACTTGTTTTCATGTTAAACTTTGGGGTTTGTGTACAAGATTGGTTAGTGTTGTTCGTATGTGTTTTCGCGACTCGAATATGAGTCATATTATTTCCAATTTGAAGAGTTTAGTGTTGTTGTGCCTATTGAGAGGTCTGGAAACCAGAAATTTAGATCGCGGTAAATTGATCCTCATATGCTTGTTTGAGTTGTTGTGATGGTAGACTCAGAGACTTGTGTCTTGTTTGTTTAGTTGAGCATGAATGTTCACTTGGAATTGAAAGACACGGTAACGAATGTCTTGATGTTTAGTAATTGGGTGATGAACCGATGTTGGTTTGTGTTACAATTTAGAATTCGGGACGAATTCTTTTTAAGGGGGAGAGGATGTAAGACCCCGATTCCCGGTTAGCTTGAAATGTGTGCAATGCTCGCATTTCTTCTTTGGTTGATTGCTCGTTGGGTTTGTGAGAGAGTCTAGATGTGTATGAGAGATCACATTAAGACCAAATTTCAATTAAGAGATGCCATATAGTTGTTGACTTGCTAAAGTCACAAGCCGTAACTCGACGATAGTCGAAATTCGACGCGATTGAGAGTTCGCTTGTGTTTTGTGTTCCTGACCTTGATTTGGTCCTAGATCCTTACGTGATGATTGAATAACATGTTTAGATGTATTATACTTCTAGTTGGATGTAGTCTTTAAGTCTTGTGAGGTTTTGACACTTCGAGGATAGCAATCGCCCTTATCACGTAGTTTGAGATTAAGCCGTGTGGGCATCTCGTCTTTCGGGAGTTCTTTTCTCCCATATGTTGTTCATCATCTGAGAGGCATTCATGCCTATTCTATATCCTTTTGAAGTGTTTATCATCTTGGGTTGTTGCCCGTCGGTTTGCGGTTTCATTCGTCGTTTCGTTAGCGCGTTGTTGTAACTTGCGTTGGTCTCGCTCCGAGTTGTTTCGGGTGTTGTTTATGGGAGTTTAGACCTAATTTAAAAGTGGTTAAGTGTTTAAGGACTTTAAGGGTTTCAATTATAGGTCGTTTCTAAGCTTTAAGGCTTGCGGATGCATGCGGGAAGGACCGTACCGAACAAGGAGTGCAAAAATTGGACTTGGTGTTTTGGGGAAGGATGCAGTCGCATGGGGATGGCATCATGCGAGCGCATGATGCTACGAACTAGCCTGTCCCTGTTTTGGTATTTTGTTGTTTAATTCCTATCCTACCCATTTCTAAACCTCCTCTAAACCCATCCTAACCCACTCCTAAACCTTCCTAACTATCTTAGGATATATCCTAACCATCTAATTGAGTTTTAGGGTGGATTAATTGGGGTTAATCAAAGGGAAACAACCCCATTAGTTGGACAACTCACCCACTTACTTTCTAACCCTTTTATACCACAAACTCAAAGTCTAACAACCCATTTTCAGCCATTAACTTCCAAAAACGTGGGAGTGTCTTTAGGAAGCTTGAGAGAGAGACTTCTAGGGTTTCTTGAGTCTTCATCCATGGATTCCAAAGCTTGAGAGCTCCATTGCCCAAACCAAGCCATAGAAATGAAGAGGAGATTAAGGACAACAACTTCCACCGATTGGAATTTCGTTTTGGTTGCTTGAAGGGGCTGATTCAAGGTAAGTTACTACACCTATTTCTCTTTGTTTTTGCGCCATTGACCCTAGGGAAAACAACCTTGGTGCTATGTGAGGTCAATGGGTGCATTTTAGGGCTTTTTAAAGATGCTATGAACCCTAAATATCTAAATGGTGATTTTGCTAGGATGAACCTACTTGAGACCTTGATTAGCATGATATTCATGTGTAGAGTAGCATATTCATCCATCCTATGTGATTTATTCAAGTATTGTAAGTATGATTGGTGAGGTTACTTGAATGGGTATATGCCTAAATGGTGCTTTTGGTTGATGGACTTGTTTGAAGCCTTGATTAGTACATTATACATGTGTAGTATAGTATATATCCATGGTTTGAGAGCATGATTGGTGAAGTGACCTAAATAGGTTTATGCACAACAATGTGAATTTGCTCTATGTTGCCTTGTTAAGTGTTTTTTTTGGGATTACGTGGGTTTAATGAACTTGAGAATATGGTTATTGATGATAGTTATGAACATAATGGGGTATTGTAGCCCATGACTTCTATGCCCTATTTTTCGGAAAGTGTACATTAGACTCAATGGAGTCATTATAAGTTCGATAATGTGCTAAACGAACTTCGGTTGAAATCCTACGATGATTGGGTTTCGTTTGATTAACGTTGCGAAATGTATAAGTCTCCAAACTTTAAATGAAATTATGATTATGATGAGATTTATGGATTTTTAGGCCTGGTAATCAAGCCCGAATAAGTTTTGGAATTTCGTTGTGAATTCAAATGAAATGTTAAGGTGTGGATTTATGAGACACAAAGAATGAAATGTAGTATTAAGACTCAACGGAGTCATTATAACCCCAATAATATGATAATGAGCCTTGTGTTACAACCCTACAATGTTTGGGTTTTGGGTTGATTATGTTTGTGCGACCCGAGCATCTCATTTGTGTCCATATGAGACACTCATGTTATAGAGACTTATTGGAAACATATCTTGAGCGTGCTTGTTAGAGCACGGAACATTAGAGACCAACTTATGGCCTCGAGTATATTTAAGATATTATTAATGAAAGAATTCTCTCTTTAAGAATTTTGGTCGCGTGCATTTGAAAGCACTTATGAGGAAGTGGCTATGGAGTAGCCATGATGTTCTTGAGTATAGTTGTTGATTCCTAATTCTAGATTTGGTTGAGTCATCCTCTGATTCTATTGTACAGTGGCTAAGAGGTCTGCGTACCGATTAGTGTGGCAACTGTCTTAGAATCAATGTGTTTAGAACTATTTAAGTGTTAGTTTTAGGCGCGGTTTTGCAAGCTTCTTCAGCAGCCTTGGAAGAACAGCAGACTTTGAAGTCTGCTCAAAGTCGAAAAATCAAGATGAGCCAATTCGCGAAATTATGACACGTGTACACCTATTTAGATATTTTCAAAAATATCTAGTCATTATGTCTTCATCAGATTTCACCTTCAAGAAGTCAACTCTACATGCTGACAACTGTCCAGTCTGTTTCCTGAAACCTGAAGACTGAAGACATTACCCGTTTTGGCTAAGAAGACTTTCCGAGCTGCAGAGCCTGCAATCTGAAACCTTACCCAAATTGGAAATGTCTTCTCTGCACACTGCATCTCTGATGACTGTGGCTATTACATCTTCCAAAGCGCCGAATTGCATTCAATGCAAAAGAACGTTGGACACAGTTCACTCTGTCTCAGTCCAACGGTCCAAAGATCTCTTCCTGGTATTTATTCAAGTCTTGAAGATCTGAAGAACAACTCTCTTGCGCATTAAACTCTCAAGCTTCATCTTCAACACTCAAGCATTCAAGAGATCAAAAGGACAAGGACTAACACTTCATCAAACTCTCTGAAGCTGCAGATATGCCATCTTAAATCTTTTTTCAGCTTCATTTAGTTTGTCTTTAAACTGTTCTTTAATTCTGCACGTGAAGAGAACAATTAATCATTGATTGTCTCTCTCACCTTTATACACTTGGTTAAAAAAACTTATTTTGTACACGATCCATTAGTGATCTTACTCATAAACCTAGTGGATAAACAAGTGCACTTTTAAAATCCAAAGCTAACCACTTTGGTAGTGGATGTAGTACTATTCACAGTACGAACCACTTCAAATTCCTGTGTGCTGTTTGAACTGTTCTTATCTTCCTCATTAATTGCTTGTGCTTAACTGCTTCAGAATCTATACTACTTACACAACATTCTTGATAGTTCAGATTCTGCTTAGTTTCCGCTGCCTTAACACTTCTATTCAAACCTTTCAAGAAATCATTAAGAAGTGTTTACGAAAAGTTTTTATAAAAATATAACTAGGCTATTCAACCCCCCCCCCCTTCTAGCATAGATTGAGCCTATTTTGGGACCAACAATTGGTATCAGAGCTTGAATCTTTGAAAAATCATTTTTCCAAGCTTAACCTCTTGAGAATAGATCCTATGGCTTACTATATGTTGCCTACTTCAAATACCAGCCACGTCCCAATATTGGACGAAGGCCACTTCGAAGTATGGGAAGATAAAGTTATGAGATATATGAACTCTATTGATAATCGGTTGTGGCAATGTGTTCTAACAGGTCCTTATATTCCTATGAAACCCAACCTACTTGCCGAAGTAGCCAGTGGACCTCCCGAGATACCTAAATCCATGAACGAATGGACAGACGAAGAAAGGAGGCTCGTTGAACTCGACAGCAAGGCTATTCATATCATATCCAGCTCTGTCGACACAAGCACATATCAACAGATCATCAGATGCAAAACTGCCAAGGAAATGTGGGAAGCCTTGGTAGAATATCTTGAAGGAGATCTACCCACCAGAGACAACAGGAAGTACAACTACATTCAACAATTTGATTCATTCAGAAAAGATCCTAAGGAGACTCTACGGCAAGCCTACGAAAGATTCTGTGAGGTTAGTAAACAGTTGTTACTCTTTAGGAAAGGAATATAGTGTTAAAGAAGTAAATATGAGATTTTTAGCTTCTCTAGGAAGTTTGTGGCATGTGAAAACTACTGCAATAAAAGAGTCCAAAGACTTGAACTCAATGCACCTCAGAAGTTTGTATGCGAGTTTAACGGTCTATGAGCAAGAATTACTTCAAGCTCAAGAACAGGACAGACATTTTAAACTTCCTTCTTTTTCTGCTATCTCTCAGGAAATTCCTGCCCAAGAAGGTAAACCATCTACTTCTTCAAATGAGAATGAAATTCTCTCTGACGAGCAATTTGTCATGTTTGTTAAGAAGTTTCAAAAGTTCTCAAAATTTAACAAAAAGAAAGAAACAAACCAGCACACTTTCAGAAAGACTGCTGAAAACTCACACAACAATGAGTTAGTTTGCTACAACTGCAGGAAGCCTGGTCACTTTGCTTCTAAATGTCCTAAGCCAAAATATGAAGCCTACAAAAGAAGACCATCTAAATCATTTTCTAAACATAGAGGTCTTCTGGCTGAGGACTTAGAAGAAAACCATGTATCTACTTGGTTTGAAACTGATTCTGACGAGGATGATAGTGATGACTCAACTGAGCAGGCACATATTTGCCTTGTTGCTCTAGAGTCACCACCCACCTATGACTCAGATAGTGAAGTTAAATACTCTCCTTTTCAAGCTAACATCGAACAATCTCCTGAAGAGCCTTCAAAAGAAGAAATCCTCAAGGATGCTCAAGACATGCTAGAGGAATTCAATGAATTTAGAAAGGCCTATGTTAAGTTAGCTAAAAGTCATGAGAAGCTGGGAACTGAGAAATCCATGCTGGAAGCCGAGTTAAAAACTCTCCATGGAGTCCAGCAGGAAAATATCAAGTTAAAAGAAGAGAACAAGTTTCTCATTGAAAAGGTTGCCTGCCTTATTGATCATGCCAAAGAGATATCTGCTGAGAAAGATGAGTTGCAAAAGACTATCAACTCATAGAATAACTCAACGGCGCTCTTTGATCAAATTTCTGAGATCGAAGCCCTCAACGTATAAATCTGGCTAGGATTCTCAGAAAATACTTCTGGTGCAACCTTTGAACAGGAAAATGAACATCTTACAGTGAATAGTAATATTCCTGTACAATATCAGAAACCTAACAAGGGTAAAGAAGGAATTGGTTATTCTGTTACTCCTTACAAATACCCTAAGGTTCAATTTATCAAAAACAGTGAAGCTTTGAAAGCAAAACAATCATCTGCTGGAGATAAACCTACTAAAGGTAGTTCAGACCCTCAACGGCCCTCCACCAAAGACCTCTCGTGAAAAACAAAGGCCGCTGTTTCAGGCCCACGAAAAGTCTCGCTCAAACCTATCGATTCATCAACAAGACTACAAATGGTGCCGCATAATGCACGTTGACACCAAGCTTAAAGGAAAAATGTATGAGGTATCAAAGTCTACTACCAGCAAATATTCTTCTTCTAAAGCAAAGACTGCTGTGTACAGACTCAAGAAGCCTCATACAGATGCTCCTAAGCCTGCTGTTAACAAGTCTGCTAATTCAAAAGCTACTGTTATGAAAAATGTCCAAAAAACTTACAACACCCAGCACGATCATGTAGACTTCTGTAGTTTCCATCACTGCACATTTTGCAAGTGTTTTGGCCACTTGGTCCATGAATGTCACGAAATCCATCATAAAGCCTCGGCTGGATCCCTATTCCAAAAATCAGCAAGTATGGGTTCCAAAAATATGCTTAACCATTTGGACCCATAAGAAAAATAAAAGGGGACCATGATTTTCTTACCTTTACATCTCGTGTGCTTCATGGCTGATTCCAATTCGTAAAAGAAAGATGTATGGTATCTAGATAGCGGCTACGCCAAGACATATGACCGGAGAATCTTTGTCTTCTCTAATATCTCTCAAGGTAGGTCCTCCAACCATTTGGAGACAATGCTAAAGGAAGAACAATTGGTTATGGATCCATTATTCGAGGAAATCTCTCAATTGAAAAAGTCTCTTTAAGTAGAAGGCTTGAAACATAACTTCCCGAGTATTTCACTCGTGATAAAGGACTTATCCGTCAATTCTCTTCAAACGTATGTGATATCAAGGATCCGCCTCCTTCTCAACCTTGTTACCGGACATGCACAAGGGAATGCTCCATGGTAGATTTAAATGCTTATGGCAGGTGCCGCTAATCTATGTCTCTCAGGGCAAACTCGATCAAGACAAAAGTCGTCATGCATAAAGACTCTCACCATTTGAACTTCAAATATCTCGCCAAGCTATCCAAAGAAGGTCTTAGTTAAAGGGATTGCCAAAAGTCTTCGCCGATCATGATC
>CM028380.1:144014265-144057649 GCA_013146195.2 Codonopsis lanceolata
AGCCGGAGTTATGGATGGAGGAAATGATCAAGGTATTGACCATGTTGGGGTGTTCGGCGAAGAGGTTATGTTAGCCACCTTTAAGTTTAAGGGAGCAGCCAGAACATTGGTGGACCGTGTTGAAGGAAAGTTGGGAGATGCTGACAAGTTCCCATTACTTGGGCCAATTTCCAAAGAGTTTAAGAATGAGTATGTTAGGACGTGGTTGCAACGAAAGAGAAGGTTTTATGATCTTGAGCAAGGTAGCATGACGTGGCGAGTGCAAAGTTCACGAGGTGAGCCGATATTGTAGTATCACGGAGGCACGGAGAACACACAAGTTTGTGAAGGGGTTAGGCTGAGTTTGGCGATTCTAGCGCTTAAGCTCACCGGTTATCGGTTGGGTTGATAGAGCTTGAGGTTGAGCAAGACATTGAGGAGCACCAGAGTCAAGAATAATGCTAGTAGTGCAGACGGACTACTCGAGCAATGTCGGGGAAACAATTCGGGTAGCAGAGAAGAGGATATCAAGGGGCAGTGATAGGAGAAGTGGAGGCCAAGTTGAGCCCACGGTCGCAAGGTAACAATACTTCTTCATCTAAGGCAACAAGGACGGCGTAGTGGGAGTATGACTTGCGGTTGTCGAAGCTAGGACATACGGTTGATTGGTGTTGGGCAAAGCTTGGAAAGTGTACAATTTGCGGAGATGGTACTCATTTTAGGAAGGAGTGCCCGAAAAACTCAAGCAGGAATGTGGCTCGGTGGGAGCCAAGAGGAGTGTAGATGGGAAACCAAGGTTCAAGGCGTGTGTTTGCGCTTGATCGTAGAGGTTCGAGGGCGGCGTGATAGGAGGTACTCTTTCTATATTCGATCATAAGGCTCGAGTTCTCATAGATCGAGGGTCTTCGCATTCTTGTTGCCGCACTTTATTGAGAATCTTTGCGTATTGCCTCAACCTTTGCCATATTTGCTTGAAGTGTCTACCCACTCGGGGAATATATGCTCGTGAAGTATTTAAATCTTGTGATGTTTTGGTGGGTGACCACACTTTGCGTTGGTAGTTCTCCCTATACGTGATTTTGATGTGATTCTTGGCATGGGGTTATGTGCTTATCATGCTATAGTTGGCTGCCATAGAAGAGGTTACCTTTTATATGCCGGGTGTGCTGAGTTTACTTTTGTGGGTGATCATGCTTGGTGGCGTGCACTTTATTTGCATTAAGGGCTAGAAATTCTTGTCTCAAGGGTGTCACGGGTTATCTTGCATGCGTAGTTGATAAGAGGAAGTCTTCGCCTAACTTAGAAGAGGTCGGTAGTGTGTGAATTTCCGATGTGTTTTCTACCGATCATGCTATGCCACCCGATAGAGAACTAGAATTCCCGTATTGAGCTTATTCCGGGACTTCACCGATTTCTAAGGCACCGTATAGGATGGCACCAGCGGAGCTAGGGAGTTGAAAACCCGCTTACAAGAACTTCTAGAGATTGGTTTTGTTAAACCAAGTGTGTCGCCTTGGGGCGCACCGGTCTTATTTGTGAGGAAGAAAGATGGGAGTTTGCGGTTATGTATAGATTACCGAGAATTGAATAAGGTGACTGTTAAGAATAAGTATCCTCTACCCCACATCGATGATCTTTTTGACCAGTTGCAAGGGTCTATTGTCTACTCTAAGCTTGATTTGAGATGGGGTTACTACCAATTGAAGGTTAGAGAGGAAGACATTCGAAGACTTTTCGCACTAGGTATGGGCATTTTGAATTTGTTGTGATGCCGCTTGGGTTGTGAATGCGCCAATGGGGTATTTATGGATTTGATGAACCGTGTTTTCCACGCTTATCTTGATTGCTTCGTTGTAGTCTTCATTGATGATATTTTAGTATATTCGAAATCTCGGGAGGAGCATGAGAAACACTTGAGGGTTGTGTTGTCTATTCTTCGGGAGAAGCAGCTTTATGCCAAGTTTAGCAAATGTGCCTTTTGGCTCGAGGAAGTATCTTTCTTAGGGCATATCGTTTCTAGCGCCGGGATAGCCGTTGATCCTTCTAAGATTGAAGCGGTGATGAATTGGAAGAGGCCAAGTTCAGTTACCAAGGTTCGTAGTTTCTTGGGGTTGGCGGGTTATTACCGGAGGTTTATTGAAGGTTTTTCTAGAATTGTAACTCCTATGACGAGGTTGACACAGAAGAATGTGCCGTTTGTTTGGAGCGAGAAATGTGAATCCAGTTTCCAAGAGCTTAAGAATCGGTTGACATCGGCACCTATTTTGGCTTTGCCTAGTGGGGGAGATAATTTCGTGATCTACAGCGATGCTTCCAAGGAAGGTTTGGGTTGTGTTTTGATGCATGGAAGGGTGATCGCCTATGCATCGAGGAAGTTGTCTATTCATGAACGTAATTACCCGACACATATGGAGTTGGCTGCGATTATTTTCGCTTGCATAAGTGGAAACACTACTTGTATGGGTCTAAGTTTGAGATCTTCACCGACCATAAGAGTTTGAAATACTTGTTTTCTCAAAAAGAATTGAACATGAGACAACGAAGGTGGATGGAAAAGTTAAAGGACCATGATTGCACTATCTTGTATCATCCGGGGAAGGCAAATGTGGTAGCGGATGCCTTGAGTAGGAAAGTTCATATGTCTTGTATGATGGTTAGAGAATGGAAGATGTTGGAGGACTTGCGAGATTGGGGTCCTAGTGTTTTTGATAGGGGAGTAATTTTTGCAAATGTTCGTGCTACGCCAGTCTTGTTTGGGAAAATTAGAGAAGAGCAAGGGAATGATCCGGAGTTGAAGAAAATTATCGATGGGTTGGCTGAGAATGTATCGCCTGACTTTGTGGTTAATAGCGAGGGTATTTTGACTTTTCGAGGTAGGATTTGTGTTCCTGGTATTACGGAATTGAAGAGGTTGGTTCTTGATGAGGCTCATAAGACGAAGTATACCATTCACCCGGGGAGCACGAAAATGTACTTAGATTTGAAAAGATTTTGGTGGAAGGGTATGAAGAGAGATTGCGGAGTATGTGTCTAAATGTTTGACTTGTCGGTTAAGGCGAGCATCGAGGCTGCTTGGGATTTCTACAACCATTGGAGATTCTGAGTGGAAATGGGAGTTCATTACTATGGATTTTGTGGCAGGTTACCGCGGAGGGTTTTAATGCAGTTTGGGTTATAGTCGACAGGTTGACTAAGTCTGCACACTTCATTCCTATAGCTATCACTTATTCGTTGACTCAGTTGGCAGCTTTGTACATTCAGGAGATCGTGAGACTTCATGGCGTACCGGTTAGTATTGTGTCCGATAGAGATCCGAGGTTCACATCCAGATTTTGGAAGTCATTGCAGGAAGCTTTGGGGACTAGATTGGACTTCAAGAACTTTTCATCCGCAAAGCGATGGTCACCCGAGGCGATTGATTCGATTTTGGAGGATATGCTTTGCGAGCTTGTGCCGTGGATTTCAAGGGAAGCCGATTCTCACTTACCTTTAGCCGAGTTTGCGTATAATAACAGCTACCAGTCGAGTATCAAGATGGCGCCGTATGAAGCTTTGTATGGGCGTAAGTGTAGATCGCCAATTTGTTGGGATGAAGTTGGAGAGGCGAAACTTTGGGGTTCCGAATTAGTGCAACAGTCGGTTGAGAGCGTGAAGTTGATTAGAGATCGTTTGCGCACCGCTCAAAGTCGACAAAAGAGTTATGCGGACAATCGAAGACGGGATCTTGAATTCCAAGTGGGTGATTACGTGTTCTTGAAGGTAACACCGAGGAGAGGTACTAAGAGGTTCGGCAAGAAAGGGAAGCTTACACCGAGATACATTGGTCCATTTGAGGTTCTTGAGAGAGTTGGAACCTTAGCGTATCGTATTGCATTGCCACCTTCACTTTCGGAGACTCATAACGTATTCCATGTTTCCATGTTGCGAAAGTATTTGAAGGATGAGTCCCATGTACTTGAGTATGAAGAGATCACGTTTGAGCCGGATATGTCTTACGTGGAAAAGCCCGTGAAGATTTTGGATACCAAGGAGCAAGTGCTACGAACCAAGAGAATTCCCTTAGTCAAAGTTCTTTGGAGGAACCACAACATTGAAGAAGCGACGTGGGAAACGGAAGCGGAGATGCGCGAGAAGCATCCACATTTATTCGACGAACTTGGTAAGAATTTAGGGACTAAATTCCTAAAGGAGGGGAGAGTGTAACGCCCCATAATCTTGCATGTGCATTCTATGCTTGTCTTTATACTTTCTTGGTTGATTGTGAGCATGTTTACTTGATATATAAATGTTTTAGAATCATTCATAGATCATTTTAGAAGTCCATAACATGTTTAGAATCATATAAACTTGTTTGTTGAATCGCCGGTTTAATCGCGTTGAATTTGGTCTTAGCGATTCCTCTCGTTGCTCGTATTTGCTTCTATTTCGACGTGCGAAGTGTTCGTTGAGTTCTTGGCTTTATATTCAGGTCTTAATCATGTTGAAACAAACCTTTTTCATGCCCAAGATATCCTAGTTTGATTGACGTTTGACTTGAGTTTAATCCGTCGTTCATTCGTCGCGTGGTTCGCGCCTTGTTCTAGCTTGTTCCGGGGGTTGTTCGGGTGTGTTTCCGACTCATTTTGAGTAGGGTTAGACCTTAGAATGGTTGCCCAAAAGTTTGGGACCATTTAGATCAAGTTTGAATCAAGTTTTAGAGATTCGGAGCCGAGGCGGCGCATGGGAGCCGGTGAGGCGCCCGCCTCAAATGCCGAGTAATTTCTGATTGGTCTCGAACTTGGGAGAGCCCAGGTTGTTGAGGCGGCCGCATGGCCCAGGTGAGGCGCCCGCCTCACTGTTTTGTCTTAGGGATGATTTTCTCTGTTCTGAAATTGGACGAATTGTACACTTCAAACCCATATCTAAACCTATCCTAAACCTCCCTAACCCTTCCTACTTAAGTCCTAACATCCCTAATTAGTTTTTAATGATGAGTTAAGAGTTCATTAGTGACCAATTAAGCCCCAAATCAGATTAGAAAAGGGACCACAAGTTGTTGACACTTGTCCCACTCAAAATCTAGACCTATATCAACCACATTTCAGATTTTTGACTCTCATTCTCACCCTCCCTCCTCCAAAAAACGAATTTTCATCTTCTCTCTAGTTCTTCCATGGTTTCTTGAGGTCTTCATCTTCATCCTTCATCATCCATTCATCATTTGCCCAAGGGTCCTCCATTAAAGTTGTAGAGCTCAAGAAGGGGAGCATTTCCATCCGATTAGTTTCTTCCATTGCTCTTTTTGGTGTGTATCAAGTAAGTTACCTTCTTCATCTTCTTCTTCTTTTAGTTCTCATTGACCCTAAGGAAGCAAAGCCTATGTTGGTTGAGGTCAATGAGGGCACATGTATGCTTCACATGCTATATTCTTGTATGTTGAAATTATGAACTTGCTAGGAGCATGTTTAGGATGATTTCCTACCTATGAATGTTTATAATACTCTTCCAACTTGTCTATTTAAGGTTTTGAACATGTTAAAGCCATGTATGATATTTGTGATGGAAGTGTTGATTCATGTGAATGCCCTAGTTTATGCCTTCTTGAAATGTTGTGAAAGTGTTATGTGTTATATCCTCAATTTTGGACTCTATGATATACATGAATCACTTTGCATTGCCTTGGTGCATGTAATACCTTGTTGAACCTAGAATTGACCTAGGTGGGGATATGAAGCACATAGCTTCAATTTCTCCAAATTTGGGAATTTAGAGCAAAGACTCAACGGAGTCGACTCTAGGGAAGATTTGAACTTGATAAACCCTAATTTCAATCCCTACGAAGTTTGGACAACGTTTGGTCAAGTTTACTCAATGTTTAAGTTGAGTTTATTTATGTGCGTTTGAACCCGTTATGATTACTTGGTTATGAGCAATTGATTGCCTTGACTTGGTTTATTGTAGAGAATCATACCCTACTTGGTCGATCGAGTTCGCTCTTGTCGAATTCGATCATTATTTGGTCTTTACGAGTAAACATCTACTTGAGCATTGCATTAAGTCCAGCTGGCACTATTTGGTTTGATTTTTATGTCAGGGTAGGACGATGTATAGCCTCCACGAATTGAGAGATTCGTGCTCGCTATGGATCGCCGTACCTGGGACCTCACACACCCCTCCATTGTAGGCCGCAATGGGGAAGTAGCCCCTTTGCCGTAACAATAAGTGCGTCACTGGCTGCTATTAGCCGGCGGAGTTCGGTATATCGATGCAACGTCACGAGCATCGTAGTCACGATATTGGGTTAACAAACTATTTTGCAGGAGCTACGAAGCGGCCGTGCCTATATCATATCCTACTTGTATGATTTAATTTCCCGCACTTACATGAACAACGTGCTAAGTGCTATATGATGATTATGTATTATAACTGAGATAAATGTCATGCTATAACATGAACATGCATTGTAGTAACTTACTAAGTCTTTCGACTTACCCTATTTGTTTGCTTTGTCTTTCCTTAGATCCGAGCCGAGGAGACGGTCCGGGATAGACTCGCTTGTACTCGTTTGGTTGTTTGTATTAGCAGGTTGCTCTTTTGGACATCTATTAGTAAATCTTTTATTTTGGAAAGGACGTTGGGAAGCAAGTCAAGTAGACTTGGCTTGGGGTTTTGTTGTTGATGTAACTTAACTACTTTATACTTGTAATCTTTTGGTATGCCGACTTGTATGTCGAGCCTGTTTATATGTGTATGGTTCACTACGGTTTTCTTCCGCTAAAGCTCGTTTAAATTGTTGTTGTTGTTGTTGTCTCCGGCATGTTGTGGCCGTTGAGGTTATTATAAGCATGTGTTAATAATTGTAGGAGTAGTTGTTGGGTTCCGGCTGTAACGTCGCCGAAGACTTGTTTAATTTAGGTTGTTTTTCCGGCCAAGTGTAGCCGAGTTGTTGTTTGTATGCGATGTTGCGCCACATGAATTTTATGATCCTACTATGCATGCTTGTGTTATTGATTATTTGGACGGCACGACTCGGGATCTCGCATTGGGGTCCGGGTCGGGTCGTCACACATGTAGTGTCTTAATTTTAGTCCATTGAAGCCAAACACTTCCTTGGCGAAATTCGCTTTATTTGATGGCCATTTAATTGATTTGGGGACGGGTAATTTCACACCTAAATCTTCTAATGTAATCCTATCCGGAATTTCCTCCAATTTTTCATCATAACATTGCTCATCCTCATGTATCTCTAAAATAGGTTCTTGATTCTCTTCAAGAAAAAATATGAAGAAGGCGTCCCTAACTCCACATAAGTGTCTAGCGGAGAATCAATTGGAGAATAAATTACAGTGAAAGTCTCCGAAATTGTTTTGGGTTCTTGAGAACAATGAGGTTGTACATCATTTTGTGGAAAATCTTGGGATTCTAGAATCAACTCATCATCTTTTTCAATCGGCTCCTCTACTACTATCAATTCTTTTTCCTCAATATTTGTGTTTTCTTTACTCATTTCTATATTACATTCCCCCTTAGAGACTTCCATGGGTATCTCATCATCTTTAGGAATCAACTCATTCTCTCGCACTTTTAGTTCTACTTTTTCTTCTTTTTCTTGATTATTTTCACTTTTACCTTTTTCAACTTCTTTAACAAAATTATCAACTTTATTAGGCATATCAGAAGGTTGAATATGATTACTTACCTCTTCTCTTTCTTTGTTAGATTTTGCAAGTATCTCCTTTAAATTTTCTATTTCTTCTAGCATATATCTCATAAGGGCAGCTTGACTTTTGTTTGCTTCGTCTATCTTTGGAGGTTGTTGACAATACGAATGTAGTTCATTATAATAATTATGCGAGGAGAAAGATGATTGATTACAATAAGAAGAAGACTCATTATAATAAGACGAATAAGGAGGAGGTTCATTATAAAAGGGTGGATTATAATAGCGTGGCTCATTATAGTTATTATGATAGGGCGGAAAAGATGACTGATTGTGATAATCCCTTTCATAATTATTAGGAAAAGATGATTGATTTATTCTAGCATTTTGGTAGGTATATTCATTTGTGGCTCTCATAGGTGCGTAATTTTCCATACCCCAATGATAATTATTGTACGCCATTTTTTTAATAATTTTTTTAAATATTTTTTTTATTTATATTTTTTTTGTAATTTTCGGAATTAATTAATATTATTTTTTTAATAAAAAAAGGAAAATAACAAAAGAAAAGCTAAATTAACTAAATCAAAATAACAAATCCCCGGCAACGGCGCCAAAAACTTTATCGATGTTTTATTTAATCTTTTTCCTTGCAAGTGGACAAGACTATTATAGAATAGTATTGGAAGCAAGGGTCGAACCACAGAGATTTGGATTTGATTAAAGTAAATTTAGCTAATCTAATAAAATAAAACAATTAATAACTAATGGGGTTTTTGATTTTTATAAATTAAATTAACTAGAAAGCAATAAAATAACCTAATTAACAAAGCATATAAATATGAGATAAATCAAAGATTTGTAAATCGCCTAGGAATTAGGATTCACTTGTATATATTCTATTGTTCATTTAAATAAAGTATCATTCAATACCTTGGGTTCGTTCACAAAAGATAGATATAAACTGTTGAACAATTGGTTCAGCCTCCATCCCCGTAAAATTCATCAATTCTATATCCTAAGCACAAGAACATATAATCTATCTGTCACCTAGATTATGATCTACTTGTCACCTAGATCATGTATGAACCTGGTCCCAACTTATCACTCTCGTGCATCGATAGGTCCAATTTATTGTGATGGTGAGCCAGTGTACGACATATGCACATTGGTCATGCAGTTATCCGCACCTCTAGGCCTTTATTATTTGCAATTACATTCATTTGTTCAAAGAGAAATAATATAGGGATTGATAAACACCACAATCAACAAGAATTAAATGAATAAGAATTAATATAAAACAATAGATTCGATACAAGTTACCTCCAATTCCTAGATTATGGAGTTAGCTCTCCATAATTGAAAATACAAAACCTTGAACCATTCGTGTAGAATCTTTCTTCATAGACAAAGAAAAATAATATAGAACTTCTCTCCCTTTTTTCCTAACTTAAGGGATCTATTTATACCTAATTAATCATACAACAAGGAGGAAAATGAGATACATTATAATTACAACACTTAAAAGAATTAAACTAGGACTTCACAATTCCCAAGGAAACTATATGTCTCAAAAGTGGCGGCTGATTTTAGGAGATAAAAATCTGATTTTCAGCTTTTGGTCTTCAAGTTTCCAGCTTTTGCACTTTGGTCCCTGAAGTTCTTCAATTCAGCATAAAATGCCTATATTTTGCACAATTATTCCAAAAGTCCCTGAAACTATAAAACAACACTAAAACACATATTAGACAACAAAAACCTCGAGAAATAGCATAATTTAAACCGGAATAATACCCAATAACTTCGTATAAAATACAGTCATCGGTGTCATAATTTGATGATCTGGCTATTCTTGATTTTTCGCTCTTTGAGTAGACATCAAAGTCTGCTGTTCTTCCAAGGCTGTTGTAGAAGCCTGCTTGTCCGCGCCTAAACTAACACTAAACAGTTCTAGACAACTTTGATTCTAAGACAGTTGCCACACTAATCGGTACGCAGACCTTTTAGCCACTGTACAATAGAATCAGAAGATGACTCAACCAAATTTAGAACTATAGGAATCAACACCATCTAATTGAGTTTTAGGGTGGATTAATTGGGGTTAATTAAAGGGAAACAACCCCATTAGTTGGACAACTCACCCACTTACTTTCTAAACCTTTTAGACCACAAACTCAAAGTCTAACACCCCTTTTTCAGCCATTGACTTTCAAAAACGTGGGAGAGTCTTTAGGAAGCTTGAGATAGAGACTTATAGGGTTTCTTGAGTCTTCATCCATGGATTCCAAAGCTTGAGAGCTCCATTGCCCAAACCAAGCCATAGAAATGAAGAGGAGATTGAGGACAACAACTTTCACCGATTGGAATTTAGTTTTGGTTGCTTGAAGGGGCTGATTCAAGGTAAGTTACTACACCTATTTCTATTTTTTTTGCACCATTGACCCTAGGGAAAACAACCTTGGTGCTATGTGAGGTCAATGGGTGCATTTTAGGGCTTTTTAGATATGCTATGAACCCTAAATATCTAAATGGTGATTTTGCTTGGATGATCCTACTTGAGACCTTGATTAGCCTTATATTCATGTGTAGAGTAGATTATTCATCCATCCTATGTGATTTATTCAAGTATTGTAAGTAGGATTGGTGAGGTGACTTGAATGGGTATATGCCTAAATGTTGCTTTTAGTTGGATGGACTTGCTTGAAGCCTTGATTAGTATGTTATACATGTGTAGTATAGTATATTAATCCATTCTATGTGATTTATCCATGGTTTGAGAGCATGATTGGTTAAGTAACCTAAATAGGTTTATGAACAAAAATGTGAATTTGATCTATGTTGCCTTGTTAAGAGTTTTGTTGGGATAACGTGGGTTTAATGAACTTGGGAATATGGTTATTGAAGATAGTTATGAACATAAGGGGGCATTTTAGTCCATGACTTCTATGCCCTAATTTTCGGAAAGTGTACATTAGACTCAACGGAGTCAATATAAGTTCGATAATGTGCTAAATGAACTTGGGTTGAAATCCTACGACGATTGGGTTTCGTTTGACTAACGTTGCGAAATGTATAAGTCTCCAAACTTTAAATGAAATTATGATTATGATGAGCTTTATGGATTTTTAGGCTTGGGAATCAAGCCCGAATGAGTTTTGGAATTTCGTTGTGAATTCGAATGAAATGTTAAGGTGTGGATTTATGAGACGCATAAACAATGAAATGTAGTATTAAGACTCAACGGAGTCATTATAAGGCCAATAATATGATAATGAGCCTTGAGTTAGAACCCTACTATGTTTGGGTTTTGGGTTGATTATGTTTGTGCGAACCGAGCATCTCATTTGTGTCCATATGACACACTCATGTTATAGAGACTTATTGGCAACATATCTTGAGCGTGCTTGTTAGAGCACGGAACATTAGAGACCAACTTATGGCCTCGAGTATATTTAAGAAATTATTAATGAAAGAATTCTCTCTTTCAGAATTTTGGTCGCGTGCATATGAAAGCACTTGTGAGGATGTGGCTACGGAGTAGCCATGATGTTCTTGAGTATAGTATTGGAGATGTCAATTATATAGGACGATTAGGAATATGACTTAGTCCGGTGTGCTTTAAGTGAAGACTAAATACTAAGTCTTGAGATATGGATTTTCTTAGACTAATTTAATAGTCTTTGGTTTGATCTTGAGTAGAGGATTATAGTGGACCTCACCTTGTGATTTATTGAGTTTATATGCTATTCTTGATTGGTTGATGACTTGAGGATTTATGAGCACCTTAATATGTGGTTCTTGAACTAAACTTATAAGTTAGTTGAACATGTTGGTTAAATGCAAATATATGATGGTATTCGAGGGCAGGCAGCACCTGATACAATTAGTCACAGACATGTACGATCTGGTAGACGGAGTGATGTTCCTAAATCTAGTCGGAGATGACGAGGCAGTGAGTTGATATGTAATTTTTGTATGAGGACGGGACACGCCGAGAACAGATGTTGGGGCAAAGCAGGAAAGTGCTTTGCTTATGGCGGTGATCATGTTCGTCAAGATTACCCAAGGATGAGAGTTAATTGGTCTGGGAGTGCTAGCCAACGAGCTTGTGGCTCCAAGAGAGATGGTGATGGTCGGCCTAGAGTTTGAGATCGTGTGCATGTGGCGGTTGGCCATTGCAGAGTTTTGAAACTTATCTGAATAGGAAGGTATGTTCTCGTATATATATTATACCGTTGCTACTATTATTGTTATTATGAGCACACGTCTTATCGGTAGCTCATGTGCATTCATACATACATTACATGGTGTATTGCATGTTATTAGTTTATTGTTTGATTGGGGATAAAGCCCCAATGTAGTGTTGGTATGTTATATTATATGATTTGTGAATTGCCGGTAGGTAATCACACATGGTGTGTGGATTCTTGTGTGGTCTATAAATATATATAGGACTATACTGTATGTAAAGAGCCTTGGGGATGAATTTATGTTACAACGATAATAATCAATGGTATTATGGGGTTGCAGTTTCATAGGCCTATATTAAGAGTCGTGGTGTGATTATATGTATATATATGTATATATATATATATATATATGAAGCATGAATTGTATGATGATACTTATTGGTTTGATATGATACTTGTATATCCTATAGAGATATGTTTGATGTGGCGAATAATATAATTTCATAATATTGTCAAGGATTACTGTGCGAGTAAGATACACTCGATTAGTAAGAAGGTTAACTGTCGCGATCTATCGGTTGATTCTGGTTGCGCATACAAGTATGATGTTTCACCGTGATTATTGAAGTGTTGATGTTTTGGAGACGCTTAAATTATGCGCTGGTTGTAGAATTGGTCTAGAACTTAAGAAAGGTTGGAATTGTGGAATATAGACGTTACGACTATTAGTAGCCACATCAGTTCGTGGTGACTTCTAGTGAGTTTTCTTGGTTGTGTGTACTAGGTACACGAGTTTTGTGGTAAATATGATTGTTGTTTGCCAAGGTAATAGACCTTGTTACTTGGCTTGAATTTTATTCAGTTATGTGCATTAGTTGTAGGAAACACCTACTTGATGCATCTACAATGTAGTATATTAAATTCCCATTTTATAATTATTATCTCCTGCTCATTCATTTCATTAGCATAGGAGACTGTTTAAAGGATGCTTACAATTTTCTCATAACCCTTCACATCCTTGCAACGAAAGCTTTTGAAATCCAATTTAGCCGATACCCTAAATTGGTGATCAAAAGAGGTTCGTTGTTGGACTAGGATTGGTATGAATTAGATTAGAAATTGACTATACCCGTTACCAAATGGAATGGACAGAAACAAAAAGAATTTTCAAAACATTTCTTTGTTGTGCTCTTATTTGTTCTTACCCACGATAGGGAGATCGCGAGTATGATTTACACGGCTTGAAATGTCAACTTGATTGCCTCTAAATTGGTTGAGAATTTCTCTATAGGAAATTATTACTTCTTGTAACTTAAAATCTTCTATGCGCGAATTTCATGGTGTGCACCGGGACAAATAGTTTCAGTAGTTGAATGTTTATGGTATGCTTGAACTTGTTTTCATGTTAAACTTTGGGGTTTGTGTACAAGATTGGTTAGTGTTGTTTGTATGTGTTTTCGCGACTCGAATATGAGTCATATTATTTCCAATCTGAAGAGTTTAGTGTTGTTGTGCCTATTGAGAGGTCTGGAAACCAGAAATTTAGATCGCAGTAATTTGATCCTCATATGCTTGTTTGAGTTGTTGTGAAGGTCAACTCAGAGACTTGTGTCTTGTATGTTTAGTTGAGCATGAATGTTCACTTGGAATCGAAATACACGGTAACGAATGTCTTGATGTTTAGTACTTGGTTGATGACCCGATGTTGGTTTGTGTTACAATTTAGAATTCGGGACGAATTCTTTTTAAGGGGGAGAGGATGTAAGACCCCGATTCTCGGTTAGCTTGAAATGCGTGCAATGCTCACATTTCTTCTTTGGTTGATTTTTCATTGGGTTTGTGAGAGAGTCTAGATGTGTATGATAGATCACATTGATGTGGTGAATTTTATGATATGTAATTCCCTAATTTTCTAGACATTTTTATTATTATTTTAATGTATTTTAGTTTAGTTTGATGTAATTTTGAGTAGTTTATGATTTGGTAAGTTTTTGGGTAACTTTTGTAATTTTGAGACTTATTGTGAGTATTTTGTGATGTCCCTGCAAAAGTTTATTATTGTGGAAGATAAAATTGCTAGTATCAGAAGTGCAGGGACCAAACTGCCAAAAGTGAAAGTTCAAGGATCGATTTCAAAAGCAAGCAGAGTTCGAGAATCAAAAGAGAAAAGTTTGAGGTTCAGGGGTCAAAGTGAAAGATAAAGATTTGGAAACTATTTATTTTTGGTAATAGATGGTAGGAGGATTTGAATACCTTTTATTAAATATTCTCTTTCCTTTTTCTTTTAAGATTTTCCTTTTTAGCTTAGGATTAGGTTTTGGGGAACAAGTATTTATACTTGTTTTGACTTCATAATTATCTTCTTCTCCTCCTACGAATTTTCTCTAGAGATTCTAGCTATTTTCATGGAAGCTTAATTACATTGCTTTGGGTTTGAATCCTGAACCGTTTGTTTAATTCAATTGAGGTATTAATTTCTTTACTTCTGAATCCCTATTCATAGTTTTACTTGTTTGAATTACTAGATTGATTCTTAGGGTTTTGAGATTTGATCACCCTCTTTTCCCTTGCAATTGATTTAATGCTAGTTTAATCTTAAGTCTGTGTCAGATTATGATTTTACACAAGTAGCATCTTTGAGATTTATGCATGTGTCATGGTAAATTGAAAAGGGAGTAAAACTAGTTTTCTTTCTATTTGCAAAAGAATAGAGAATTCCTTGATCTTAAATTCTCAAAGTTTTATCAATCGTTATTGTGAACCTAGATCGTGTCGCTTAGGTTTAGATAATCGATTAGGGAAATAAGTGAGTGTGTCACCGCTTATAACCATCATTAAGGAAGAAATAGGGATTGAAATATATCTCGGATCAAGTGAATAGGAGAAAGAGAGAGAAATTATACCGATGATATTGATTGATAAACGGGATGGAGACAAATCAAGTGCTAGTCCTTAATTGTTTACAACTTAGTTTTAATTTGCCTTAGGTAGTTAATTAATCACAAATCGACCCCAATCTTGTCAAGTGACAATTGTGCAACCGAATAACCGCTTCTTCAGTGGATCGACCCTGGACTTGTCCTAGCTGCAGTTTTGTAGCCGAGTCTTGTCTTGGTAATTAATTTGTAGGCGTGCGACTTTAGCATGTCAAATTTTGGCGCCGTTGCCGGGGAACGGTTATATTTGTGTGCACTCTTACTCTACTCCTTAATCTGCTCTCTTATTATTGTCGCCCCGTGGTGTGGAACCTTTATGGTCCATACTGCTCGCTAATCAAGTTGTTAGTCCCTTTGTTCCGTAAATTGACGTATATTTCTGCATAGGAGAAATTTGCAAATGAGCAGATGAATAATAATAACGGTGAGAACGATGACGCCCGAGGTTGTGAACAATGGGGGTAATGGAAGAGGCAATAACAACCCCAATAATGGTCCCGAGGTCGTGAACAATGGGGTAATGGCAGAGGCTATAACAATCCTCCACCTCGACATTGAGGCAAAGGATTGCTCCTAATCGAATGAGCAACCGCAGCGCTATTATTTCCTCGATTTACCGACTGTAACTTTTGAGTTGAAGCCGGATTGTTGAACCAGCTTGCCCCATTTTAATGGGATACTGGGAAAATCCAAATCAAGACATAGCTCGCCAGTTTGCAGATTTGCAAAAGCATGAAGCCACCGCATTGCCTCTCGAGCGCTTATTACGAGGGCTTCTCCTTTACTCAAGACGAACGCGAATATGTGGTACTATCACTTGCCACCCAACAAAGATTACCTCTTGGCAAGAGTTGAAGGAGGTATTCTTGATGAGTTCTTTCCCCGATCAAATCAATGTCATGAAGAGGGATATCAAGAACATGGAGCAATGGCCGATGAATCACTTTACGATTACCACAACAGTTCTATAAGCTCGCAGGTTGTCCGTATCATGGCTTTGATGATGAGCACTCATTGTTTATTTCTATGGGGATTGACCGAGCAAGACAAAAGGTGGGTGGATTCTGCTGGAGGTAGTATTCGAACAAAACTACCGTGGATGCAGAGCGCTTGATTGAAGAGCTAGCTAAAAGCACAAGGACTCATGGGAGGAGGTCTAGCGTTAGACAAGTCAAGGCAAAGCAGATCGAGTGATCCAACGAGTGATTTGAAGACTGAGCTGGCAGATGTTAAGAGTTTGTTAAAGACATTGGTTTTGGGTCAACAACCTCATCCATGCGGTATATGTGCTGATGTGACCCACCCGACTGACTCTTGTCCTACTCTTCGCATGCATAATGTGGCGGATGTCAATGCTATAGGTTTCAATCAAGGGCAGGCCACCACAAGACAATTACAACAATGCCAATAATGTTCATCCGAACCTCGTATGGTCCACCCTGTGGACAACAAGGGTTCAGCAAACTTGCTCAATAATCGCCAAGGGTTTCAAAGAGGTCGCTAGCTTGTGGAAATCAATATAATCAAGACAGCAGCACCTGTTGGACAAAGAACAACAACAGGACAGCCTACAGAGGACTCCGTCCGATCACTAGCGCAGAGCATGACTACCATGAATGGAAACTTCCAAATAGCTCCAACAGAGACTAAATCGAGCATCGCTAATTTGGAGAAACATGTGGCCACCGCGCGATGCAGCTTGGAGAATGGAGGCTAAGGATTCGGGAAAGTTCCCATCTAGAACGGAACCGAATCCGAAGCCTAATGTCAGTGCAATGACTTTGCGCAGTGGGAAAAAGCTAGAAGAAGTGGTTGTTGAAGAGGAGCCTGAGTTAGTGGTTGAGAGAGTTACACCTGAGGTGCAGATTCCTGAAAAGGAGAAGAGCACTGCACCGATTTCCCTGCTCATGAGCCGCCTCCCGCTTCCGTATGCTTTAAGAGAGGATGTAAGGCCTGAGGCCGATAAGGCTATTTTTGACACCTTCAAGCCGGCTGAGGTAAACATTCCGCTTTCTTGATCTTCTCGCCTGCCCCAAGGTATGCGAAATTCTTGAAGGAGTTGTGCACTATGAAGAGGAATCGAAGGAGCGAGTCGAAGAAGGTAAAGATTAGTGAACACGTGTCCGCAGCCTATCGAAGAGGATGCCGAAAAAGTGTAGTGATCCTGGTATGTTCGTGATTCCTGTCGCTAGGGGATAATTCGAGCACATGGCCATGCTTGACTTGGGGGCTTCAATCAACGCCATGCCTTATGCGTTGTTTGAGACCCTAAAGTTGGGACCTCTACAGATACTCGGTGGTTATCCAAATTGCCGACGATCTAATGCGATCCTAAGGGGGTGATTGAGGATGTTCTAGTCCCGGTTGGGAAGCTCATCTTTCCCGCCGACTTTTATGTCTCGGAGATGGATATGCATCCTAAGGCTCCCATTCCGTTAGGGAGACCTTTCATGTCGATCGTCCGTACTCAAGTCGATGTTACTAACGGTCAATGACCATGGAGTTTGATGGGGAACAAATGGAGTTTAATATCTTTGTCGCTATGAAGTACCCTAAGGATGTGCACTCGGTGAACTTCATTGATATCGTGGAGCCTATAGCCCAAGAGGTGTTTGAGGTGTGCGGAGAGATGATGACATGAAATCGCATTGAGAATGCGTTGGGATACACCGGGTTGGAGTTTGAAATTTCCGATGAGATGAAGGAGGCGGTGATGAGCCTCTCTCGAGAGTGCTATGTATGTCTCACCATCGGGATTTGGTAAATTACCGCTGGAGGTGCCACCAGAGAAACCCCTTGCCATCTGCTGAGAAGGCGCCGTGCTTGAATTGAAACCTCTTCCCGAGAATTTGAAATATGCTTTCTTGGGTGAAGGGAAGACACGCCTCCGTGGTGATCTCTAGTGTTCGACGAGGAGCAGAGAGAAGCATTAGATTAGTGGATGTGATCCCGGAGCGAAAGAGGCGATTGGGTGGACTATTGCCGACATCAAGGGCATAAGTCCTTCGTCCGTATGCACACACCGGATTTCTAGAAGAGGGTGCTAAGTTCTGCATCTCAGCAGGAGGTTGAACCCACCTATGATGGAGGTGGTGAAGAAGGAAGTGTTGAAGCGCATGGGAATCATATATGCCATATCGCATGCTGAGTGGGTGAGCCCTACTCAATGTGTAGCCAAATAAGCGGGTGGGATCACCGTCCATCAATCACAAGGGCGAGTTGGTGCCAACCCAGAGCAAACGGATGGCGCGGTTCAGATTGATCTTCTGCGACTAAATGAGGTAACTAGAAAAGATCACTTCCCCTCCCTTTATTGATCGATGTTGGAAAGGCTTGCCTGGGAGGGAGTATTATTGTTTTCTTGATGGGTATTCCGGTATTTTCAAATACCAATTGCACCTAAGACCGTGAGAAAACTACTTTTACTTGCCCCTTCTAAGACCTTTGCCTATCGGAGGATGCCCTTTGGTTTATGCAATGCACTGCGACTTTTCAAAGGTGTATGATGAGCATCTTCTCCGATTTTGTGGAAAATTTTATGGAAGTTTTCATGGATGACTTCACCGTCCATGGTGACTGCTCGACCAATGTCTTGCTCACCTTGCTTTAGTGCTTGATCGATGTGTTGAAACGAATTTGGTGTTAAATTTTGAAAAATGTCATTTCATGGTCGAAAGGCATTGTGTTGGGACATGTGATTTCGAAAAAGGGTATTGAAGTGGATAAAGCAAAAATTGATGTTATTTCCACACTTCCTTACCCTACAAATGTGCGTGAAGTGCGGTCGTTCCTTGGTCATGCGGGGTTCTACCGTCGCTTCATTAAAGATTTTTCAAAAATTGCATCGCCTCTATGCACCTTGTTGCAAAAAGAGGTGGATTTCACATTTGATGATAATTGCAAGAAAGCATTTGATGAGTTGAAGGATCGGTTGACTTCAACTCCTATTATTCAAGCCCCCAATTGGTCTCTCCTTTTGAGATCATGTGTGATGCGAGTGATTATGCCTTGGGGGCAGTTTTGGGTCAAAAAGTGGATCGTGCCTCTCATGTGATTTATTATGCGTCTATGACTTTGAATGAGGCACAACGAAACTACTCCACTACAGAAAAAGAGATGTTAGCGGTGGTTTTTGCTCTAGAAAAGTTTAGGTCCTATTTGCTTGGAACCAAAATCATTGTGTACACCGATCATGCTGCTCTTAGGTATTTAATGTCGAAGAAAGAGGCAAAACCGAGACTCATTCGGTGGGTCCTTCTGTTAGATGAGTTTAACTTAGAAATCAGGGATAAGAAAGGAGCCGAAAATGTGGTGGCCGACCACTTGAGTCGTTTGGTGAGAGAGATTAGCACACCTCATAAGCAGGCCCCTATTAGGGACGAGTTTCCTGATGAGGCTTTGTGGGCAGTTAAGGACGTGTTGCCTTGGTATGCGGATTTGGTAAACTTTTTGGTCTCTAATAAAATTCCCCAAGTTTTTTCTAAATCTAAAAGAGACAAAATCCGCAGTGAGGCTAAGTACTATGTGTGGGACGAACCAAACTTGTGGAAGCATTGCGCTGACCAAGTTATTCGTCGTTGTGTCCCGGAAAATGAGATGGCCTCTATTCTTAAGTTCTGTCATGAGTATGCATGTGGTGGTCACTTTGGTGCCAACAACACCGCTAGGAAAGTGTTAGACAGTGGCTTCTTTTGGCCAAAATTATTTATGGATGCCGCCGCCTTTTGTAAGTCTTGTGACCGGTGTCAACGTGTTGGAAATATAGGGCCGCAATGAGATGCCACAAAACATCGTAATGAATTGCGAGGTTTTTGATGTTTGGGGAATTGACTTTATGGGTCCGTTTCCTATTTCTTTTGGTTTTGTGTACATCTTACTTGCAGTGGACTACGTTTCCAAATGGGTTGAAGCAATCCCTACACGCACCGATGATGCTAAGGTGGTGGTGAATTTCCTCAAGAGCAATGTTGTGTCTAGGTTTGGGATGCCTAGGGCCTTGATCAGTGATAGAGGAACTCATTTTTGCAATAGGTTGGTTGAGGCCTTAGTCAAAAAGTATAACATCACTCATAAGGTCTCCACCGCCTATCATCCTCAAACCAATGGCCAGGCAGAAGTTTCCAATAGGGAAATCAAGTCCATTCTCGAAAAGACCGTAAACCCGAATAGGAAAGATTGGAGTCTTAGGCTAGAGGATGCTTTGTGGGCTTATCGTACGGCTTACAAGACACCTATTGGTATGTCCCCATACCGATTAGTGTTTGGGAAGCCATGTCACTTGCAGTTGAATTAGAGCACAAAGCCTTTTGGGCAATAAAAAATTCAATATGAACTTAGGCGGGTCAGGTGAGGAAAAGCGCAATTGAATGAACTTGATGAAATCCGGAGAGAAGCTTATGAAAATAATTTGTCTTACAAAGAACGAGCAAAAGCGTGGCATGATAAAATGATTTTGAGGAAAGAATTTAAGGTAGGTCAAAAAGTCCTCTTGTTTGATTCCGCTGCGCTTGTTTCCCAGGTAAATTGAGGTCCGGTGGACCGGTCCTTATTTAGTGAGGGAGGTATTCCCACATGGTGCGGTTGTGATCTCCGGTCTCCAGGAAACCAAGAGTTTAAGGTAAATGGGCAAAGATTAAAACCCTATTTTGATGGGGGAGAGGTTAATGTAGAGGATGTGGAAATGATGGATCTCTACGATCCTAATTATGATTAATCCTATGCTTTATCCGGGGTCTTTCCCGGCATTTGGTCTAGCTAAAGACGGTAAAGAAGGGCGGCTTACCGGGAGGCAACCCGGGGTTTCTATTTCTTTTTATTTTATTTTATTTTTGTTCACTTTATTTTTATGAAATAGGTGCTACTTAGGTATTTTTTTGTGTGTAGTGTTGTGCGGGGAAAAGCAAGGAGGAAGAGAATTTTGGCCAGGAGCTCAGGCGCCCGCCTCATTACTCCCATGCGGCCGCCTCAACTTCGGGTTGGAGGGCCGAAAGAATTGCGGGGAGAGCTGAGGCGCCCGCCTCATTCATATCCATGCGGCCGCCTCAACTGGGATCGGAGAGAATTTTGACAAGTTTGAGGCGCCCGCCTCATTAATATCCACGCCCGCCAACTACGTGATCTGGGAAAAGGACAAGTTGACAAGGGTTGAACTAGTAGAGGAGGGGGGAGGATTTGGACGATGAGGAGATATGAGAGATGGGGGATAGCGATTTGGGCCGGGAGACTCTGAGAGAGAGAGAGATGAAAGAGAGGAGAAGAGAGAGAAAGGAGAGAGAAGAGTAGGGTCACCGCTTTTCCTTTTCCCTTCTTATTATTATTTTTTAATGTTTAACCCGAAACCATACAACTCCTTCCTTCCAAAGCCAAGACCCACTTTCTCTGCACCTTGCGATCGCAAGTCAAAGGGCCTTGCACCGCAAAGGTAGTTTCATTTAAGCCCCGAACTTTTATTATTTTTGAATCAATATAAATTGTTTTATTAATTTCAGCTTGAACCCACAAAATAAATATTTTGAAGCGACCTTTAACCTATTTAAATTAAAATAAAAATCTACAAAAATTAAAATAACATTATTAAATATTAATGCATATAAATACATAAAAATAAAATCTTTTTTGTGAGGGTGACACTATTAACACTCCCCTATAAACCCACAAACTCAGGGAGACTCTTACGAGTGACTCAAAAAGCAACAAAATAAATACAAAGAGATAAGAGTTTAGAAATTGTTCTAAGTTATAGTCGTTAGCTTGACTTAACTCATTTCTTTTCATTAAGAAGGCATCGCCGGATCACTTAGGAATGCACACATTTTTGGTCCATAAAATCCACCACTCATGTAGTGTCTTAATTTTAGTCCATTGAAGCCAAACACTTCCTTGGCGAAATTCGCTTTATTTGATGGCCATTTAATTGATTTGGGGACGGGTAATTTCACACCTAAATCTTCTAATGTAATCCTATCGAATTTCTCCAATTTTTCATCATAACATTGCTCATCCTCATGTATCTCTAAAATAGGTTCTTGATTCTCTTCAAGAAAAATATGAAGAAGGCGTCCCTAACTCCACATAAGTGTCTAGCGAGAATCAATTGGAGAATAAATTACGGTGAAAGTCTCGAAATTGTTTTGGGTTCTTGAGAACAATGAGGTTGTACATCATTTTGTGGAAAATCTTGGGATTCTAAAATCAACTCATCATCTTTTTCAATCGGCTCTCTACTACTATCAATTCTTTTTTCCTCAATATTTGTGTTTTCTTTACTCATTTCTATATTACATTCCCCCTTAGAGACTTCCATGGGTATCTCATCATCTTTAGGAATCAACTCATTTCTATATTACATTCCCCCTTAGAGACTTCCATGGGTATCTCATCATCTTTTTCAATCTAGTCGGAGACGACGAGGCAGTGAGTTGATATGTAATTTTTGTATGAGGACCCGGACCGCCGAGAAACGAATGTTGGGGCAAAGCAGGAGAAAGTGTTTGCTTTGCTTATGAAGCGGTGATCATGTTCGTCAAGATTGCCCAAGGATGAGAGTTAATTGGTGGGAGTGCTAGCCAACGAGCTTGTGGCTCCAAGAGAGATGGTGATGGGCGGCCTCGGCCTAGAGTTTGAGATCGTGTGCATGTGGCGGTTGGCCATTGCGTAGGATTTTGAAACTTATCCGAATAGGAAGGTATGTTCTCGTATATATTATACCGTTGCTACTATTATTGTTATTATGAGCACACGTCTTATCGGTAGCTCATGTGCATTCATACATACATTACATGGTGTATTGCATGTTATTAGTTTATTGTTTGATTGGGGATAAAGCCCCAATGTGGTGTTGGTATGTTATATTATATGATTTGTGAATTGCTTGGTAGGTAATCACACATGGTGTGTGGATTCTTGTGTGGTCTATAAATATATATAGGACTATACCGTATGTAAAGAGCCTTGGGGATGAATTTATGTTACAACGATAATAATCAATGGTATTATGGGGTTGGTTTCTTTCAGGCCTATATTAAGAGTCGTGGTGTGATTATATGTATATATATGTATATATATATATATATATATATATATATATATATATATATATATGAAGCATGAATTGTATGATGATACTTATTGGTTTGATATGATACTTGTATATCCTATAGAGATATGTTTAATGTGGCGAATAATATAATTTCATAATATTGTCAAGGATTACTGCGAGTAGGATACACTCGATTAGTAAGAAGGTTAAGTGTGTCGCGATTTATCGGTTGATTCAGTTCTTACGCATACAAGTATGATGTTTCACCGCGATTATTGAAGTGTTGATGTTTTGGAGGCGCTTAAATTATGCGCTGGTTGTAGAATTGGTCTAGAACTTAAGAAAGGTTGGAATTGTGGAATATAGACGTTACGACTATTAGTAGCCACATCAGTTCGTGGTGACTTCTAGTGAGTTTTCTTGGTTGTGTGTACTAGGTACACGAGTTTTGTGGTAAATATGATTGTTGTTTGCCAAGGTAATAGACCTTGTTACTTGGCTTGAATTTTATTTAGTTATGTGCATTAGTTGTAGGAAACACCTACTTGATGCATCTACATTGTAGTATATTAAATTCCATTTCATAATTATTATCTCTCACGCTCATTCATTTCATTAGCATAGGAGAATTTTAAAGGATGCTTAAGATTTTCTCATAACCCTTCATCCTTGCGAAAGCTTTTGAAATCAATTTAGCCGATACCCTAAATTGGTGATCAAAAGAGGTTCGTTGTTGGACTAGGATTGGTATGAATTAGATTAGAAATTGACTATACCCGTTACCAAATGGAATGGACAGAAACAAAAAGAATTTTCAAAACATTTCTTTGTTGTGCTCTTATTTGTTCTTACCCACGATAGGGAGATCGCGAGTATGATTTACACGGCTTGAAATGTCAACTTGATTGCCTCTAAATTGGTTGAGAATTTCTCTATAGGAAATTATTACTTCTTGTAACTTAAAATCTTCTATGCGCGAATTTCATGGTGTGCCCCGGGACAAATAGTTTCAGTAGTTGAATGTTTATGGTATGCTTGAACTTGTTTTCATGTTAAACTTTGGGGTTTGTGTACAAGATTGGTTAGTGTTGTTTGTATGTGTTTTCGCGACTCGAATATGAGTCATATTATTTCCAATCTGAAGAGTTTAGTGTTGTTGTGCCTATTGAGAGGTCTGGAAACCAGAAATTTAGATCGCAGTAATTTGATCCTCATATGCTTGTTTGAGTTGTTGTGAAGGTCAACTCAGAGACTTGTGTCTTGTATGTTTAGTTGAGCATGAATGTTCACTTGGAATTGAAATACACGGTAACGAATGTCTTGATGTTTAGTACTTGGTTGATGACCCGGTGTTGGTTTGTGTTACAATTTAGAATTCGGGACGAATTCTTTTTAAAGGGGAGAGGATGTAAGACCCCGATTCTCGGTTAGCTTGAAATGCGTGCAATGCTCACATTTCTTCTTTGGTTGATTTTTCATTGGGTTTGTGAGAGAGTCTAGATGTGTATGATAGATCACATTAAGACCAAAAATCTATTAAGAGATTCCATATAGTTGTTGACTTGCTAAAGTCACAAGCCGTAACTCGACGATAGTCGAAATGCGACGCGATTGAGAGTTCGCTTGTGTTTTGTGTTCCTGACCTCGATTTGGTCCTAGATCCTTACTTGATGATTGAGTAACATGTTTAGATGTATTATACTTCTAGTTGGATGTAGTCTTTAAGTCTTGTGAGGTTTTGACGCTTCGAGGATAGCAATCGCCCTAATCGCGTAGTTTGAGATTAAGCCATGTGGGCGTCTTGTCTTTTGAGAGTTCTTTTCTCCCATCTGTTGTTCATCATTTGAGAGGCATTCAGGCCTATTCTATATCCTTCTGAAGTGTTTTATCATCTTGGGTTGTTGCCCGTCGGTTTCAGTTTCATTCATCGTTTCGTTAGCGCGTTGTTGTAACTTGCGTTGGTTTCGCTCTGAGTTGTTTTGGGTGTTGTTTATGGGAGTTTAGACCTACTGTAAAAGTGGATTGAGACTTGTTTGGTTTAGCTAAGTATTTGAGGACTTTAAGGGTTCAATTATAGGCCGTTTCGAAGCTTTAAGGCTTGCGGTTTCATGCGGGAAGGACCATACCCGAACAAGGAGTGCAAAAATTGGACTTGGTGTTTTGGTGAAGGATGCGGTCGCATGGGGATGGCACCATGCGAGCGCATGGTGCTACGAACCAGCCTGTCCTTGTTTTGGTATTTTGTTGTATAATTCCTATCCTAGCCATTCTAAACCTCCTCTAAACCCATCCTAACCCACTCCTAAACCTTCCTAACTATCTTAGGATATATCCTAACCATCTAATTGAGTTTTAGGGTGGATTAATTGGGGTTAATGAAGGGAAACAACCCCATTAGTTGGAAAAATCACCCACTTACTTTCTAACCCTTTTAGACAACAAACTCAAAGTCTAACACCCCATTTTCAGCCATTAACTTTCAAAAACATGGGAGAGAGTCTTTAGGAAACTTGAGAGAGAGACTTCTAGGGTTTCTTGAGTCTTCATCCATGGATTCCAAAGCTTGAGAGCTCCATTGCCCAAACCAAGCCATAGAAATGAAGCGGAGATTGAGCACAACAACTTCCACCGATTGGAATTTGGTTTTGATTGCTTGAAGGGGCTGATTCAAGGTAAGTTACTACACCTATTTCTCTTTGTTCTTGCCCCATTGACCCTAGGGAAAACAACCTTGGTGTTATGTGAGGTCAATGGGTGCATTTTAGGGCTTTTTAGAGATGCTATGAACCCTAAATATATAAATGGTGATTTTTCTTGGATGAACCTACTTTAGACCTTGATTAGCATGATATTCATGTGAAGATCCTATGTGATTTATTCAAGTATTGTAAGTATGATTGGTGAGGTGACTTAAATGGGTATATGCCTAAATGTTGTTTTTGGTTGCATGGACTTTCTTGAAGCCTTGATTAGTATGTTATACATGTGTAGCATAGCATATTAATCCATTCTATGTGATTTATCCATGGTTTGAGAGCATGATTGGTGAAGTGACCTAAATAGGTTTATGCCCAAAAATGTGAATTTGCTCTATGTTGCCTTGTGAAGTGTTTTTTTGGGATTACGTGGGTTTAATGAACTTGAGAATATGGTTATTGATGATAGTTATGAACATAAGGGGGGTATTGTAGCCCATGACTTCTATGCACTAATTTTCGAAAAGTGTACATTAGACTCAACAGAGTTATTATAAGTTCGATAATGTGCTAACCGAACTTGGGTTGAAATCTTACGACGATTGGGTTTCGTTTGATTAACGTTGCGAAATGCATAAGTCTCCAAACTTTAAATGGAATTATGATTATGATGAGCTTTATGGATTTTTAGGCTTGGTAATCAAGCCCAAATAAGTTTTGGAATTTCGTTGTGAATTCGAATGAAATGTTTAGGTGTGGATTTATGAGACACATAAAGAATGAAATGTAGTATTAAGACTCAACGGAGTCATTATAAGGCCAATAATATGATAATGAGCCTTGGATTACAATCCTACAATGTTTGGGTTTTGGGTTGATTATGTTTTTGCGAGCCGAGCATATCATTTGTGTCCATATGAGACACTTATGTTATAAAGACTTATTGGAAACATATCTTGAGCGTGCTTGTTAGAGTACGGAACATTAGAGACCAACTTATGGGCTCGAGTATATTTAAGAAATTATTAATGAAAGAATTCTCTCTTTAAGAATTTTGGTCGCATGCATATGAAAGCACTTGTGAGGAAGTGGCTACCGAGTAGCCATGATGTTCTTGAGTATAGTATTGGAGATGTCGATTATATACGACGATTAGGACTATGATTGAGTCCGGTGTGCTTTAAGTGAAGACTAAATACTAAGTCTTGAGATACGGATGTTCTTAGACTAATTTAATAGTCTTTGGTTTTATCTTGAGTAGAGGATTATAGTAGACCTTACCTTGTGATATATTGAGTTTATATGCTATTCTTGATTAGTTGATGACTTGAGGATTTATGAGCACCTCAATATGTGGTTCTTGAACTAAACTTATAAGTTAGTTGAACATGTTGGTTATATGCAAATATATGCATGGTTTATGGAATTTTGTAGAGCCTTATGTCCTATTTGATTATATGCAAATAAGTGCATTGTTATGTAAGTTTGTAGAGCATTATGTCCTACATGATTTGATGAGCCCAATATTAATGAACTTGGTCTCATTTGGTTTATGTAAGTAAATACCTACTTGAGCATTTTTGGTTTAAAGTCCAGCTGGCGGGATTGGTTGTAGTGTCGGCAATGGGATGATTCATAGCCTTTGGGAACAATCGCTACGAATCGTTGCATTGATTCCCTTTCTCCTCACTATTTGGCCAATGGTGGGATGTGATCTCGAGTTATGCCATCTAGCCTGACATCGAGCTCTCATTTCTCATCCTAAGTTGGATGAATGTAACGAGTACTCATTAAAGGAAAACTGATGAGTTGTGATTATTTAGGGATGAAAGCAAAGGTATGATTGGTTGGGTGTTGAACCCGGATTTTGGTTTGAGGGTGAATCCTATGGTAAGTTTGGTTGGGTGTTGGACCCGAAATTGGTTGTAACGGTTCGATGTACGTTTCTTGTTACACATGTTTAATTATGAGCATTTATATGAAAGACATTATACTACATGGTTTATGTGAGTTTATGTGCTTTGATGATTAAGTACATGTTTCTTGTTGGTATACTAGTATGATACCATGATTCTTATATATGCTTGTGCATTATGCCATGCCATGACATGATATGCCATATAGTTGCATTTAGTAACTTACTGGGTCATTATGACTCACTTCATGTGGTTGTATTCCCTAATGTGTGCAGTGATCCTGTTAATACACGCGGCGACTTCGGATAGCGATTTCTAGCAAGTGGTCTTCCAGGCATTAAGCTTGGAGCTATTATTATTGTTGTTATTTATATGTGAGACACGAATGTAAAGTTATGTAGACTTTACTTGGGTAGATTATAGTAGTATATTATTGTTTTGTATTTGGGAGCCGGCTAGTATAGTCGAGCTATTGTATCTTTTAGAAGTTAATTCCGTTGTCATTTCGAGCAAGTTTGGCTCGTTTATTATAGTATGGTGTTATTGGTATTTCTATCTCCGACAACTTCAGTCATGAGATCTTGGTGTAGTTGTTTAGCATTTGAAATAATATTGTTGTAGTTGAATTGTCCCTCCGGCATGTTGTAGCCGTTGAGTGGTTGTTTATCCGGTTGGGATTTTGTTGGTTTGCCGGTCTTTGGTTGCCGATGGTTTGTTGCGCGTGTCTAATGTTGTATCACGTGCGTCGAATTTTTGGGCCGAGAGATTTACTATCTCTTTGGTTGTTTTTATTTCAGAGCTTGTTAGCTCAGGTCCCATTTTGTTTTTGCTTCCGCAGGTTTTAGTTTTCGTTGGTTCACATCGTCGTTATGGCTTTGCCTTCCTGTTTCTAGCGTGTTGGCTCGTCTTTCGACTCGCACCATTATGCTTAGCAGGTGCTTGTCTGTGTCTTAGCTTGTCCTGACGGCACGACCTTGGGATCTCGTATTGGGGTCTGGGTCGGGTCGTCAGAGTTGGTATCAGAGCTATTGGTTAGCTATTTCGCCAAGATAGGTTCCTTGGCCTAGTTGGGTTGGGTTTATTGTTGAGATTTTTAGCGTCAAGTGTTCCTTGTAGGTGTATAATGTCAGGAGCTTGGCGTGGAGCTGGTTCTAGTAGACCTCGTTCGAGTACCGCTCGTGGTAATGAGAGAGGGGATAACGTTAATGTTCCGCGTGTGACTCCTCAAAAAATATTTAGATGGGAAGATGATAGCACTATACTTGGGATATTCTTGAGGTTGAAACCCGAGGGCTTCGATGGAGAGCCCGATGCTTCTAAAGCAGAACATTGGTTAGAAAGCATGGAGAAGATCTTTGCAGTTATGGGCTGTACGTCGGAAGAGATGGTGACCCTAGCAGTGTTTAAGTTGAGTGGTGCGGCTGACCATTGGTGGCATGTGTTGCGAGATAGTTGGAGACACCATGGAGCGCCTCAAGTGTGGGAAAACTTCATAATGGAGTTTAGGGCACAGTTTATTCCGACAGTAGTTCAAGAAAGAAGAGAAATGGAATTCCTTGCAATAGAACAAGGAGATATGACTGTGGCTCAGTATTCAGCAAAGTTCACAGTATTGGCTCGTTATTGTAGTTACTTAGTACCAAATGAAGCTAAGAAGACCCATCAGTTTGTAAGAGTTCTAAGGATGAAATATCACAGGCAGCTTATTCCGTTACAGCTCACGGAGTACCGAGGTGTTGTGGATCGTGTGTATGCGATGGAGTTGGACATCGAAGAGTACGTTCAAAAGATAACCTCGAAGGCTATTAAGAGTGGTGATGGTATTAGAGGGCAGGTAGCACCTCAGACAGTTAGTCACGGACATGCACGATCTGGTAGACAGAGTGATGTTCCTACCTCTAGTCGGAGATGACGAGGCGGTGAGTTGATATATAATTTTTGTATGAGGACAAGACACGTCGAGAATAGATGTTGGGGCAAAGCAGGAAAGTGCTTTGCTTGTGGCGGTGATCATATTCGTAAAGATTGCGCAAGGATGAAAGTTAATCGGTCTGGGAGTGCTACCCAACGAGCTTGTGGCTCCAAGAGAGATGGTGATGGTCGGCCTAGAGTTTGAGATCGTGTGCGCGTGGCGGTTGGCCATTGCGGAGTTTTGAAACTTATCTGAATAGGAAGGTATGTTCTCGTATATATATTATACCGTTGCTACTATTATTGTTATTATGAGTACACATCTTATCGGTAGATCATGTGCATTCATACATACATTACATGGTGTATTGCATATTATTGGTTTATTGTTTGATTGGGGATAAAGCCCCAATGTGGTGTTGGTATGTGATATTATTTGATTTGTGAATTGCCAGTAGGTAATCACACATGGTCTGTGGATTCTTGTGTGGTCTATAAATATATATAGGAATATACTGTATGTAAAGAGCATTGGGGATGAATTTATGTTACGACGATAGTAATCAATGGTATTATGGGGTTGCAGTTTCGTAGGCCTATATTAAGAGTCGTGGTGTGAATATATGTATATATATATATATATATATATATATATATATATATATATATATATATGAAACATGAATTGTATGATGATACTTATTGGTTTGATATGATACTTGTATATCCTATAGAGATATATTTAATGTGGCGAATAATATAATTTCATAATATTGTCAAGGATTACTAAATGCAGTAGGATACACTCGATTAGTAAGAAGGTTAAGTGTCGCAATTTATCGTTGATTCTGGTTGCGCAGACAAGTATGATGTTTCACCGCGATTATTGAAATGTTGATGTTTTGGAGACGCTTAGATTATGCGCTGGTTGTAGACTTGGTCTAGAAATTAAGAAAGGTTGGAATTGTGGAGTATAGACGTTACGACTATTAGTAGCCACGTCGGTTCGTGGTGACTTCTAGTGAGTTTTCTTGGTTATGTGTACTAGGTACACGAGTTTTGTGGTAAATATGATTGTTGTTTGCCAAGGTAATAGACCTTGTTACTTGGCTTGAATTTATTCAATTATGTGTATTAGTTGTAGGAAACACCTACTTGATTAAATTCTCATTTCATAATTATTATCTCCTGCTCATTCATTTCATTAGCATAGGAGACTGTTTAAAGGATGCTTAAGATTTTCTCATAACCCTTCGCATCCTTGCAACGAAAGCTTTTGAAATCCAATTTTGTCGATACCCTAAATTGGTGATCAAAAGAGGTTTGTTGTTGGACTAGGATTGGTATGAGTTAGAGTAGAAATTGACTATACCCGTTACCAAATGGAATGGACAGAAACAAAAAGAATTTTCAAAACATTTCTTTGTTGTGCTCTTATGTGTTCTTACCCGCGATATGGAGATCGCAAGTATGAGTTACACAGCTTGAAATGTCAACTTGATTGCCTTTAAATTGGTTGAGAATTGCTCTACAGGAAATTATTACTTCTTGTAACTTAAAATCTTTTATGCGCGAATTTCATGGTGCGCGCCGGGACAAATAGTTTCAGTAGTTGAATGTTTATGGTATGCTTGAACTTGTTTTCATGTTAAACTTTGGGGTTTGTGTACAAGATTGGTTAGTGTTATTCGTATGTGTTTTCATGACTCGAATATGAGTCATATTATTTCCAATCTGAAGAGTTTAGTGTTGTTGTGCCTATTGAGAGGTCTGGAAACCAGAAATTTAGATCGCGGTAATTTGATCCTCATATGCTTGTTTTAGTTGTTGAGATGGTAGACTCAGAGACTTGTGTCTTGTTTGTTTAGTTGAGCATAAATGTTCACTTGGAATCGAAAGACACGGTAACGAATGTCTTGATGTTTAGTACTTGGGTGATGACCCGGTGTTGGTTTGTGTTACAGTTTAGAATTCGGGACGAATTCTTTTTAAGGGGGAGAGGATGTAAGACCCCGATTCCCAGTTAGTTTGAAATGCGTGTAATGCTCGCATTTCTTCTTTGGTTTATTGCTCATTGGGTTTGTGAGAGAGTCTAGATGTGTATGAGAGATCACATTAAGACCAAAATTTTATTAATAGATTCCATATAGTTGTTGAGTTGTTAAAGTCACAAGCCGTAACTCGACGATAGTCGAAATGCGACGCGATTGAGAGTTCGCTTGTGTTTTGTGTTCCTGACCTCGATTTGGTCCTAGATCCTTACGTGCTGATTGAGTAACATGTTTAGATGTATTATACTTCTAGTTGGATGTAGTCTTTAAGTCTTGTGAGGTTTTGATGCTTCGAGGATAGCAATCGCCCTTATCGCGTAGTTTGAGATTAAGCCGTGTGGGCGTCTCGTCTTTCGGGAGTTCTTTTCTCCCATCTGTTGTTCATCATCTGAGAGGCATTCAGACCTATTCTATATCCTTTTGAAGTGTTTTATCATCTGTTGCCCATCGATTTGCTGTTTCATTCGTCGTTTCGTTAGCGCTTTGTTGTAACTTGCGTTGGTCTCGCTCCGAGTTGTTTCGGGTGTTGTTTATGGGAGTTTAGACCTACTTTAAAAGTGGTTTGAGACTTGTTTGGTTTAGCTAAGTGTTTGAGGACTTTAAGGGTTCAATTATAGGTCGTTTCGAAGCTTTAAGGCTTGCGGTTGCATGTGGGAAGGACCGTACCCGAACAAGGAGTGCAAAAATTGGACTTGGTGTTTTGGGGAAGGATGCGGTCGCATGGGGATGGCACCATGCGAGCGCATGGTACTACGAACCAGCCTGTCCTTGTTTTGGTATTTTGTTGTTTAATTCCTATCCTACCCATTCTAAACCTCCTCTAAACCCATCCTAACCCACTCCTAAACCTTCCTAACTATCTTAGGATATATCGTAACCATCTAATTGAGTTTTAGGGTGGATTAATTGGGGTTAATCAAAGGGAAACAACCCCATTAGTTGGACAACTCACCCACTTACATTCTAACCCTTTTATACCACAAACTCAAAGTCTAACACCCCATTTTCAGCCATTAACTTTCAAAAACGTGGGAGAGTCTTTAGGAAGCATGAGAGAGTGACTTCTAGTGTTTCTTGAGTCTTCATCCATGGATTCCAAAGCTTGAGAGCTCCATTGCCCAAACCAAGCCATAGAAATGAAGAGGAGATTGAGAACAACAACTTCCACCGATTGGAATTTCATTTTGATTGCTTGAAGCGGCTGATTCAAGGTAAGTTACTACACCTATTTCTCTTTGTTTTTGCCCCATTGAACCTAGGGAAAACAACCTTGGTGCTATGTGAGGTCAATGGGTGCATTTTAGGGCTTTTTAGAGATGCTATGAACCCTAAATATCTAAGTGGTGATTTTGATTGGATGAACCTACTTGAGACCTTGATTAGCATGATATTCATGTGTAGAGTAGCATATTCATCCATCCTATGTGATTTATTCAAATATTTTAAGTATGATTGGTGAGGTTACTTGAATGGGTATATGCCTAAATGTTGCTTTTGGTTGGATGGACTTGCTTGAAGCCTTGATTAGTATGTTATACATGTGTAGTATAGTATATTAATCAATTCTATGTGTTTTATCCATGGTTTGAGAGCATGATTGGTGAAGTGACCTAAATAGTTTTATGCACAACAATGTGAATTTGCTCTATGTTGCCTTGTTAAGTGTTTTTTTGGGATTACGTGGGTTTAATGAAATTCGGAATATGGTTATTTATGATAGTTATGAACATAAGGGGGTATTGTAGCCCATGACTTCTATGCCCTAATTTTCGGAAAGTGTACATTAGACTCAACAGAGTCATTATAAGTTCGATAATGTGCTAAACGAACTTGGGTTGAAATCCTACGACGATTGGGTTTCGTTTGATTAACGTTGCGAAATGCATAAGTCTTCAAACTTTAAATGGAATTATGATTATGATGAGCTTTATGGATTTTTAGGCTTGGTAATTGTGGGTCCCAACGGGCACAATAATAAGCAAGAAGGGGGGGGGGTTGAATAGCTTATTAAACACTTAAAAACCTTTAAGTAAGTTCTTTGAAGAGTACTTTCAATCTATTGATAAGACTGAAGTAGCGGAAGTCTTTCAATGAAGCTGTTTCAAGTCTGCCGATAAGGACTGCTGGTAGACCTTAACAAGTTACTTAAGTTTACTGTAAAGGGTAAGATAAATACAATGATAAGCAGTTAAATAAGCAGACAAGCAGAAAAGGAATTAACACAAGTATTTTGGGATGGTTCACACTATAAAGAGTGCTACGTCCACTACCAAGGCAGTCAACCTTGGATTTAAATAGTGCACTATGTTTTCCACTAGATCTATTACAAAGAATATTCCCAATGTATCGTGTACAAAATATTGACTTGTGTTTGGGGGTTAAGGAATTAAATATCTGTGAAAAACAGGATATTTAATTCGTGCGTATGATAGCTATAGAATGAAAACAACAAGAAGTAAACAATAAATGATGATGCATTTTGTTGTTGACGAGACTTCGGATCGTTGAGGATCTCTTGAATGCACTGAGTAATAAGACTTAGAGTTGTTGTAGATTTTCAGAGCAATTCATCCAGTGTTCTTTTTCTTCAGTCTTTAATGGCAGCATTTATAGCAGGTGCATTCTTGAGATCCGTTGGAGAAGAAGAAGACTTAACAGCTCTATTAGGTTGAATGCATCAAATGCATGGGGCTGTCAATCAAGAATTTCGTCTTCACAGATATCGAGCAGGGAATGAGTACTGAGATCTTCTGAAAGTTGGGCAACTGGATGTCGATCGAGAGTTGTTGCTGCATAAGCAAGATGCATGCTTTCCTCAAGCTTTCCTGCTCACTCTCAGTTGAAAAGTATTCCTACTTTTTCTGAAAGTCGCTTCAAGGGTCTGAGATGTCAGGGAATGTCTCAATTTAAATTCAAACTGATAAGGATAAATTTAAATTGATCCATAAAGATTTGCTTGACTGGACACGTCATGGTTGACCGAGTGTACACAAGGTCTGCCGTTTGTATGTAGAAGCAGGTCTTCCAGTGAAGCTTTGAAGGGGTCTTCCGCTGAACCTGTTAAAGTCCTATAAGAGCTATACTTGGCAAAGTTCTATACACAGTTTCCACGCTAATCGATACGCAGCCCAATTAGCCACTGATGTATAAAACTTAATGTAATGTATGAGCAGATATAAATCTAAGTTCAATAAGAATCAACAGTAATCAAGCACGAATAAGTTTTGGAATTTCATTGTGAATTCGAATGAAATGTTAAGGTGTGGATTTATGAGACACATAAAGAATGAAATGTAGTATTAAGACTCAACGGAGTCATTATAAGGCCAATAATATGATAATGAGCCTTGGGTTACAACCCTACGATGTTTGGGTTTTGGGTTGATTATGTTTGTGCGAACCGAGCATCTCATTTGTGTCCATTAGACACTCATGTTATAGATACTTATTGGAAACATATCTTGAGCGTGCTTGTTAGAGCACGGAACATTAGAGACTAACTTATGGCCTTGAGTATATTTAAGAAATTATTAATGAAAGAATTCTCTCTTTAAGAATTTTGGTCGCGTGCATTTCAAAGCACTTGTGAGGATGTGGCTATAGAGTAGCCATGATGTTCTTGAGTATAGTATTGGAGATGTCGATTATATACGACGATTAGGACTATGATTGAGTCCGGTGTGCTTTAAGTGAAGACTAAATACTCAGTCTTGAGATATGGATGTTCTTAGACTAATTTAATAGTCTTTGGTTTGATCTTGAGTAGAGGATTATAGTAGACCTCACCTTGTGATTTTTTGAGTTTATATGCTATTCTTGATTGGTTGATGACTTGAGGATTTATGAGCACCTCAATACGTGGTTCTTGAACTAAACTTATAAGTTAGTTGAACATGTTGGTTATATGCAAATATATGAATGATTTTTGGAAGTTTGTAGAGCCTTATGTCCTACTTTTTTTTTCGTCCTAAGGGGGGCATGGGAAGGGATCGAACATGAGACCTCACACTTTGTGAAGCCCCATGTCTACCACTGGTCCAACCTCTTAGGGGGACCTTATGTCCTACTTGATTATACGCAAATAAGTGCATTGTTATGGTAGTTTGTAGAGCATTATGTCCTACATGATTTGATGAGCCCGATATTAATGAACTTGGTCTCATTTGGTTTATGCAAGTAAATACCTACTTGAGCATTTTTGGTTTAAAGTCCAACTGGCGGATTTCGTTGTAGTGTCGGCAATGGGACGATTCATAGCCTTTGGGAACAATCGCTAGGAATCGTTGCATTGGTTCCCTTTCTCCTCACTATTTGGGCAATAGTGGAATGTGATCTCGAGTTATGCCATCTAGCCTGACATCGAGCTCTCATTTCTCATCCTAGGTTGGATGAATGTAACGAGTACTCATTAAAGGAAAACTGATGAGTTGTGATTATTTGGGAATGAAACCCAAGGTATGATTGGTTGGGTGTTGAACCCAGATTTTGGTTTGAGGGTGAATCCCATGGTAAGTTTGGTTGGGTGTTGGACCCGGAATTGGTTGTAACGGTTCGATGTACGTTTCTTTTTACACATGTTTAATTATGAGCATTTATATGAAAGACATTATGCTACATGGTTTATGTGAGTTTATGTGCTTTGATGATTAAGTACATGTTTCTTGTTTGTATACTAGTATGATACCATGATTCTTATATATGCTTGTGCATTATGCCATGCCATGACATGATATGCCATACAGTTGCATTTAGTAACTTACTGGGTCATTATGACTCACTCCTTGTGGTTGTTTTCCCTAGTGTGTGCAGTGATCCTGTTAGTACGCACAGCGACTTCGGATAGCGATTTGAAGCAGGTAGTCTTCCGGGCATTAAGCTTGGAGCTATTATTATTGTTGTTATTTATTTTTGAGACTCGAATGTAAAGTTATGTAGACTTTACTTGGGTAGATTATAGTAGTATGTTATTGTTTTTTATTTGGGAGCCGGCTTTTTTTTTTTTTTTTTTTTTGAGGAAACAGGACGGCACGTGCATCATTTTATTAATAAAAATAGAGAAATAAACAGAGGGGGACAACCCAGCCTTAACCCAACAAAAAGGGGGGACAAAGGAGCCTGAACCTCAACCAAAAAGAAAAATACAAAAAGGTCTAATCAACGACGATAAGAATATAAACCTAATCTGTCATGATTCAGATCCTGTCTAACCGACTGAGGAAGATCCGACAACCGCGCAAAACTGATATTATCCTTGAAAGTGTGTCCCATAGCAGCCAACCGATCAGCTACCCCATTTTTCTCACGAAAAACATGATGAATCAAATAATCTCCCAAAGAAACCTTGACATTCACAAGAATAAGTATATGTATTTCCAAGGAAGATGACCACTACCTTGAATCCCCAAAGCAGCAACCTTCGAATCAGTTTCTATGACAACATGATGTAAATTAAGATCCCGGCAAACCCGCAAACCATCCCGAAGAGCCATGATTTCGGCAAACATATTGGTACCAGTCCCATAAAAATTAGAAAAAGCAAGCACTAGCTTCCCTGCATTATCACGAATAATACCACCCCCGAAAGCATAAACCATTTATAAAGCGTAACCATCCGTATTTAATTTGAAAGAGCCCAAATCTGGCGGCTCCCAGCGTAACCAAGACCCAATACGAAGAGACACAGAAGTGATAGGCAAATTAAAAATATGACAAATACGGACACCCCTTGAGTCCAAAGTACTCCGAGGGTGAAACAAGACCATCAAATCATGCAAATCATCTAAAATCTTCTTATAGACCCCTCTATGAGAAATACTGCTTCCATCATATATCGCTGAGCGTCGAGCCTTCCATATCTCCCAACAAACGAAACAAAAAATACCCAACTAAAGAGCCCCCATTTGATTATGCAAAGACCCTCCATCCAACCAAATATCAAAGAGATGCTGAATAGATACATACCTGGCCACTTTATTAAAAGGAGCCGCAAAAAAATCCCACAAAAATGTCGCTAGCTCAGAATGTAGAAATAAATGATTCACGCTCTCTCTAGCGTGAGTATCCGCACAGCAAACACACTTAGAGGCCAAGCTAATATGCTTTTTAGACAGCAACAAATCCCAGGAATAGCATCATGAAATAAGCGCCAAATAAAACCACTGACCTTCATCGGAATCCATTTCTGCCAGATCTTGCTAGCCCAAGAATATTTAGGGTGAGATGTGCGATAATGATTCCAAAAAGCCGCAGAAGAAAAGTTACCGTCATCAGTCAGAGTACAAATCAAGCGATCTTTAATGGAAGGGTTTATGTGCACATTACGAACATCTGTATGCAAACGAGAGAGGATTAACGGAAGAAACTCCTCCAACATAGGCATAGCATCCGAGACCCGAAGGTTGACATCCACAGGCCGAGGACCAAAGATACATTCTCCACACCAATTATCCAATTATCAGTCCAAAAACCCATATGACCCTCACCCACAATCCATTTAGAGCATTCATCAACTTTCGGAACTTGTAAATGAATGGCTTTCCACACATGAGATGACGCAGCTGAATGGAAACCCCCATCAACAGTCCCATATTTTGCTCTAAAAAAACGAGCCATAAGACTTTCCCCCTGATGAACTGACCAGGCCAACTTTGCATGCAGAGAAAACATGATCTGTTCCAAAGAACAGAGACCCAGACCCCGTTCTTCTATAGGGCGGCAAATACACCCCCAAGATATCCAATGAGCTCGTCTATCACCTGATGCATCCCATAGAAAATTAGACAGGGCTCTTTCAATCTGTCTGATTACCATCTTCGGCATTTTAAGAGCAGCCAACACATAGATCGGAATGCTGCTTAGGACTGATTTTAGGAGAACTATTTTGGCACCGAAAGAAAGTAAATTTGCCTTCCATCCACTGATCCGAGATCTGATTCGCAGCTCAAGATAGTATAGTCAAGCTATTGTATCTTTTAGAAGTTAATTCTGTTGTCATTTCGAGCAAGTTTGGCTCGTTTATTCTAGTATGGTGTTATTGGTATTTCTATCTCTGACAACTTCAGTCGTGAGATCTTGGTGTAGTTGTTTCGCATTTGAAATAATATTGTTGTAGTTAAATTGTCCTTCCGGCATGTTGTAGCCGTTGAGTGGTTGTTTATCAAGTTGGGATTTTGTTGGTTTGTCGGCCTTTGGTTGCCGATGGTTTGTTGCGCGTGTCTATTGTTGCGTCACGTGCGTCGAATTTTTTGGCCGAGAGATTTACTATCTCTTTGGTTGTTTTTATTTCGGAGCTTGTTAGCTTGGGTCCCATTTTGTTTTTGCTTCCACAGGTTTTAGTTTTTGTTGGTTCACTTATTCGTTATGGATTTGCCTTCCTGTTTTGAGCGTGTTGGCTCATCTTTCGACTCGCACCATTATGCATAGCAGGTGCTTGTTTGTCTCTTAGGTTGTCCCGACTCGACGACCACGGATCTCGCCTTGGGTCCTGTCGGTCGCCACCCGCGAGTAGTGCGAAATAGTTCCCTGATGGCCATATACAGACGCCTCATGTGAGAAGGCACGACAATCAGACGAGAAGGTGCCACCCCCAGCATTGCACATAATTTTTCGTAAGTGGGGCATATTTCATTAATTCCGAAGTTATAAAGGTGGTCCTGATGAGACCAAAACCTGGAGGCTCCCCTCAGCATGTCCCAATTTATGATGACATACCTCCAGGATAACAGGTACCTAAATCCAAAAATGTGATCTAACCAATCACGCTCGTCTAACCGCAGGGAGAGAATCCAAAAATCCAAAGCATTCTTGTAAATTTCTATCTCTAGTGTTGTATGAATTCGTGCGGCAATTTGTAAAAAGAGATGCAAAGGATTATATGGCAAAAAATGAAAAGGCTGAGTAGAAGAGAGCTTAAAAACTTGTGAGAGGAAAGAACAGATGAACTTGTGAAGAGGCAAGCAATTCCCCGTCCGCTTTTATACCGAAGATTCAAGAAACTGACATTTCTGAGCACAGTACGTGAACAGGGCTGAACAGGGATTGCACAGAAAAGACCTATGGCGCCACTATACGTCCCTTCTGGCGCCGCGCCCCCCTCCCATTTGGCCAGCCTTCCTTCCACCGCTCCTTGAAACCGCTCGTATCCTCGGTTTTGTCTCCGCCTTGACCATCGATCGTTGCCGTGTTCGATCACAAGAAAATTGAAGAAGCTAGAAAGGAGGGCTACACACTAGTGACGGCCATTATATGCCCAGAAACAGAGAAGGCACGCCTCTCCTCCTCCGATCACCGTAAAAGCCCGCCAAGTCCGAACGTGTATTTTTATAAACTCCTTTTACCAAAAATACAGCGTGTCATTACCCTTAGATATTGGTATAGTTTTATTTTATGCATGTGTTTGAGTCTGCATTTGTAATATTTTTGCATTATATAAATTATATTGCATTGTATAATAAATGTTTGTACATGTTTCTTTTGTATATAAAAAAAAGAAAAATGAACTAATAATCGCAGGCATCCAAGACTAATGTGCTCGGGACGACTGGCTCCTGTCAAGACCACCACCCAAGACCGAAGGGCCCCCTGTGCCACCAGCTCTGTACACTCGACCTCTGCCCCGAGCGCGGCTCGACCTGACATCCGCATCATCATCATCAACATCTCGACGCTCCTGTCTCGCCGTCTTTGCTCCCCTCACAGAAAACTCGTCAGCTAGCTTTTGATAAAGCTTGCTAATACTGAAGAAACCCCACAACAGCCTCTTGTAGGTAGACACGTTCACCTAAAAAAAAGTGAGACAACAAAAATAATATATGTAGACACCCCAAATTCGTACCCCTATTTTATATTGTCCAATAAATATTACAAAATAGACTACTAATTATTTCTTGTATGTTTCAGGAACAAAGGTACAAAAAAAAAATCAAGAAAATAAATAAAACAAAAGAAAAACAAAAGAAATCAAAAAGAAAAGAAAAAGACAAAAGAAACAAAGAAAGAAACAAAAAGGAAAAAAGAAAATCAAAAAAGAAACGAAAAACAAAAAGAAAAACAAACAAAAAAAGAGAAAAGAAAAATCAGCCGCCCCTACTCTCAGCCGGTTCCCCTTTCCATTCCCTTAATCACTAAGTTTTCCCCACTATATACATATAAATACTCCCTCACTCCCAGCTCTCTCTCAATTTTTTCCCTCACCCTGCGAGCTCCCAATCTCTTATTCCAGCCGCCCCTCCCTCAATTCTCTCACTCACAGCCGGCACTCACCCACATAATATACTCCCTCACTCTCACAGCCCACTATCTCGCACACACACATATACTCTCTCTCTACCCGCACACACACAGAGCGCACACACACACAATAAGTACAAAAACACATACACGAAAATACACATAAAACACATACCCTGCCGTTACTCTGCCCAAGTAACGAGCTAAAAAAGCCAAAATTTAAGTCTAGGTTCCGCCCCACTAAAAAGGCCAAAACCAACCCAAATAAAGCCGCCACTCGCCTCGAGTTGACAAGCCCAAATCCACTCAAAATCCAGCTCAAATTCCAGCTCAAATCCGGCTCAATTCCAGCTCAAAAGACTCTCTCCCGCAGAGGACAGAGCGAGCACACTACCGCTCTAAAAGGTAATACCTTTAAGGGCGTATTTTTTATTATTCCATTTGTATTTTTTTCTTTTATTTATTTTCAAAAAGTTGTATTTTAAATCCGGCACAATGTAGCCAATATAAGCCGTTGTGCTGCCCGGATTAGATTAGAAAATATTTTGTAAAAGAGCCATTATAATGGCCAAATATTCTTAAATGTGTTTGTAATTATTGGAAGGAGGCTATGAGTCCAGAATAATGTAGCCACGAATGTATCTCTGCTTAATTTTCCTTGTCAAAATAAGACCTTATTTATTTGCTAGATTAATATAACAATGAGCATATTTCACCAAAAACGCTGAGACCGAAAGGGCGAGTTGGGTGCCTAGCACCTTCCCAACTCGTAACTTAGCCCCGAACCCGTTTTCTAAAATCTCGGTTTTCTTCTTCGGTTTTCCTTTATTTTTGCCTTAAAATAAAGGTGGCGACTCTAAAAACTTTCAGATCCGGCCACGCAACATTCCCTCTTTGCACTTTCCTCGCTCTCCCTAAAAAGGGAGATACTGGGAATGGAGGGTGATGTATTCCCATATCCCGGTATCCCCTAAACAAGGGATAACTTGATGCGAAACTCATAGCTCCCATAGCGATCCGATTGGGCCATAAGGCTATTTTAATAAATCCATGTGGGGGCCGCAATATCTTTTCTTGCACTTCTCTATTATCCCCGACGTAAAAAAGGGAGAATGAGAATGGAAAGGTAATGCATTCCCATATCCTGTTATCCACGAAATAAGGGATAACCTGACATGAGGAAACCCTTAGTTCCCATTTTGGATATAAAATCCACTCAAGGCAACCGAGGCACATTCCAACGTGCTAATATAGACAACACTCCTCTCGCACTTTGGATTTCGTCTTCCCCTAAACAAGGGAGGGTGGAACGAGAGCGGTGTCCAGATCCGCACGCACGCCGCACCCCTAAACAAGGCTGGCGCGGGTGATAACCTCACAATATATTAGTCTCAAAAAAAAAAATAAACATGCATAAAAAAATGATGAATAAAAAAAATATAGATATGTGTGCGTGATAAAAAAAATATATACAATAAATGTAAAAGTAAATGTGTCTATCGAACGGGCCTGCTCCGGGACCCGACGCTCCTCAGGGATCTCGACATCTGGAAGAACCTCCTTTACCATATGACCGCCCACTGATACTCGAAGGTAATGAAGACATCATCGGGCTCAGCGAACTCCAAATTCTCGTCGAGAGATGAGGTAGAAGGCCCTGGTCTAGCAGAGGCATCGAATGCTGCGGCGGCAAGAAGAAAAGGAGGATGAAGCATCGCCTCAATAAATCCTCGTATGCCATAATCGGAAAAATCGTCATTGGCATGAGGAATTTCGACATCTGCTCGCCGGCATACCGACGCTCTATCACCCGTGAAAGAGGCCGAGGAGGCACCACTGGAGGTACTAAAATCGACTGAAGCTGGCGATTAACCCGCTCACCCATATATAACGAATCCATCATAATGGATATCATCGATTCAAAGATGCTCAATCCCAAGGCGACAGCATAATGCCCCTCCAGGCCTTCCCAAGGAAGGAAGTGCTGCGTACCCGGACTCGAGCTAGTGATCCGCTCCTGCACTTGTTCTTTCCTTTTACAACCGCCGTCCTGGGTTGGTCGTACCCTGTTCTCATCAATATATCAAGCAGATATACATACGGTGGACACGGTGAGTGGACATGGAGATGACCAAGTGAAATGAATAAATGAAAAAGTCCAGACCTGCAAAGAAAAGAAAAAAGAAAGAGAAGAAATTTTATCAGCAATAAAGAAAAAAGAAATGTATGCTGCGAAAAAAAAAATATATGAAAAAAAGGGGAGAAGCAGCAAAAGCAGGAAAAGGCATATACCTTCCACGCCGGGGCAAATCCATTCAAGGTCGGCGAGTCATTCCGGCAAGCCCTGTCCATGGAAGCATATAATTCGGGCCAGCCCGCCGCCTCAATCATAAGAAGGGATTCGCCCAAAATCGCCCAAGCGAAAGCCAAGATGGAAACCCAGTGGTGGTAGAAGAGTAGGCGAAAAGCGACGTGCCGAGAAAGAAAAATAAAATGCCCTAGCCGCGAGTCACATCGAATGTCATTTACCCAAGACCCGCCTGCTGTCAAGGAGCCAGTGTCACACGCTGCCAATAAAAATCTTGTTCGTCGATTTAAATTCTTGCTCGAGACCTAGGAGGTCCCCCACCTCCTCTGGACGCCGACGGAGAGTATAGTCAGGAGCCAGAGTCTCCCCGATACTGGTAGGAAGGCCAATAATAGCGAAGTCAGGGCCGCGGTCGCCCCCCGCCTAAAGTGAAAGGTACGGGTGGTGTCCCACCAATAGTCACCCCGTAGCAATATCGGCATTGGTGTAGCT
>CM028380.1:144057749-144088155 GCA_013146195.2 Codonopsis lanceolata
CGGACTTGGTTTTAACGTGCAATTCCTATCATGGGTCGAGACTTCAAGAAACCGATTTCGATGTTGGGCGACCGCATGGATATTAATGAGCGGGCGCCTCAAATGCGAGGCTAACGCCAATTTTTGCAGATCGGCGGGCGCGCAGGAATCTCGTGGCGGGCGCCTCAAATCACCGGCTCAATTTTGTCCCGCGAAGTTGAGGCGGGCGCATATGGATATGTGGCGGGCGCCTCAAATCAACAACAGTGCTCCTGGCTGAAGTTGAGGCGGCGCAGATAATGTGAGGCGGGCGCCTCAAACTTGAAAATTTTTGCCCCGATCACGTAGTTGAGGCGGCCGCATGGATATGAATGGCGGGCGCCTCACCTGCTGTAATTTTCGGCCTCATCACGAGTTGAGGCGGGCGCTGGAGGCTATGATGAGGCGGCCGCTGAACTCCCGACAAGATTTTCTTCCTCACTTGCTTTTTTCCTACACCACTACAACAAAAATACCTAAAAGTAGCACCAATTTCATAAAAATAAAGTGAACAAAAATAAAATAAAGAGAAAATAAATAAAAATAAATAAATAAATAAAAACGAAAAACCGGGTTGCCTCGATAAGCCGCCCTTCTTTACCGTCTTTAGCTAGACCAAATGCCGGGAAAACTCCCGGCATAACGCAAGGATCAATCATACTTAGGATCATAGAGATCCATCATTTCCCATCCTCTACATTAACCTCCCCCATCAAAATAGGGCTTTAATCTTTGCCCATTTACCTTAAACTCTTGGTTTCCGGAGAGCGGAGATCACAACCGCACCATGTGGGAATACCTCCCTCACCAAATAAGGACCGGTCCACGGGACCTCAATTCTTAGAAACAAAGCAAGCGAATCAAACAAGAGGACTTTTTGACCTACCTTAAATTCTTTCCTCAAAATCATTTTATCATGCCACGCTTTTTGCTCGTTCTTTGTAAGACAAATTATTTTCATCGCTTCTCTCCGGATTCATCAAGTTCATTCAATTAGGTTTTGTTCCTCACGGACCCGTCTAAGTTCATATTGAATTTTTTATTGCCCAGGCTTTGTGCTCTAATTCAGCGGAGCAAGTGACAGGCTTCCCAAACTAATCGGTATGGGGACATACCAATAGGTGTCTTGTAAGCCGTCACGATAAGCCCACAAAGCATCCTCCAGCCTAAACTCCAATCTTTCCTATTGGGTTTACCTTTTCGAGGATGGACTTGATTTCCCTATTGGAAACTTCGCCGGCCATTGGTTTGGGGATGATAAGCGGCAGAGACCTTATGCGTGATGTTATACTTTTGACCAAGGCCTCCACCAACTTTGTTGCAAAAATGAGTTCCCCCTCGACGTCAGGCCACAGGCATCCCGAACCTAGACCAACATTGCTCTTGAGGGAAATTCACCACCACCTTAGCATCATCTGCGTGTAGGGATTGCTTCACCCATTTGGAAGCGTAGTCCACCAAGTAAGATGTACTAAAACCAAAAGAAGCTTGAAACGGACCCATAAAGTCAATTCCCACATCAAAAACCTCGCATAATTCATTATGTTTTGGCATCTCATGCGGCGTCTATGTTTCCAACACGTTGACAGGTCAAGAACTTCTGGCGGCATCCATAAATAATTTTGGCCAAAAGAAGCCAGCTGCCTAACACTTTCTAAGCGGTGTTGTTGGCACCAAAGTGACCACCACATGCATCTCGTGACAAAACTTAAGAATAGAGGCCATCTCATTTTAAAGACCAACGACGAATAACTTGGTCATTGTGATGCTTCCACAAGTTTGGTTAGTCCCACATAAGTACTTAGCCTCACATTTTGTTTATCTTGAAAAAACTTGGGAATTTTGAGACCAAAAGTTCACCAAATCAAGCATCAGCAACATCCTTAACTGCCCACAAAGCCTCATCAGGGAAACTTCGTCCCTAATAGGGGCACTTATGAGGCGTGCTATCCTCTCTCACCAAGCGACTCAAGTGGTCGGCCACTACATTTTCGGCCTCCTTTCTTATCCACGATTTCTAAGTTAAACTCATCTATGAAGGACCCACCGAATGAGTCTCGGTTTTGCTTCTTTCTTCGACATTAAATATCTAAGAGCAGCATGATCGGTGTACACAATGATTTTGGTCCCAAGCAAATAGGACCTAAACTTTTCTAGAGCAAAAACCACCGCTAACATCTCTTTTTCTGTAGTGGAGTAGTTTCGTTGTGCCTCATTCAAAGTCATAGACGCATAATAAATCACATGAGAGGCACGATCCACTTTTTGACCCAAAACTGCCCCCAAGGCATAATCACTCGCATCACACATGATCTCAAAAGGGAGAGACCAATTGGGGGCTTGAATAATAGGAGTTGAAGTCAACCGATTCTTCAACTCATCAAATGCTTTCTTGCAATTATCATCAAATGTGAAATCCACCTCTTTTTGCAACAAGGTGCATAGAGGTGATGCAATTTTCGAAAAATCTTTAATGAAGCGACGGTAGAACCCGCATGACCAAGGAACGACCGCACTTCACGCACATTTGTAGGGTAAGGAAGTGTGGAAATAACATCAATTTTTGCTTTGTCCACTTCAATACCCTTTTTCGAAACCACATGTCCCAACACAATGCCTTGCTCAACCATGAAATGACATTTTTCAAAATTTAACACCAAATTCGTTTCAACACATCGGTCAAGAACTAAAGCAAGGTGAGCAAGACATTGGTCGAACGAGTCACCATGGACAGTGAAGTCATCCATGAAAACCTCCATAAAATTTTCCACAAAATCGGAGAAGATGCTCATCATACACCTTTGAAAAGTCGCAGGTGCATTGCATAAACCAAAGGGCATCCTCAGATAGGCAAAGGTGCCGGGGGCAAGTAAAGTAGTTTTCTCTGGTCTTAGGTGCAATTGGTATTTGAAAATACCGGAATACCCATCAAGAAAACAATAATACTCCCTTCCGGCAAGCCTTTCCAACATCTGATCAATAAAGGGGAAGGGGAAGTGATCTTTTCTAGTTACCTCATTTAGTCGCCGAAGATCAATACAGACACGCCATCCCGTTTGCTCCCGGGTTGGCACCAATTCGCCTCTTGTGATTGATGGCGGCGGTGATCCCACCCGCTTGGCTACACATTGAGTAGGGCTTACCCACTCAGCATGCGATATGGCATATATGATCCCCATGCTGTAGCAACTTCAAAACTTCTTTCTTCACCACCTCCATCATAGGTGGATTCAACCTCTTCGTGCGTGCAGCACGGAAGCTTAGCACCCTCTTCTAACGAAATCCGGTGTGTGCATACAGAAGGACTTATGCCCTTGATGTCGGCAATAGTCCACCCAATCGCCTCTTTCCGCTCCCGGATCACATCCACTAATCTCTTCTCTTGCTCCTCCGTCAGAACACTAGAGATCACCACAGGAAGTGTCTTCTCTTCACCCAAGAAAGCATATTTCAAGTTCTCTGGGAAGAGGCTTCAATTCAAGTACATGCGCTTCTCAACAGATGGCGTGGGTTTCTCCGGTGGCACCTCCAACGGTAATTTACCAAATCCCGATGGTGAGACATACATAGCACTCTCAGAGAGGCTCATCACCGCCTCCTTCATCTCATCGAAAATGTCAAACTCCAACCCGGTATATCCCAACGCATTCTCCAATGCAGACTTCATGTCATCATCTCTTCCGCACACATCAAACACCTCTTGGGCTATAGGCTCCATGATATCAATGAAGTTCACTGAGTGCACATCCTTAGGGTACTTCATGGCATCAAAGATATTGAACTCCATTTGTTGCCCATCAAACTCCATAGTCATTGACCCATTCGTAACATCCAACTTGGTACGAGCCGTTGACATGAAAGGTCTCCCTAACAGAATGGGAGCCTTAGGATCTGTATCCATCTCCAAGACATAAAAGTCTGCAGGAAAGATGAGCTTCCCAACCCGGACTAGAACATCCTCAATCAACCCCTTAGGGTACGCATTAGATCGGTCGGCAAGCTGGATAACCACTCGAGTATCCTGTAGAGGTCCCAACTTTAGGGTCTCAAACAACGCATAAGGCATGACGTTGATTGAAGCCCCCAAGTCAAGCATAGCCATATGCTCGAATTATCCTAGCGACAGGAATCACGAACATACCCTGGATCACTACACTTTTTCGGCATCCTCTTCTCGATAGACCTGCACACGTGTTCACTAATCTTTACCTTCTTCCTCGACTCCGCCTCCTTCTGATTCCTCTTCATAGTGCACAACTCCTTCAAGAATTTCGCATACCTTGGGACAGACTGCAGAAGATCAAGAAACGGAATGTTTACCTCAAGCCGCTTGAAGGTGTCAAAAATAGCCTTATCAGCCTCCGGCCTTCTGTCCTCCCTTAAAGCATACGGAAACGGGGGAGCTGGCTCATGAACAGGAAATACTGGTGCAGTGCTCTTCTCCTTTTCAGGAATCTGCACCTCAGGTGTAACTCTCTCAACCACTAACTCAGGCTCCTCTTCAACAACCACTTCTTCTAGCTTTTTCCCACTGCGCAAAGTCATTGCACTGACATTAGGCTTCGGATTCGGTTCCGTTCTAGATGGGAACTTTCCCGAATCCTTAGCCTCCATTCTCCCAACTGCATCTGCCAGCTGACCCACATGTTTCTCCAAATTGCTGATGCTCGATTTAGTCTCCTGTTGGAACTGCTGGAAGTTTCCATTCATGGTAGTCATGCTCTGCGCTAGTGATCGGACCAGTCCTCAGATCGTCCTCGTTGTTGTTCTGTCCAACAGTGCTCAGACGATTATATTGATTTCCCCGAACCGCTAGCGACCTCTGAAACCCTTGCTGATTATTGAACGGCTGCCTGAACCCTTGTTGTCCCTGGGGTGGACCATACCTGAGGTTCGGATGAACATTATTGGCATTGTTGTAATTGTACTGTGGTGGCCTCTGCCCCTGCTGATTGAAACCTATAGCATTGACATCCGCCACATTATCCGTCTGAAGAGTAGGACAAGAGTCAGTCGGGTGGGTCACATCAGCACATATACCGCATGGATGAGGTTGTTGACCCAAAACCAATGTCTTTAACAAACTCTTAACATCTGCCAGCTCAGTCTTCAAATCACTCGTTGAATCACTCGATCCTGCTGCACTGACTTGTCTAACGCTAGACCTCCTCCCATGAGTCCTTGTGCTTTTAGCTAGCTCTTCAATCAACTGCTCTGCATCCCTGGTAGTTTTGTTCAGAATACTACCTCCACAAGCAGAATCCACCCACCTTTTGTCTTGCTCAGTCAATCCCCCATAGAAATAAACAATGAGTTGTTCATCATCAAAGCCATGATACGGACAACTTCTGCATAGCTTATAGAACCGGTTGTGGTAGTCATAGAGTGATTCATCGGACCGCTGCTCCATGTTGCTGATATCCCTCTTCATGACATTGATTTGATCTGGGGGGAAGAACTCATCAAGGAATACCTCCTTCAACTCTTGCCAAGAGGTAATGCTGTTGGGTGGCAGGTGATAATACCACATATTCGCATTAGTCTTAAGAGTAAAGGAGAACGCCCTCAGTAATAACTGCTCAAGAGGCAGTGCAGCCGGCTTCATACTCTTGCAAATCTGCACAAACTGAGCTATATGCTGATTTGGATTCTCCCCAGGTATCCCATTAAAATGGGGCAGCTGGTTCAACAATCCCGGCTTCAACTCAAAAGTTACCCCAGCCGGTAAATCAGGAAATAGCACTGCTTGCGGTTGCTCATTCCAGTTAGGAGCAATCCTTTGCCTCAATGTCCGAGGTGGAGGATTGTTATAGCCTCTGCCATTACCCCCATTGTTCACAACCTCGGGACCATTATTGGGGTTATTATTGCCTCTTCCATTACCCCCATTGTTCACAACCTCCGGGCCGTCATCGTTCTCACCGTTATTATTATTCATCCTGCTCCGCTGCAAATTTCTCCTATGCCTGAAATATCTGTCAATTTCTGGAACAAAGGGACTAACAACTTGATTAGCAGAACGAGTATGGACCATAAAAGGTTCCACACCACAGGACGACAATAATAAGAGAGCAGATTAAGGAGTAGAGTAAGAGTGCACACAAATAGAACCGTTCCCCGGCAACGGCGCCAAAATTTGACAGGCTAAAGTCGCACGCCTACAAATTAATTACCAAGACAAGACTCGGCTACAGAACTGCAGCTAGGACAAGTCCAGGGTCGATCCACTGAAGAACGGTTATTCGGTTGCACAATTGTCACTTGACAAGATTGGGGGTTTGATTTGTGATTAATTAACTACCTAAGACAGAAATTAAAACTAAGTTGTAAACAATTAAGGACTAGCACTTCAGATTTGTCTCCGTCCCCGTTTATCAATCCAATATCATCGGTATAATTTCTCTCTCTTTCTCCCTATTCACTTGATCCGAGATGTATTTCAATCCCTATTTCTTCCTTAATGATGGTTATAAGCAGTGACACACTCACTTATTTCCCTAATCAGTATCTAAACCTAACTGACACAGTCTAGGTTCACAATAACGATTGATAAAACTTTGAGAAATTAAGATCAAGGAATTCTCTATTCTTTTGCAAATAGAATGAAAACTAGTTTTACTCCCTTTTCAATTTACCATGACACATGCATAAATCTCAAAGATGCTACTTGTGTAAAATCATAATCTGACACAGACTTAAGATTAAACTAGCATTAAATCAATTGCAAGGGAAAAGAGGGTGATCAGATCTCAAAACCCTAAAAATCGATCTAGCAATTTAAAACAAGTAAAACTATGAGTAGGGATTCAGAAGTAAAGAAATTAATACCTCAATTGAATTAAACAAACGGTTCAGGATTCAAATCCAAAGCAATGTAATTAAGCTTCCATGCAAACGGCTGAAATCTCTAAAGAAAATTCGTAGGAGAAGAAGATCCTAATTATGAAGTCAAAACAAGTATATATACTTGTTCCCCAAAACCTACTCCTAAACTAAAAAGGAAACTCTTAAAAGAAAAAGGAAAGAGAATATCTAATAAAAGGAAACCAAATACTCCTACCAACTATTACCAAAAATAACTAGTTACCAAATTCTTCTCTTTCACTTTGGTCCCTGAACCTCCAACTTTTCTCTTTTGATTCTCGAACTCTGCTGCTTTTGAAATCTGATCCTTGAACTTTCAGCTTTTCGCAGTTTGGTCCCTGCACTTCTGATACTAGCAATTTTATCTTCCACATTAATAAACTTTTGCAGGGACATCACAAAATACTCACAATATGTCTCAAAATTACAAAAGTTACCCAAAAACTTACCAAAACATAAACTACTCAAAATTACATCAAACTAAACTAAAATACATTAAAATAATAATAAAATGTCTAGAAAATTAGGAAATTACATATAATGAAATCCTCCACATCACATCATAACTGCTCCGTTTAGTTGCTTTTTGCCTCGGGATCCAGTCGGCACAACTTCTTACTTTGACTAGATTTGCTGGCTGGCTGGCATCGGGAATCGAGCAGAGCAACTGCTTGTTTTTTGCTGATTTGACATTTGGATTCGGGCAAGGCAACTGTTTTTTTTGGGATTTTTGGACCGGTGGAATAGGGCAAAATCCTAGTAGGGTAACTAGGTTTCACTTTGGCCGAAGGGTTTTAGTGTTTGGGGGAGATTTGACAGAGCTTCGGGGCTAGAAGGAAAATTTCCTCAGTGTTCTCTTGGGAAAGTTTTCACAAACTGCGCGGTAAAATTGTGTGAATTCTTAGTGCTGGATGCCTCTATTTATAGGCGAGAATTATGGCTTTCTTCGTGATTAAGTATCATCCACTGAGCATTAACGGCTTGTACCACGTGTTGGGAGAGTTGCACCAAAGGAAAAATGCTACAGTGTAGGAAGCTCTGTGGGGGCAGCCCACAGAGGACTTAGGAGCGGCACCCTAGGGGGTTGTGGGCAGTGCCCACAGCTTTCTTTCAATTCTTGGCACTTTGGCCCCATGCAATTCACTATTCATACATCCTGCTTTTTCTTTTGCATTTTCAACCTTGTAACTTGACATTCGTTAGTCCTTTTAACATGTCTTGATATTGTATGCCATGTCACATACCTGGGGTACGAAATTGGGGTGTCTACAGAACCCCTCAACGATGGAGTTTACGGGTAAACCGAAACTTACCAAGTAAACGAACATCGTTGATAAGAAATAGACGCCCAAATTTTGTGGAAATTATAATGGGGAGGAATGCAATATGTAGCAGTTTAAGATACAACAGTTTAGGATGCAACAGTTCAAATCTCACATACCCTAAACAATTTTAGTTGGTTATAGTTGGTTTTTAGATCAGATATGCAAGTGAAGTGCTCTGATGGTCGTGCCTACTAAGTAGGATGCCTACGTATCCCTTTCTCAGGAATCAGACCAAACGTAGTTCGGTTCAAACTGACAGCAAACAATCAAGCACTGGGTGGGATGGATGGTGCGTTTCACCCAACATAGGCAAAACAGGTAGGATTCGGATGCGCTTCGCCCAGCATAGGCAAAAGTGGTGGGATTCGGATGCGTTTCGCCCAACATAGGCAAAACTGGTAGGATTCAGGTGCGTTTTGCCCAGCATAGGCAAAACTGGTGGGACTCAGATGCACTTTGCCCAGCATAGGCAAAACTGGTGGGACTCGGATGTGCTTCGCCCAGCATAGGCAAAACTGGTGGGATTCAGATACGTTTCGCCCAGCATAAACAAAAATAGTGGGACTCAGATGCGCTTCGCTCAGCATAGGTAAAACTGGTGGGACTCAAATGCGCTTCACCCAACATAGGCAAAACTAGTGGGATTCGGATGCGTTTTGCCCAGCATAGGCAAAACTGGTGGGATCTCTAAAATATACTTTCCCCAGAATAGGGAAAAATGATGGCACTTCTAAAACACCCTTCCCCCGGAATAGGGAAAACGGTGCAATTTCTTAAAATACGTTTTCCCCAGAATAGGGAAAATGATGAGATTTTTAAATGCCCTTCACCTAGAATAGAGAAAATGATGCAACTTTAAAATGCGTTTCTCCCAGAATAGGAAAAGTGATGGGATTAAAAAGTGATTTGCCTAGCATAGGCAAATTAATGCAATTTTTTAAAGTTTGCTTAACCCAGAATAGGAAAAGCGATGGGATGTCTAACATATGCCTTCCCCAGAATAGTGAAAATGGATACAATGTTAAAAAATGCTTAACCCATCATAGGAAAAGTGTTGAGAATTTAAAATTGCTCTTTCCCCTGAATAAGGAAAACGATGAGATTTTTTTTAACGCGCTTCCCCCAGAATAGGGAAAACGATGAGATTTGTTTTAACACGCTTCCCCCAGAATAGGGAAAACGATGCAATTTTTAAATATTTTTCTCCCAGAATAGGAAATGGTGGTACGATTTCTTAGATGCTCTTCCCCTAGAATAGGGAAATTGATGCAACTTAAATGCCCTTCCCTCAGAATAGGGAAAATGATGCAATTTTAAAATGTGTTTTCTCCCATAATAGGAAAATGGTGATGAAATTTCAAAATATATCTTCCCCCAGAATAGGGAAAGAAATGAGATTTTAAAATGTGTCCCCCCCCCCCAGAATAGGGAAAACGATGCAATTTTAAAATGCATTTCCCATATAATAGGGAAATTGATGCAGTTTCAAGATGCCTTTTTCCCCAGAATAGGGAAAGCGATGCAACTTTTTAAATGTCATTCCTCCAAAATAGGGAAAACGATGCCATGTCTAGAATGCCCTTTCCCAGAATAGGAAAAATGATGCAATTTTAAAATATGTTTCTCCCAAAATAGGAAAAATGATGCAATTTTAAAATGCACTTCCCTCAGAATAGGGAAAGCGATGCAACTTCTTAAATGCCATTCCCCCCAGGATATGGTAAATGATGAGATTTATAAATAAAAAAACGCGCTTCCCCCAGCATAGGGAAAGTGATGCAATTTTCAAAACGTGTTTCCCCCATAATAGGGAAAATGATGCAATTTTAAAATGCGCTTCCCCCAGAATAGGGAAAACAAAGCAATTTTAAAACGTGTTTCCCCCAGAATAGGGAAAGAAATGTTTTTTTTTCGAAATGGGCTTTTCCCAACAAAGGAAAAGCGATGATGCTTTTCAAAATGCACTTAACCTAGACTAGGAAAAGTGATGTGCTTTTTTTTTAATGAATTTCCCCCAGAATAGGGAAAGAAGTGTTTTTAAAACGGGCTTTTCCCAGCAAAGGAAAAGCGTTGCGGCTTTTCAAAATGCGCTTAACCCAGAATAGGAAAAGCGATGCGATTTTTTTAAAAAATGAGTTTCCCCCAGAATAGGGAAAGAAGTATTTTTTTTTTTAAACGGGCTTTTCCCAGCAAAGGAAAAGCAATGCTGCTAATGTTTCTAAATGCAGGGACGACGATAAGGTCAGTAATATGTGGGAAAAGTTTCGAGATCAGATATAGTGGCGCGAAACAATGTCGTTGAATTACTTATTCCATTACTTTTCAATTTAGTTTATATGCAAACACTAGTTAATAGTACCTGTACATGATTGACTTTTTAAGCATAATTTTTTTTTATAAACACACTGTACTTCTTGGCTAGTGAGCGAAAAGGCTGAGGTTATAGCTTTGTTGGGGTTCACTCGAAGCTTTGGCCACAATCGTAAAAGGTGTGACGTATATATGTTGTTTGGTTTCTAGTATCTGGTGGGGCTTCTCAGTGAAGAAATTGAATGGAGGTCTTCCGTTTCTTTCTTTTGACTTGATAACAAAATATCATGGTTTCACAAAGAAAGTAAGGAGGGGTTTCAAAAATCGGGCCCATAGGACGAGATAACACGGCGGTCAATCAACAAGATCTGATGGAACTTACAGAAACCGTCACGATGCCAAAGCGAAACAAAGAGTCTAACCTTGTAAGTGAGGTTCCCAGCCTTTGGTATCATGGACAGAAATTGGTAGACAACCAGTCTAACATCAAAAGGAAGGTAGGGGCAAAGTGAATCCGAAGCCATCTACCCGGCTCGCAGGAATCATGGGGGACCCTGTAGTAGTGTATCAATTCTGCAACAGGTTATCTGTGACATTCTTGGATTTAGATGAGGATTAGGCATAATAAGTGATCCCGTCATCCAATCCTAAGAAGTCCTTGCCCAATAAGGCCGAGGCAGAAATTTCTCGGTTGATATGTGTTTCCAAAATGTCTTCTCTGTATACTAAGTCCAAAACTAACTTTTCTTATCTTGCTTATAGCGGGACTCAGATTTTTCAAAGATTTCCAAACCGGAGCATCTTCCGTTATGACCAACAATTCATGACTCAGGGAACATGGGTTATGCGACTGCATGGACAAGACTCATGAGTTCGGTGGAAAAAGCCCCAGGGTGACTCAATCAACAAATTCTTCAAGATGGGATAGAAAGCCCCTAGCATACTCAATCGATACGTTTTTATGGATATGAATGGAGAATAACCCCAAAAGTGGATGGAGGGAAAGCCCCTAGGTGGAGATTTCTCTCCTTTTTTTGTTTTTTTTTTTGAAGAGAAAAATCAAAGGCACATGATATGAGGATGACTCTAATAAACAAGAAAGAGAGCCAGAATTCAGAGTTCACCTTATTGCCGAGTATCACCAGGTTGATGGGTTATGAACTCTACTTGGTAATTATCTTTTGATGTTTGTATGTTTTAGCAAGGAGTTTCATCTTTGACTCAGATCACGTTATGACCGGTTGAAGCAGAGCTGTTGATCGCGACTGGCTCAAGGTGTACTGTTTTTGGGGATGGATCGGTCTTGAGGTTTTTGATTGGCCTCTGGTTAGAAGGTTTTTTACGGAGTTGGTTTCTGTAAAAAAAGGTAATCAACAATTGATTGTTGATTGACTTTTTAGGTTGTGGGTTCTAGATGGACAATTTGGTTTTTGGTTTTAAGTATGGTAGGCTTTTTGGCTTTGACTTTGGGTATAGCTTGGGCTTTGGGCATGTTGGGCCTTTTTTTCTTTCGATCCACATCTAAAAAGTGTATGTGTTGATTTTCCCCAAGAAACCCCAAATTAGTTTGTGTAAGGGAGAGATGGACAAATGATGGACTTGCTCCAGAGAAATTTTTTTTCTTTTCTTCTCCCTTTTTTTTTCTTTCTCTCTTTTTTTTTCTTCTTTTTTTTTCCTTCAGAGCATTATAATAGTCGTTGAGGAATGTCCTCTCTCCTTTTGGGGCAAAGGATAATCATTCTTGGTGGATATAAAAAGGCGACACATCCCCTGTTTTGGAAAGCTGGATCATGTGGATAGTTGTTTGGCTGGGGATATTGGAAGGTCTTAGTTTTGGTAGAGATTTTGGCATATGGTGGACTTAAAAGGGTTTCAGGTTTTTTTTGAAGGGTTTTGGTGTATGGTGGGAAGCCCTAGTATGTTACTAACAGCTCAGCTGCAAAGGGTCGAAGGTGATTCCGGTCAAGGCGACTTGTCTGCTTTGGATTTCATGTGTTATTAATAGTTTGTGGGTCCATATCTTCTAGATGACTCATTATCAACTTGTGTAGATTTAGGTATTTTTTAATTGAGTCAATTTATCATCCTTATAAGAAAACCTGTCTAGGGATACTTGAAAATAGGTGACCTGAAAGAAAAAAGATATGTACGAAAAATCTATGAAAACTGATGATGAGTTGAAAAAAGTTGTTTCCTGAAGATTTTATTTGGCAAGAGGAGATTCAAAGGTAAAAGGGTTTCTGGAGGTGTATACAAAAGGGTATTCTAGGGTTCTATGAGTTTTAAAGTCTTCCCTTATCCTTCCCTGAATGACCAACAACTTCTTGTACTAACATGCTGCCCTATTCAAATTCTTTCTCAATGTTGCTCCTTGAGTGATGCTTGATCATTTTTTATCAGAATCAATCATGTTGACTTGCTCATTGTGTGGCAATGGGTGCGGCTTCTCAATGATTTTATTATCGATAAGGTCTTAGATAGCATTCCTGAGTGAGAAGCATTTGTTGGTGACATGACCACTGAATTAGTGGTATTCATAGTACTTGTTGTGGCTCCATTTGGCGGGTAATGGGTTTGGAGGTTTGTAGTTCTCAATGGGCTTAAAGACTTCTTGTGCTACTAACCCTTGTAGTACCAGTGACATTGAAGCATGTAGTTCATCATAATGTCGCTTGTTGTGAGGACCTTTTGTATGCCTACTGGTATTGATGTCCTCTTTAACAACATTTATTGATTCATCTGCTCCATAAGACCAAGGTACATTACTGTACTTATTAGTTGGAATTCTTTTAACAACGTTGATTTCTTCCGTAGATGCTTCCTCCGATTTAGAGTAGCAGAATGAACTTGGAGGCGTATTAATTTCTAGGAATCCTGTACGTACTTCTTCATCAATACGATTTCCTATTTCAACAATTGCATTGAAATCACCGTAGGGAATATACCTCATGCGTTTAAGATAAATTGGCTGGAGGTTTTTTATAAACAACCGGGCTGATTCAGATGGATCAAGTATGTCTAAAGTCTGGGCAACTTTCTTCTTCCACCTGGCTGCAAAGTCTGCAAAGGTTTCTTTTTCCTTTTAGGTGCATGTATCAAGTTCCCTTTTATTCTCAGAGCTACTGTTGTCTTTATATCTCTATTGGAATTCTTCGGCCATTTGATCCCAAGTAGCAACCGTACTGTTATCTGCTAACATGAGCCATTGCTTAGCAGCCCCTACCAAGGTCAGATGGAAATTGGAAGCTATAGCCTCGAAACTAGCTCCCTTTGACTGCATAGCGGTAGAGTAAGATTTTAAGTGGGAGATAGGGCATCCAGTCCCACCAAATTTCTCTATGTCAGGCGTTTTAAATTTTGAGGGCAACATAGCTGAGGGTTGTAGCGTTAATGCTTGTGTGGAAAATTCCCCTTTGTTCAAGACCTTGTGCATCATTCCGTTAAGGTTCTCCATATCTGCCTCTATTTTTGTGGGAGGTGGTGTTGGAGCATGGTATATATATGAGGGATTGGGGGTAACTGGGTTCATTCCTGGGATTGGCTGAGGTATTTGGTAAAGATTTTGATGAGGTAGGATATTTGTAGCTTCTGCTTGACGACTAGGATCATTAAAAGGTAGATAGGTTGTTACTTGTCCTGGCTGGGCATAGCTTTTAGGGTCCATATGTGGGTTGTGTTGGAGTGGATTAGTGATGGGAAATGGGAGGCCACTTAGATTTTGGGGTATATTGGTGTTTGGGAAACGATATGATTGGTTTGGTAGGAAAGGGTTGAAATTTTGGTAATAAGTATTTGGTGAGAAATTGGTGATTGGGGTGCTGGTGGTTGGTGGAAGGTTAATGTTTGGCTGAGGGTTTGGTTTTAGAGAAGTATGAGAAGTAGATGCTTCTTGAGGGGTTGCAAGGAAAGTGATTCCCTCAACATTGGGTTTGGACCTTGCATGAGGTTTGTGATATGGCCCAATAGGCGACCAGTATGTGCACCCAAACTCTTGTCTAACCACTGCTACATAGCAGGAGTAGGAGGCGTGCCTGTATCGGTACCACGATGTTCATTCTCGGCGGCCATTCTGCCCAAATCGTACTCTACGAGCAGTTCGATATTTTTCGATCGACCTGCGTGTCGGTATCCGTATCAAACGATCGGTGCAATCTCTTCCTTTCCAAACTCGGGTCAGGTTTCTGAGGAAAAGGGTTGAAGGTATCAGAAGGGAAGGTTCCAGGCTTTTTGGTTATGAGTACAATGTGTCTTTATTATTTTATTATTATTCATTTTTTTAAGATTGATCAGACAAGCACCTGTTTTGTTTTGACAGTCTTGAGACTTTTCCTGGAATAATGGATTCTTTCTCCAGAGTATAGAACCTTCGTTTTCCACCTGCCTTTCGACTTCCCAAGATTGGACTGATCTTAGGCGAAGGGTCTATACTCTTTCCGGGATCTATCATTCGAATGGTCTATGACAAATATCATAAAAATTATTGGTCAGCTCCTGTGCATATTTTTTTATGGATATTTTTTTGCAACAGGGAATGATCAATAATTTAGAGATATAAAAACCGATCGGTCCATGAAATGTCCTAGAAATCTATATGCTTTTAAACGTTGGCTGATGCAGGGGGTAGGCTGACCATGATATAAGGGTAGCAGATCAGAATATTTCTACGTGCATGCGCGTGTGTGAGGTATCTAAAAAGCAGTAAAGTCTTATTCTTTTTCCCATATATAAAGCACTAAAAAAAGCAGTAAATGACCCGTCTTTCTGTTCATTGTTGATTATCTCGGCTAATTAACTTGAATCCTCGAAAGGACGGTGCAAGCGAGCGTGACGGCCATTCAAATCAATAAATAGAAAGAAAAGCGGAGAATCTATCTGTTCCTATTAATTAAATTTGGTCCTAATCCCCAAAATAAAATGACAGAATAAAAGAATATTTACATATTTTGTGAGGAATAATAAATAAAACAGGAGCAAAATAAAATAAAGCGATAATATGGTTTTTTTTTTGTTATCCTGCCCGAAATTTATATATTTTTTGGTTTTGCAACAGTACCCAAAATGAGGCTGCTGCAAGATTTCATAGTTATTTGCACAAATATATATGCAGATATATAAAAAAAATGCAATATTTAAACTGTTAAATAAATATAAGCATATTTAGCCAAAAACAAAAGAAAAACTTGTTTTTTTTAAATGAGTCTAGCCCTCCGTTTTTATTTTATTTAAATAAAAACAACGTCCCCAACGGAGTCGCCATTGTGAGTGCCCCGATTCATAACCTTTTCCCCGCTGTTTCCAGCGGGTGGTTTTAAAATCTTTTAAAGGGCGTGGAAATATGTCTGACCTCAATTGTGGACTCAAAATATGATCAACAGAGTCGTCATCTTTATTTTGAGGAAAACAAAGAAAAACCAAAAGTAACCAGATTTGTAAAAGGGTTCGGATTAGGCACCCAACTCGCCATTTCGGTCTCAAAACAAGTTTTTTGGCTAAATATGTTTTTTTACATTTATTTAACAATTGAAATAAAGCATTTTAAATATATATTTGCATCTATAAAAGGAAATAATTACAAACTTACAGCAGCCTCCTTTCTTGGAGTTACAAATACATTTATAAAAATTTGGCCATAATAATGGCTTTTTTTAGTGCTATTTTCTATAGAATTTCGGGCAGCACAACTGCTTATTTCGCTTCCATAGTACTATTTAAATAGCACTTTTATACATAAAAACTTAGACCTACCTCTTGAAGCGTGGGGGTTTTATCCCGTACCAAACTCCTTACTGATAGGCCCTAGGGTGTGCTCGCTCTGGCCTTCAGGGAGAGGGAGTCTTTTGACTGATTTCGGGCAACGTGACTCCTTTGTTTAGTTGCTTTTTGCCTCGGGATCTGGGTGGCACAACTGCTTGCTTTGATTGGATTTGCTGGCTGGCTGGTGTCGGAAATCGGGCAGAGCAACTACTTGTTTTTTTTTTCTGATTTGACATTTGGATTCGGGCAGGGCAACTGCTCTTTTTGAGATTTTTGGATCGGTGGAATAGGGCGGAATCCTAGCAGGGTAACTAAGTTTCACTTTGGCCGGAGGGTTTTAGTGTTTGGGAGAGATTTGACAGAGTTTCGGGGCTAGAAGGAAAAATTCCTCGGCGTTCTCTCGGGAGAGTTTTCACAAACTGCGCGGTGAAATTGTTTGAATTCTCAGTGCCGGATGACTCTATTTATAGGTGAGAATTATGTCTTTCTTCGTGATTAAGTATCATCCACTAAGCTTTAACGGCTTGTGCCGCGCGCTGGGAGAGTTGCACCAAAGGCAAAATGCTACAGTGTAGGAAGCTCTGTGGGGCAGCCCATAAAGGACTTGGGAGCGGCACCCTAAGGGGCTGTGGGCAGCGCCCACAACTTTCTTTCTTTCAATTCTTGGCACTTTGCCCCCTGCAATTCACTGTTCATGCATCCTACTTTTTCTTTTGCATTTTCAACCTTGTAACTTGACATTCGTTAGTCCTTTTAACAGGTCTTGATATTTTATGTCATGCCACATACCAGGAGTACGAAATTTGGGTGTCTACAGTAATTTTGAAAATGACTTGGTTAAATATTGAATTTGTAACAATACTACATGTTTTTATACATTTTTTTAGATAATGGAATCTAAATATAAAAACATTCATATGAGCTAATTGGCACTTCCTTAGAATCAAATTTTGACCGTACAAAAAATATCACATGTGAATTAAAATAACTATTAGTTTTTACTAGACTCTTAAGTACATTCTATTGGGAAATATCCCTATTACAATCTTACATAATATAAACAGAATAATTAAAATAGAAAACAAAACCGTTAGAGCTTCTGGTTGCAGAGGACTTGTGAAGTCTGCTGGTCGCTCTGTACGAAGTCTGCCGGTAACTTTGAACCAAGGTCTGCTGGTGACTTGCAACTAAGTCTGCTATTGACTTACTTCGAAGTCTGCTGGTGGCTTAGTTCCAAGTATGCTGGTGACTTGCTACTAAGTCTGCTGGTGAAGGTCTTCTGGTGGATGTACTGGAAGTCTACCGGTAGAAGGACTGATGTCTGTTGGTGAAAGGAAGCTGTGACCGAGGCCTGTGTAACACACAGTTTCCTTGAAACGTTATTCGTCCCACTCCCTGTAAGTGCGTGGAGTTCTTACTTGGGACGATCGTCTCCCAAGATACAACTGTGGTACCGGATCACTTTGCACTGAAGGTCCGGCGAACTGAATAAGTGCCTGTAATCTATCACCAAACAGGAGGCCAAAGAAAAAGGATACACAATATGAATTGCAAATGCAGGTGTATAAGAGGAAGAGAAACTTCGTGTTTTCTGTGAGTGTGTATTCTGTTGTGGAGAATGGTTCAATTATATAGGCCAGAAAATCAACACGTTTTAATTACTAAAACTGTTTTGATTATGCCCATTAACCACTCAATTAAAGCAGACATTAAGACAAAATTAATCTGTCTATTAAAACAGACATTAAGACAGAATTAATCTGCTCTTTAATGTTGGAGTTACAAAAAAAATTAAGCAAAAGGTGGGTTTGTCTAGGTAGCACAATTTGGTCCGACATTCGTGTCCGCATGTGCAGGCACACGAGTACATCGGTCCAAGCCAAATTGGACCTTGATTTGAACCCCCCCCCCCTGCGGCACGGGAGGGATAGTTCTTTCTATACAAGCTTACCCAAACACAAGGGAGCCTTTGTATATAAACCCTTCAAGCCTTTCATATTTTTCCATTGTGGGATAACCCACTTCCAACATTTCCAATGACCTACTTTAAACCTCTATAACTTATTCATCCAATATCCGAATTGGACAAATAGATATAGTATTATTATGTATTCACAGAGAAGAACATAATTTCACAATTACCATAGTCATTACATAAATGACTCACAAATAAATTAGTGCCTCAAAGCCCCAATTTACTTCACTTAAAAACACTAGTTTTCCAACAATCCCCCACATGAAGGAAATTGACGATAATGGTGATAGACTTCAACAGTTGAAACCTGCATAGGATAGGTAGGTGTTAACCTTTGAACCTTCCCTTGTGAAAGCATGCTAACTTTACCAGCTGATCATTAGATATGATGTCTTTGAACTTAAGAGTAAACAATTACATACTTCACACATGAATCTTCCTGACACAATTCAGTTCTCATAGTTATGTTCATTCATGGCCCTGAACATACGCCTAGTTCTGCAATATGGTCTAAGAATTAAGTCTCATGCAATTCTCTTCGAAGCGGTCCCACTTCTCTCTCACATAGGTGATTCTTAAGAATCATTAAAAGCCATATGCTTATCCTTTTACTTACACTCATCACTTGATAAAATATGAATCCCCCACAGTGACTCAAAATCTTTTTACAATTAGGTTGTCCCTTTGAACCTAGATCTTGGGATCTCCAGTCAACTAGGTTGGGTTTCCATTGTATAGACTTATTTTTCAAGAGGTTTGAGACCCATTCCTCTTGATGACTTTTCAACTAACTCTCGATTTAACCCTTTGGTTAACGGATCCGCTATATTATCCTTTGACTTCACGTAGTCAATAGAGATAGTACCAGTTGAGAGTAGTTGTCTAATAGTATTATGTCTACGGGCGTATGTGCCTAGACTTACCATTGTACATGTTGCTCTGTGCCCTACCAATAGATGATTGTTATTGTGTATGCAAATTCTTGTGTTTTGTCCATCTTGGAATATCTTCTATAAATTGGCATAGCCATTCAGCTTCTTCACCACTTTTATCTAGAGCTATAAACTCAGACTCCATCGTGGATCTAGCTATTACAGTCTGTTTAGAAGATTTCCATGATATGGCTGCACCTGCCAAAGTGAATACAAATCCACTAGTAGACCTTGAGTCTTTAATATCAGAGATCCAATTAGCATCAGTATATCCTTCGATCACTGTTGGATCTCTTGTATAATGCAGTCCATAATCACAAGTATATCTTAAGTACCTTAGTACTCTGACTATCGCTTTCGGATCGGTCCCGATTACTCGTATATCTACTACTCGCCTACTCACAAAGATAGGCAATATCTGGCCTTGTACAACTCATTAAGTACATCAGACTTCCTATGATTCTCGAGTATTCTACCTGAGAAACAATCTCACCTCTATTCTTTGATAGATGTAGACTTGTGTCAATAGGAGTTCTAGCTATTGCAATGTCATCCTTGCTAAACTTCTCTAGAATTTTATCCACGTAGTGTGACTGACATAAAATAAGTCCACTTGAAATTCTAGAAATTTTAACACCAAGGATTACATCAGCTAACCCCATATCTTTCATATCAAATTTCGAGTTTAACATGTCTTTTGTGGATTTAATCATATTATCATTGCTACCAATGATAAGCATGTCGTCTACGTAAAGACATAAAATGACATAGCCATTTTCAATGTCCTTTACATATACACATTTATCACATTAATTGATTTTAAATCCACAACCCAACATGGCATTATCAAATTTCTCATGCCATTGTTTTGGTGCTTGTTTTAAGCCATACAAAGACTTAACCAACTTGCACACTTTGTTTTCTTGCCCTGGAGCAGAAAACCCTTCTGGTTGTTCCATGTAAATCTCCTCTTCTAAATCACCATTTAGAAAGGCAGTTTTTACATCCATTTGATGTACTTCTAGATTTCGTAACGCGGCAATAGCAAGTACTAATCTAATGGAGGTTATTCTCGTAACAGGAGAATAAGTATCAAAGTAATCAAGACCTTCACGTTGTTTGTAACCTTTAATTACAAGTCTAGCCTTATACTTATCAATTGTTCCATCTACTTTCATTTTCTTCTTGAACATCCATTTATACCCTAATGGTTTACTTCCTTGAGGGAGGTCCACTAGTTCCCAAGTGTGATTTTGAATAATAGAATCAATATCACTTTTAATGGCTTCTTTCCAATGAGGTCCCTCGGAGGAACTCACGGCCTCTTTGTAGCTTTGAGGTTCACTTTCTAGCATGTATGTAAGAAAATCTGGACCAAAAGATTTTTCTACCCTACTTCTTTTGCTACGTCGAGGTTTCACCTCTTCTTTCTCAACCTCTTCTTGTTCTTCTTCTTCCGAAGCATGTACTCGTTTAGATGAGTTAGACTCATTGCTTCTCTTACAAGGAAATACAATTTCGAAGAAAGAAACATTTCTATATTCTATTATTGTATTCTTGTGTATGTCTTCTATCTTAGACTCGTGCACAAGAAAACGATAAGCACTGCTGTTATGTGCATAACCAATGAATATGCAATCAACAGTTTTTGGTCCTACTTTCACCTTTTTAGGTAAAGGAACAACAACCTTTGCAAGATACCCCCACACTCGCAAGTATTTGTAGGATGGAACTCTTCCTTGCCACATCTCGTAAGGGCTTTTGTCAAGCTTCTTGCGGGGTACCTTATTTAAAAGGTAATTAGCTGACAAAACAGCTTCTCCCCACATGTTCTGTGGTAATCCAGAACTTAACAACATGGCATTCATCATCTCTTTAAGAGTTCGATTTTTGCGTTCTGCAATGCCATTCTGTTGAGGTGCATAAGGTGTTGTTGTTTCGTGAATTATTCCATGCTTAGCGCAGAATTCAGCGAATGGTGATTCATATTCACCACCACGATCACTTCTTAGCATCTTAATCTTCTTGTTAAGTTGATTCTCAACTTCAGTTTTATAGAGAATAAACTTCTCTATTGCTTCATCTTTACTTTTAAGAAGATACACATAACAAAATCTTGTGCTATCATCAACAAAAGTTATGAAGTACTTGTTCCCACCACGTGGTTGTGTTGATTTAAAATCACACACATCAGTGTCAATTAATCCAAGTGGTTCACTATTTCTTTCAATAGAATGGAAGGACGTTCTTGTTAACTTTGCTTCTACACAAGTTTCACACTTGTGATTTTTATCAATTTGGAATTTTGGTATGCAATCCATGTTAATTAGTCTACGTAAAGTGCCATAATTAACATGTCCTAGTCTACCATACCATAAATTGGAAGACTCAAGCAAGTAAACAGAAGACTTGTTCTTATTATTGCTCTTAGGCTTAACAACCATCACAGATAGCTTAAACAACTCATCACTAACATACCCGTTGCCTACAAACATTCCACTTTTAGCCAAAGTTACAATGTCAGACTCAAAAACAACACGGAAGCCATGCTTCACACCATCATGGAATAGATTATATCATTCAATATCGAATCCAGAAATTCTTCCCAATTACCAAATTTAAATGACTTTAACAAGAACCCAGTTGTTGCCTTTCTTTATATCTTGAGTTAATAAGCATACTAAGTCATCATAAACTAGTAAATTGATTTAGAAACTTTCAGTGAGACTTAAGTATATATGAATCATAAACTGAAGTTGATAGTTCTCCACATGCTAATTTGGTACTTTCTTAGAGTCAAACATTAGCCCCACTAAAAACTTAAGTGTACTAATGTAGTAATCTAGGTAAAATTAAAATTATGCAGACAAATTTTTAAAAAAAAGGATTTAAAGAATTCAGACAATTCAATCCAATTTGTCTTTCAAAGACCCATTTCATACCACATTCCCCTTTGTGCCAAATAAACAGTCATGTTTTCTTCTTTGGTTTGTTCGAAAAAAATAGTCTCATTTTGAAAATAACTTGGTGCAATCTAAAGACGGTAGAAACATGTAAAGTAGCAAACTTAAGAGGATCGATTTGTCAAGTGAGGATTTTCATGGGGATAGGAAGTATAGAAAAATTTCTTCCAACCATGGACATTTTAAGTCAAATGTTTTATGTCAAAAACCTGCATAACCAAGTAATGGTGTATACCAAGGGCATATGTACGGGTAGAAGTAAAATGCCCAATAAAACCAGTAACCAAAACACTGGAAAAATAGAATTAAAAAAAACATGAATATGATGAAGTATTATCCAGTAGATGGCATGCTCTTAAATCAATCTCATAAAAATAAAAAAATCTCAATCAATCAAAGTGGGTACAAAAAATGGAAGAAATTGAAATTTGAAATTACCTAAGAATCGTGGAATGAAGAGCAATCGGCCGACATATTGAAAACCACAACATAGAACAAGCTTCACGGGGAGTCATCGGAGATAAGCCGAAATGTCCAGAATTTTTGTCGGCCGGTGAGGTTAAGAAGGAGGCGGCGGCGGTAAAGGGTTGTGTTGTTGAGAAAAGTGGTGTGGAGAGATAGGACGAGGAAGACGGTGGGGAGAAAGACGAGAGAAGGTTGTGGGGAGGATAAAGAAAGAGAAGATAGGCGGTGGGGAAGAGAGAGAAGAGAGGGAGGAAGACTACTGTTCATGTTTGGGGACTCCCGATCTGTTGCGAGACCCTCAACGAATTATTGGGATAGGGAATGGTACCGCAAGTCCATGGTGGGCTTCAGGTCCGCTAAAAAACTCCAAAAACAATTTTGAAGTGTCGGTAGCAGGGACCATTATGGTCGCTCTAAGGAAGAGAGTTTTTGGCTTCAAGGAAGGGGTAGGCTCTTATTAAGTGATGGAAGGAAAGAGAGACTGTACTTGAGTTTGCAATTTTTAAATTTCTAAATTGACAACTAGCCCTCTATTTTGCACTTTTTAAAAAGTCAGCCATAAAAACTTTTTAGAAATAGTAATTTAGTCATATTGTAAAAAAAAATGGACGGAAAATGTAACGGTAACTGTGGGAGGGGAGAATCTGACCAAAAAAATCGAATTGAGGGACCAAATGAATAAGTTTTCAAACCCTGGGACCAAACTAATATTTTTGAAAAAATGAAAAGGCCAAAACATATATTAATCCTAATATAAATATTAACAATCGAGTCAAATGATTTTTTTTCAATCTGACCAATCAAACAAGACAATAAATTTTACGTGATTTTCACGTTTAACCTTATTTGAAATGAGTAAAATATCAAATTCCTTCCAAAATTTTGAATACTTGTGAATGCTTGAACTTGAAAATTTGAATAATTCAAATTCCTCAAATCAAGGGTGGGTCTCACGTAATGGGTCCCACTATTTAAAGAATAACATAAAGATAAAATGATACATATATATATATATATATATATATATATATATATATATATATATATATATTTTTTTTTTTTAAAAAAGTTACAAATACAATAAATTTTTTTGGGACTAGTGTATAAAAGTAGGCCTCATTTAAAAATTCGCGGGTAATATATATATATATTTTAAATCGCGGGATGTGCCCGAATAATACAGGGTTTGAGAACATGTCAACTAATAACACATACAAGGTCCAACCTCAGAAAAAAGCAAATTACTTCCACCAAGTATCGAACCCACGCTGTATGCCTCCAGAATCTTATGTCTCCCTCCTTTTACCACTCGGCTATGCCCCGGGGGACGCGGGTAATAATAAATAAACAATATATTACAAGAAATCACGAAAAAAAAAAATCAATTTAGATGGTACATAGCGAAACTCTTAAGGTTTAAAAATTAGAGGTATGGAAATTAGCAAGCAGTAGTTTTGGGTCTGACACCCCCAACTCTGTTTTTAAGTTTTATTGACAAGATGTGTCATTTTGTTCTGGTGCCCCTGCACTTTCAAGGTTTGTTGTCGAAATTCTTATGTTTCCCACGCCTTACAGTTTAATCCTTTGTTAGCTCTGTTAGCATCAATTGCCTTGAGATACTTGACGGACCCTAATGGACTTTAACAAAATGATACATTTAAAGTCAAACGTAACATATTTAAAAAGACAAAAGTGACACATTTTAAGGTCAAAAGTGACACTATAAAGAGAAATTTATTATAATTCTCGTTAAAATACAAAGTAACACTCTTAATACTAAAAAAATGTCACCTTTAATGTTATAAAGTAACACTTTAACGCCAAACGTAATGATTTTCATTTATAAAAAAATGAGACACTTTTTAAAGTGAAAGTAATACATTTAAGACTAAAAGTTACACATTTAAGCCCAAAAAGTAGCACTTTTTTAGGAAAAAAAATTATAATTTTCATTAAAAAAGCAAAGTGACACTTCTAAAGCCAAAAGTAACACATTTTATACTATAAAGTGACACTGTTAATAGTAAAAAGTGACACTCTGCATATATAAACATAAGGGGTGGCGCTGTAATTTTCAAAAACGAAGGGGGTGCATTGAGATTTCAGAATTTTGCCTTATTTAACCTGGATAGATTCGTCTTACGGATAAGGATCCGTAAGACCGTCTTACAGGAGACCACCTCTAAAAGTAGAATAATAATTTAGGGATGAAGTGAGTAAAGGAGATGGATAGAAATAAAGTTTGAAAAAGTTTAAAACCGCTATAATTAACTGTCAAACTAAGCTTGTCAATGGATCGGATTTTACTCTAAATTTAATCCGAATTAGATGTAACGTTTTAAATATGAATTTATATGGTGGTCCAATAACCCAAACCCAAATATAAATCCAAAAGTCTTTATTTCGTGAATTTACCATATTTGATTCAGATATGAATTTACCATATTTGATTCACTAAGAACACGATTTGTCTTTTGGTCTTCATTCGAAAATAACATATTTAATATTATACATATGTTCTTGATAATATATATACTAATTTGAAGATGTTAAGATATTTAGTCTTTTGGTCTTCATTCTTTCAACACTCTTTCATATTCACATTGTTCTTGATCGATAAATCTCTATTTCGGATTGAATAAGATATTTAATCGAATATGTTGACTAGTAACGAACTTGGATATAGATTGATTTACACTTGATTCGTTGGGTTAATAAATTAAATCTAATCGATATAAGGTTTCATATATTCATCTATTTGATTCAAACTCGCATATTCTGATTCATTGACATGTCTAATTCAAACTCGAGGATTCTAATGTTATTACCAAGAGGCTTCTACCTACTCCTTCCTCAAGAGTATTTTCATTTACAAATTTTAGTAATTAGAGATACATTAGTATCTTTATGTCAATTTACTTATCCAATTTACAGAATCATAGGGATTATAAAAATAAAATTTAGAACAATAACTTTATATTATTTTTCTTAATCTCTTTAACGAGTCAAACATGATAATATTCTAAGAATATATGAAGTACCATATTTTTAAAGTCGTACTCTCCTTGTTCTTGAAAATGAATAAAAATAAACGTTACTATATTTTATTTTATTTTTTGTTTTTGGGATATCATTTTTATTATTTCATAGTTGATTTGATTCTCACTTGAATTGAAAGCCTAATATTACTATCACATGGAAATTCTTTTAAAAAACATACAAAATCTTAGTAATACTTTTAATAAACATGTTTTATTTATTTATCGTATGTTAGTTAAACATGATTTTTTTCTTAGAAACTAAAGTTATGTTTCTAATTTATTTTTTTAGAAAACACTTTAATACTTTATCATTGCCTTTTCTTTTAATTTTAATGATAACCCCATATCAGATGGGTTTTTAATAAAAGTCACATTTTATATTAATATTGACATTATAGTTATTTCTCGATAAAATTGTGAGTGAATATACTTTGATAAATTTTTAACCGTTTTAGTTTTTGATATTTTTTTCAAATCGCGACGATACAATTTTATGCATCGTCATGAAAATTGTTTTAGCAGTTTGAAAAAAAGAATGTGTAACTTAAAGGTGACAATTGCTTATTCTCGTCGTTGTTCGTGCTTCACTATCGTTACATTATATACTCCCTCCGTCTAAATTATCGCCCTATTTCCTTTTTCATCCGTCCCAAAATAATTGTCCACTTTGAAACTTACCTTTTAACATCATCACTTTTACCACTTTACCCTTACTTTTTTCATCATACTTTAATTACACATACATGAGCCTTTTAAAGAAAACTACACATTAAACTAATATTAATAATCCAGCAAATATGTTTTCTTAAATAGGCTGCAACAGCAGACAATAAATTATTAGTATTTAATTTGATCATAAATATAATAATAACTATTATTTTGAATATATTAACAATTTCGTGTCTTTTGTGTGGGGTTTCGTGTCATGTCGTATCGTGTTGATCTTATCGTATCATTTATCTCTTTAATCATATTTTATAATCGTTGCTAATTGTTATTATCGTCCATTGCCATGTAGTGTAACTAAACTCGTTGAAATTTAGTCAATTTCTCATAATTATTTATGAATAATGAGAGTATTAATTTAAGAAGCGATCCTTTTCCAGTCTCTGACTGTCTGACACACATTCAGAATTGCTTTCTCACCCACCACTCCACCAGGGCCACCACACATTCACTCTGCAAATTTCCGCTATTACTGCCACCACCTTCATTCATTTCTCTCTCTATATATATATATATATCTCCTCGACAAGTCATTACCCCTCTGCCATGTCACTCATCCAAATCTTTTCTCTCCACGTGTCGCTCTTCTACTGCCACACTGTCATCTCTTCTTCTACACACAAAACACACCGCCTATTTAGTCCTCTCGCCACTCCCTACTCTCTCTCTCTAAAACGGTCTCACCTCTCTCTCTCTCTCTATATATATACACACATGTGTATGAGTGTGTATATATATACAGATACATACAAACAAAAAGAAATTGTGCTTGTGAGAGACACTTTTCTCTAGAATTTGTACCTTCTTTTTCAAAAACATGGAGAACCAAAACCAGCGAAAGAGACAACTCGGTTCCGGGTACGACAAAGCCACCGGGAAACGTCCACGAACACCGGCGTTACCCGAAAACACCAACATTAGCCAGGAGGAAGAAGAAGAAGATGAAGGAGAAGAAGAAGAAGAAGAAGGGGCCGTGATGGCGTGGCTGTCAATAGACGATTCAGAAACCGTGACTGAGCTATCCAAGCTTCTTGAAACGGAGATAACGTTGCCGGTCAAGGTCAAGATCATCGACGACCCTTATTCCATGCCGTTGATTTTCCAGTCATCTTCCTCATACGTCACCATCAACGGCAACGACGAGTCTTGTGGGTCGTCGTTTTCGGAGTCGGATTGTTCGGTTATGGTGGGTATTAACAATGGGTTTCTGAAAGGGGTGGGGGTGAGTTTGGCGGACGGTGGCGCGTGGGATGAAGATGCTGAGGAGGCGCGTGGTTGGGTGGTTGAGGAGGAAATCAACGGTTCTGATTGTTTCTTGGATTATGATGATCACATGTTGGCTAAGTTTTTGGGTGAAGACTTTTCTCCTCAGTTGCAGTAACAAAAAAAAAAAAAGAAAAGGATTAGGGTTTAATTAGGGGTTAATATGGAGGGCTGAGTCTGACTATATGTAGATTTGGAAATATTAGAAAATTAGAGGGGTGTAAATTGAAAAATAGTTGAAAGGACTCTCTAGGATGATTCTGTGTCCATTTTGGCCCATATTAATCCATCTTTTGTTTGGGGTGTTTATTTTCTCTTTTCTCCTTTTTAGTGTTTGAGGAAGAAAAGTGATGGGAGATGAATTTGTACAAAGATTATTCAATTTACTTGCAGTTGCAGATCTTTCTTTTTTTAGTTGTATAATAATTGTATGTAAAAGTAAGATAGAGACCGACAAAAAAGCTGGCTTGTAAATATTGAGTTCAATGATAATACTCATTCCTCCATAAATAATCGCCTAGTTGATTTGATGAAAAAAAAACAATTGATTTAATTATTTTCCTAAATTATCGACTTCTTTCCTTTTTAGTTAGTCCCAAAATAATTGTTCACTTTGAAACTTATCTTTTAGAACATTTTTACCACTTTACCTTTAATTATTTTCTACTTTAATTATGGGCCATATATAAATGGACATTAAAGAAACTACACATTAAACTAATATAAATAATTAAGTCAATTATTTTTTCTTAAACTGTGCGCCGGATCAACCAGGGCGATTATTTAGGGACGGAGGGAGTATTAGTTTAATGTGTAGTTTCCTTTAAAGCCTATGTGTATGTGGCTCATAATTAAAATAGAGTGAAAAAGTAAGGATAAAGTGGTAAAAGTAATTTTCTAAAAAGGTAAGTTTCAAACTGACAATTATTTTGGACGATAAAAAAGAAAAGGACGATAATTTAGAAGAAAGAGAGTATTTTAGAACAAGCTACACAATCGGCTCTTATAGTTTTTTTTTTTTGTTCCTATACAAAAATTCACTTGCTAATTTCAATAAAATTGGTAATTTCATCTAATTTTATTAGTTTTTTTCGTTTTTTGGGTAGAGCAAAATAGTCATTTCATTTCTCATTTTGAAAGTACTAGGACCAACGGTATAGGTGAGAATAATTATTGGTTTTTTTTTGTAAGGATTGTTTAAATAATATTAAACTATTAAAAATTATGATCAAACATAAAAAATGAAGAAGAATTAAAACGAATTTTTTATAGAGAGAGATTAAGCATGTCAATGGATCGGATTTAAATTTAAATTCGATCCGAATCCGATGTTATTTTTAGGGTATGAATTTAGTTTTTAAATCCGATTATCCAATTTTGATCTCGAATCCAAAAATTCGAAAACTTAACAAATCAGATATGGATTCATGTATTCTGATCATATAAAAATAATAATTAATATTATACATATAAAGTTACTAATGATGACTTTTTAGTCATTAATCATTACTAATTCTACTAAATATAAATTTTATAATGAACTCTAAGATCTTACTAACATTATTATTCATGTTTGTGTAAGTTAAAATCATGAATTTTTAAATTTATTCAACCATTGATTAGGAGCGAATAAAATCTGAATCTGATCTGAATCCAAAAATTTAGGATATGGATTGGGCTTTTGAATATCCGAAAAATAATCTGATCCGATCCAAATAGAATAATTTCTTAAAAAACCGTATAATCGATTTGACTGATCCGATCTGAATCTGATCATTGACATGCCTAACTAGGTACAACCATATAAAAGAAATAAGACTGCAAACATTGAGACAAGAGCCACTAATTCAAGGCAATGATGAAGGACAAAGAAACCGAAGTCGACGATGGAGAAGTCGTGGTCCCACCACCATCCCATAAGTTATACGAGATCCAACCCATTCGGCTCCACATTGCGGCTCAGCCCCCAAATAACTTGACCATCAAAATCGAACATGGCGTAACGAATTCACCTCCAAAGAATCTGCATTCCCGCCATCTCTTTACAAAATCACTATCCCTCTCTAAAGTACTAGTTGTACACTTGTACTAGCATGTTTATATAAATGGCCATACTTGTATACAACATCATGCACCCCAAGGTTAATTTACCGTGTTTCGCGGTGTAGATTAGTACGATAAACTGGGTAGTAGACGATGATTTCCAAACTTCTCCTCCTTTCATGAAAAGGCGAACCCCAACCAACCAATACTATTTGCTTGTTATGTAGAAGTCTTTGTGAAAACTATAATAGAACTCTCGAAGGAGGAGATGAAGTTTACCGACTTGAGCATTGGGAAAGGAAAGTTTAGTGGAGAAGTAATTGCTTCCGTTAATTTACAAGTAGAGAGAGAGAGAAGGGGAGGGTAACCATAGATTTTTAATATTTTACGATTGATCCCTATATTATTTAAGAGACAATGACTATTTTACCCTTCCACAAATGCACGTGCGTGTCACGTGAACGCATTTAATGGGAAATATTTACTTAATGACCAATTATGTAAAAGTTTTCAAGATAGGGACCATTTGCAAGTTATAGGGACTAAAAGTAAAAAAATCAAAAACTATAGGGACCAATTGTGTAGTTTACCCATATTTTTAATACAAATCGTATTCATTGGTTTTGGACTATTATACTAACAACGCAAGTTTGTTCATAACGGTATAATTTTTATCCACCTCACATTCTATTCGCTTGTGATGGATTCCACACATGGCAAGTTTTTT
>CM028380.1:144088255-144117298 GCA_013146195.2 Codonopsis lanceolata
TGGCCAGTCTGCTGACAGTGATGGCTTACCGAAGATGTATTTGATAGATCCATCCCCGATACGAGCTTGACGGACCTTCCCGAGATAGGCTTCCAGTGGCCCGCACTAGGCTCTGCAGCCTTTTTCTAGTGTCGAATAGTTTAGCTCGCTTTCCTCAGAGCTTCCTACTTATGAAATATATGGCATTTTCAATGTAGGAATTTTCTTTCTCCTCGCGTAGCATAGCCCCTACCGAGGTGTCCACTGCTAAGTATATGAGGAGAGGTTTATGTATGAGGTGGAGCTAGCAGGGATTGGTAAGGTGGCTTTTATTTTCTCGAAGGCCCGGCCAACGTCCAGACTTGTCGATTATTCTTTTTGAGGAGTTTAAAGAGGGCTCGCGGGTTGTAGTCGGTATGCGATGAAAAGCTTGGCCCGATGTCTTGCAACCGGCCTAGGAAGCCTTTTACTTCGTGGGAGTTTTCGGCTGTGGCATTTCGGGATGGCTTTGATTTTTCTGGCTCGATCTCGATGCCTTGCTCGATTACTAGAAATCCCCGGACTTTGCCTCTGGTAACCCGAAGGTGCATTTGGTGGGGTTAAGCTTCATCGGGTGCTTTACGAGTCTTCGAAGAACTTACGGAGATCTTTAATGTGAGCACCATAGGCGTCATTTGGAATGCACAATCATATCATAGACCTCCATCTCTTTGTGGATCATGTCGGTGGAAGAGGGTGGTGGCAGCCCTGGTAAGTGGCTCAGGCATTCTTTAATCAGAATGGCATGACGGTGATATAACGATGAAGTCCCCAAGGAGTAGTGAATGAAGGTCTTCTCTGGTCTTCTGTTGCCATTTTGATTTGGTTGTAGCCCGGCATGCCGTCGGCGAAAGATCGGACTTTGTGGCGGCATCTACCTAATGTCAATGTTGGGGGAAGTCATCTTTAGGCGGCAGCTTTGTTGAGGTCGCGGAAGTCTACATTCGACTTTCCGTTGGGCTTGGGAGCGGTCACTATATTGGGCGGCAGTCGGGTATTCAACTACAGGATGAAGTTGACAGCCTTATTTGTTCATTTTTCTTTGACTTGTAGTGACCATTACGGCGATGCGGCAGAGCTTTTTGTTTGGCCAGGCGAGCATCAGGGTATGTGGGAATCCGGTGCTCGACTATAAGCTGATCTAGGCGGGCATATCTTCGTAGGACCGGGCAAAGATGTCTCGAACTCTTTTAGGAGATCAATAAGTGCCTTTCTTTCGGACCTTGGAGGTAACTTCCGATTTTGATTTCTTTGATTTCATTATCCACCCAGGTTGATAGTGGGCAGGTCTTGGTATTTCTTTGATGAATGGCTCGTTCGGTACTCGGCCCGACTTTGCAAGCTCAAGTAGATAATTTTTATCTTTTGGGTCCATTTTATTAAATGACTCATTATCATAATTATTGTTATTTAATGCGTCTTTTAAATTAGGTGCAACTAAGGAATAAGCAAAGACATCCATATTATTATTAAAAGCACATTGTACAGGGGTTATTACATTGTTGAGGACCTGGGGTTTGAGATCCTCAATTATAGGTAGCGGATTGGTAGATGACCAATTCGTAAAGCTAGGAAAAGGATCGGGGATAGTATATCAGAAAGATGCGCCGAGTGCTGCGGGTGTCGAGGACGACCCGGTGGTGTACCAATTCTGCAGAGGCTTATTAGACATAGACTCGAACTCAGCAGGGAGCTTTTCATAATCAATGCCTCCGTCTATCATACCTTGAAAGCTGTCTTCTCCGAACACTTATTGGGGAAACTCCTTTATTGATCAACGTATTTTACAGCACTTTTTATTCATACTTAAATAGGCTAACTTGCCTCCTTAAACCTCCTTGGCTTGGCTGGTTTCAAAGATTCTTGCACCCGCCACTGTAATTTCTTTGTTGTCGATGAGGTCCTGAATGGCGTTTCTGAGCATATAGCATTGATCGGTAAGATGACCGCTACATTTATGATACTCACAAAACTGGGCATGGTTCCAGGTGATGGGCAATGGCTTGGGTGGACGGTAATTATCCATGGGTTTCAGTATCCCATGGGCACACAGTGTTTGGAGTATTTCGGATCGTGGGGCAGGCAAGTCATCGTAATGTCTTTCTTTTTGATTTCTTGGCTTTGATATATGGCTAGGTCGGGCTTTGGTCAGGCAGCTGAGTGGGGTTTTCTTCTTTGGGTATAGTTGGAGCGAAATTGGCCTATCTGGACTTGGGCCCAGCAGGGATTCTTTTTCTGGTATGCAAATGATTCTTTTTAAGTTCCCCGGGATCATGTGGAAATAGGCATCTGAGGGGTCAAAAGGGGGATGATTTTCTGGGTCGTGGTGATAGGCATTCAGGTGGGGAGGATCAAGGCTGATTTCTGGAGAATTTGGGCTAGAGTCATAGGTATTGGAAATTATGTTTCCTTGATCAAGGAGGTAATCACTAGGTTGGTAGGTGGCACTTGATGGTTTTTTGGAAGCTTGGAAAATGATATTTTCGGTGGTATCAGGGGAGTTTATTTAAGGAGAGTGGGAAGTATTAGGAGCATACCCTGGAAGTTTGGCTTTTTGTGAGAAAATGGCAAGAGTTTCTAAAAAACTGGCCAAAAGGTCACTTACCACCTGATCCATTATTCTCTTTGCATGGGCGTCCAGTTCCTTTCTTAACCAAGCCTCAAGCCCGTGGGAGGAGGTGCATACGCAGGGAGTTTCCCTTCTAGTTCAGCCAGTTCATTCCGGTTGTCACTATCTCCGTTATAGCTTGTTTATTCCTTCTTTCTTTGCCATCTTGCTTGGATCCGTGCCTCTCGAGGCGATTCGCCTCATGCGTCGATTCGGAATTGATACCCTCGATCGATTTTCAGTTTCCGAATCAACCGGCCGATTACTATCTGCCTTTTCAAATTCGGGCGGTCTCGAGGAAAATGGGGTTTGGTAGGTATCGGAAGAGTTTGAATTTGGAGGCTATCGGGCTTGGAGTACAGCGTGCTTTTTTTATTAGTATTTTATTATTATATTTATTTTCATGTTCCCTACAATTGACCGGATAAGCACCCTTTATTTTGATAGTCTCGGGACTTTTTGGAATAGTGGAATATTCTTTCTCCGCAGTATAGGACCAACGTATTCCACGCCTTCGACTCCCAAAGGCTGGTGGTCGTCCCGAAGGCGAAGGGCCTATATCTTTCGAGGATCCACCATCCGAAATGGTCTAGGTCGAGCATCTGAGAATTATAAATCAGCCCCTGTTTATTATTTATTATATATTTTTTTTGTGCGCAATTATTATATTTATATTTTTTTCGAACTTGCGCATTTTTTTCGACATATATTTATATTTTTTTCTGATTTGATTTTTTTTTTGACAGGGGCTGGCCCACAATTCAAAGATGCAAAACGGTCGAGGTCGGTGCGTGAAGTGTCTGAAAAACTATATGCATTCTAACGTTGGCTTATGCGAGGGGGTAGGTGGCCATGGTGTAGGTAACAGTTAGTTCGAATATATTTATATGCGTGCACGTGTGTGCAGTATCTAGAAAGCAATAAAATCTTTATTTAGTTTTACGATATAAAAAATAAAACACATTTGGCCTGTCTTGCTGTTATATGTGGATTTTCTCGGCTTTTTATGTTTGAGCGCAAGCAAACAAGCACACCATTTTAAGAAATAGAAAGAAAAGCGGGGAAACTATCTATCCCTATAAATTACAAATTTGGTCCTATGTCACCAAAATAAAATAGCGGCATGAATGCGGATATATGCGAATATACGAATAAAGTGAAAAAAGAAAAATGGTGAAAAGAAATAAATGAAAGAAAATAAGATGGGAAGTAAAGCCCGACTCTTTTGTTGTCTTTGCAGGAATTTATTGTAATATATATAATAGATATTTTTTTTCGAATTTTTTTTAATATATATATTTTTTTATTTTTTGAATTTTTTTATATTTATATATATATATATATATATATATATATATATATATATATTTTTTTACTTTTGATTTTTTTATACTCGAACATGCATGCTGGCATGTATCGGAGCAGGCGGATGGAGGATCATATCCACAAATATAGCCACGGTAGTAATGGGAACACTTTATTGAAATGCGTAAATTAATATAACGAGCATCTTTGCGGCCGAGAAACAAATAAAAAAAAAAAGGTTTTTATTTTATGAGTCTAGCCCTCCATTTTATTTAAAATAAAACAACTCCCCAGCCAGTCGCCCTTTGTGAGGTTCAGGGGTGACCGCGCCCCGCCGCCTTGGATAGGGGTGCGCGTGCGTGTGAATGCGGGACACCAGCGCTCTCGTTCCACCCTCCCTTGTTTAAGGGAAGACGAAATCCAAAGTGCGAGAGGAGTCTTGTCTATATTAGCACGTTGGAATGTGCCTCGGTTGCCTTGAGTGGATTTTGTATCCAAAATGGGAACTAAAGGTTTCCTCATGTCGGGTTATCCCTTATTTCGGGGATAACGGGATATGAGAATGCATTACCTTTTCATTCTCATTCTCCCTTTTATCTTTCGGGAAAATAGAGAAGTGCAAGAAAAGATATTGCGCGCCCCCACTTATGGATTTATTAAAATAGCCTTATGGCCCAATCGGATCGCTATGGGAGCTATGGGTTTCCCCGCATCAAGTTATCCCTTGTTTAGGGGATACCGGGATATGGGAATCACACCCCTCCATTCCGTATCTCCCTTTTTAGGGAGAAACGAGGAAAGTGCAAAGAGGAATGTTGCGAGGCCCACTTGGATCGAAAGTTTTAGAGTCGCCACCTTTATTTTAAGGCAAAAATAAAGGAAAACCGAAAAAAGAAAACCAGAGATTTTAGAAAAGCGGGTTCGAAGGCTAAGTTACGAGTTGGGAAGGTGCTAGGCACCCAACTCGCCCTTCGATCTCAAAACGTTTTTGGTGAAGTATGCTCATTGTTATATTAATCTAGCAAATAAATAAGGTCTTATTTTGACAAGGGAAATTTAAGCAGATACATTCGTGGCTACATTATTTACGGACTCATGATAGTCTCCTTCCAATAATTACAAACATATTTAAGAATATTTGGCCATTATGACGGCTTTTTTATATAATATTTCCTAATCTAATCGGCGACTGCGGCTTATATTGGCTACATTCGCCGGATTTAAATAACAACTTTTGAAAATAAATAAAAGACAAAAAAAATACAAATGAAATAAAATACGCTCTTAAAGGTATTACCTTTTAGGCGGCGTGTGTCTCGCTACGTCCTTCAAAGAGAGGGAGTCTTTTTGTTTTGAAGTGAACTGGGCAGGATGACTGCTTGATTTTTTGAAGTTTGGGCTTATAAACTCGGGCAGAGTGACAGCTTTATTTGGGTAGGTTTTGGCCTTTCTAGTTGGGCGGAACCTAGACTTAGTTTTTGATTTTTTAGCTCGTTACTCGGGCAGAGTAACGGCTTATTTTGGGATTTTTGGACTGGGGTTTTGAGGTGGATACCTAACAACTAGGCTAGGGATCACTTATAACCTATGGGTTTTTGATTTTGCAGAGTTTGGACGGGGTTTGGAGACAATAGAGGCTTCCACTCACCTATCTCGCACCTCTCGTACTTATTTTATCGGAGGAATCGCAGAAGCAGAGCTTCGCTGCGATTTTTCTATCGCGTAAAATGAGCAACTGGAATGAGAGGCCGGGGGTCTCTATTTATAGTGAGAAATGAGGACACGGTGGGCATTTGTTGATTTCTCATTCGTGCATCAGCCGCTTGTACCGCGTGCTTCAAAACTTGTACCTATTTGATCTAAGAGAGACACACAGTGGGCTGTTTGGTGCGGCCAATGCACCCCTTGGTGCTGCACCAAGGGGGCTTGGTGCGGCACCATGCCTCTTTAAAACTTTGAAAATTTTGCACTTTAGCCCCTGCAGTTCACTATTTCGCGCATCCTGTTTTTCCTTTCGCATTTTTGACTCCTGCAACTTGACATTTGTTAAATTTTAACAGTTCTTGATATTTTATGTCAGTCATATACCAAGGGTACGAAATTGAGGTGTCTACACCAATTCGAGGATGATCTTTTCTACGTTGAGGTATCGTGTCTCGACGTCAGTAAGGGCGTGGGAGACATAGTAAACTGGTTGTTGGTTTCCATCTTCTTCTCTAAGCAGGACAGAGGCGACCGTTGTGTCTGTTACCGAGAGATACACGTACATTCTTTCGCAGGGGATGGGGCTGCTCATCATAGGAGGGTTGCCGAGGTGTATTCTTTGAGTTTCTTGAAGGCAAGGTCGCATTCTTCATTCCAAGCGAACTTCTTGGCGCCCCTCAGGATTTTAAAGAAAGGCAGGCTCTTTTCTGCCGACTTGGAGATGAACCTCCCTAATGCCACGATCCTTCCGTTCAGCTTCTGGACTTGCTTAATACAGGTGGGTGGATCCATCTCGGGCAGCGCTCTGATCTTTTCGGGGTTAGCCTCAATCCCTCTTTCGTTCACCATATAGCCCAAAATTTTTCCTGCTGTAACCCCAAAGGCGCACTTGGAGGGGTTCAACTTCATATTGTTCGCCCTGAGGTTTTGAAAGGTCTCGCGCAAGTCTTCCACGTGGCCCGACTCCTTTGTCTTGATCACCATATCATCGATATAAGCCTCGATGTTTCTTCCCAACTAGCTTCCAAAAACTTTATTGACCATTCTTTGGTAGGTCGCTCCGGCATTCTTTAAGCCGAAAGGCATCATGTTGTAGCAATAGAGGGCTCCGACTGCTCGGAAGGCAGTTTTAGCTTGGTCATCTTTGTGCATCCTGATTTGGTGGTACCCAGAATATGCGTCGACGAAGCTCAGGACCTTGTATCCCGAGATGGAGTCGACGAGCCGATCAATCCTTGGCAAGGGATAGCAATCCTTCAGGCACGCTTTGTTCAAGTTGGTGAAGTCCACGCACATTTTCCATTTGTCGTTTGACTTCTTCACCATTACCAAATTGGCGATCCATGTGGGGTAGTGGATTTCTTTGATGATCTCGGCTTGAAGTAATTTTGCTACCTCATTTCTGATCGCCTCATGTTTCTCAGGTGAGAAGTATCCCGGCCTCTGCTAGACAGGTGGGTGATTGGCATCGACTGATAGCCTGTGCTCGACCACCTCCTCGCTGATTGCTCCCATGTCCTCTACCCTCCATGCAAACATATCGGTGTTGTCTCTTAAAAACTGGATGATGTCTCTCCTTTCTTGCTTTGGTATCTCTATTCCTACCTAGATTTTTTGCTCGGGGTAGGCGAAGTTGATGACTACTTCCTCCACGTCTTCCAACGGCTGCATAATCTGGAAATCCCTAACATCCATGTTGTCTACCTCCATTGGTTCCTCTTTCCCTAAATTACCGGGGTCATTGACCCTGGAACTTGGGGTTGATTGCTATGAATTTGAGGATTCCTCACCATGTCCCCTGGCTCATTTTGGTCTGCCCTGTTCCGCAATGCTTTCCTCTGAGGCTTCGGGTGCTTTGAGTTTCTTTTCCGCCTCTCTTTTGACACCGATGATGTGCTCCAGGGTGGTCCTCGCATCGTGTGACGACCCGACCCGGATCCCAAGACGAGATCCCAAGGTCGTGCCATCAGGACAAGCTAAGGGACAGACAAGCACCTGCTAAGCATAATGGTGCGAGTCAAAAGACGAGCCAAGAAGCTCAAGACAAGAAGACATAGCCATAACGGCGATACAGGATAACAAAAACTAAAACCTGCGGAAGCAAAAAACCAAAATGGGACCCGAGCTAACAAGCTCCTAAATATAAACAACCAAAGAGATAGTAAATCTCTCAGCCCAAAAATTCGACGCACGTGACGAAACATTAGACACGCGCAACAAACCATCGGCAACCAAGGCCGGCAACTATCAAAATCCCAACCTGATAAACAACACTCAACGGCTATAACTTGCCGGAGGAACAATTCAACTACAACAGTAATATCAATGCTAAACCACCAACCAAGATCTCACGACTAAAACTGTCTGAGGTAGGAACAATAATAATACAAACTAGAATAAATGAGCCACGCATGCTCGAAATGACAACGGTAATAAACTCTAAGGATACAAAGGCTCGGCTATACAACCGGCTCCCAAATACACAACCATAACATACTAACATAATCTACCCAAGTAAAGTCTACATAACTTTACATCCGAGTCTCACAATTAATAAATAAAAATAATAGTATTAACTCCAAGCTTATTGCTCGAAAGACCACCTGCTAGAAATTGCTATCCGAAGCCGCCGCGCGTACTAACGTGATCACTGCACACACTAGGGAAAACAATCACACAGAGTGAGTCATAATGACCCAGTAAGTTTCTAAATGCAACGTATGACATATTATGACATGGCATGACATAATGTGCAATCATATAAAATCATGGTATCATGCTAGTATACCAACAAGAAACACGTACTTAATTTTTAAAGCACATTAACTCACATAAATCATGTAGCATAATATCTTTCATATAAATGCTCATAAATAAACATGCGTAACGATGGAACGTAAATCGAGGCAGATTACAACCAAAACCGGGTCCAACACCCAACCAACTTACCATGAGATCCAATCTCAAACCAAGATCCGGGCTCAATACCCAATCAATCATACCCTGGGGTTTCGTCCCCAATAACCACAACCCATCAGTTTCCCTTAATGAGTACTCGTTTCATTCATCCAGTCTCCGGATGAGAAATGGGAGCTCGAAAGTAGGCTAGATGGCTCTCTCTCGAGACCACATCCCACTATTGGCCAAATAGTGAGGAGAAAAAAATGACCCAATGCAACGATTCATAGCGATTGTTTCCAAAAACTATGAATCGTCTCATTGCCGACACAACAACCAAACCCGCCAGCTGGACTTAAACCAAAACGATCAAGTAGATATTTACTTGCATAAACCAATGAGACCAAGTTCATTATTATCGGGCTCATTAAATCATGTAGGACATAATGCTCTACAACAATCTCATAAACCATGCACATAATTGCATATAACCAAGTAGGACATAATGTTCTACGAAATCTCATAAACCATGCATATATTTGCATATAAACAAATAGGGCATAATGCTCCATGAAATTCCATAATCCATGCACATATTTGCATATAATCAAGTAGGACATAATGCTCTACCAAGTATCAAGAACAATGCATATATTTGCATATAACCAATGTGTTTAACTAACTTATAAGTTTAGTTTAAAAACTACATATTGAGGTACTCATTATTCCTCATGTCATCAACCAAGTCAAGTATAGCATACAAGCTTAATAAAACATAATGTGAGGTCTACAATAATCCTCAACTCAAATCAAACCGAAGACTACTACGTTAGTCTCAAAATATCCACAATTCAAGACTTATTATTTTAGTCTTTATTTTAAGTACACCGGACTCAATCATAGTCCTAATCGTCATACATGATCGACATCACCAATTCCGTGCTCAAGAACAACATGACTACTCCGTAGTCACTTCTCACAAATGTTTTCATATATACGCAACCAAAATCTTTAAGGAAAGAATTCTTTCTTATTCTTCACTTAATATACCCGTGACCATACGTAGGTCTCTATTGTCCCATGCTCTAGCAAGCATGCTCAAGATATTTTTCTAATAAGTCTCCACGACATGAGTGTCTCAATTAGACACAAACCAAAAACCCGGTGCGCACAAACATAACCCAAACAAACCCAAACATTGTAGGGTTTCAACCCAAGGCTCTTTATCATTTTATTAGCCTTATAACGACTCCGTTGAGTCTTACTAACACATTTCATTCCTTATGTGTTTTATAAATCCACACCGTAATGATTCATTAAAGTTTACAACCAAATCCCAATAGTCATTCAGGCTTAATTCCCAAGACTAAAAATCCAAAAAGCCATCATAATTATAATTCCATATAAAGTTTGGAGACTATGCATTTCTCAACATTAATCAAACAAAATCCAATCGTCGTAGGATTTCAACCCAAGTTCATTTAGCACATTTAGAACTTATAGTGACTCCGTTGAGTCCAATCTACCCTTTCTAAAATTTAGGGCATAGAAGCCATGGGTCTCAATACCCCCTATGTTCAAACTATCATCATTAGCCATCTTCCCAAGTTCATTGAACTCACATAAACCCAACAAAACACTTACCAAGGAATCATAGAACAAATTCATCAATAGACAACACACAATCAAAAAAATGAAGCATAATATGCAATGTATGCTCATGGCTCAAATCTCACCAAAATAGGGTTATGTGTGTAGATCCTATGTATCTTCTAGCAATCAATTAATCATCACAAATAACTACTCAAGGTATGGAATTAGGAATGCAACAATCATTTTCGCACACAAAATCACCAACTTTCATGGATAAGCATCAGGAAGAGCATGAATTCAAAGAGGAGAAACAATGAACATGAAATAAATGCTTCTTTTTTTTTCTCAAAGACACCGTGTGTGAACTAGAAAAAGCAAAAGACCGCCATCTCAAGAAACTAACCCAAAATCCCCCACACTTAGACTAAGCATTGTCCCCAATGATAAAAATAGATGTGCAAACAAAAATGTGATAGAAGAAGAGAAGTGAGAAACTCCCTGATAATGTTAAGCATCTAAGAATATCTGACCTTTATTATTGAGGTGGAGGGAAGGGTGGACAGAATCCCACGTGCTTGAAAAGGGCAAAGATATTCTTTTCCAACCTGATAAGCCTTTCGAGTTGCCTATCCAAAGAATATGAGGTCGAGCTAGTATGAGCACGAGCAATTTTCTATCGGATCTCGGTCAGACCTTTTTTGCTCAGTCTTCTTTTCGAATCTCAAAAATCTGGGACACTTTTTTAATAAGACGTGGGTACAACATTTTTTCCAAATTTGTAGCAAGTAAAACACAACCCCACGTGCCCACGCCCTATTCGAAATTACGTGCATATTTTTTTTCCCAAAACTCCAAGAAGCCACCAAAACTAACAATAAAATAAAAATAAAAATAAAAAAAGATAAATAAAACGTGGGTTGCCTCCCAAGAGCGCTTTTCTTTAACGTCTTTGGCTAGACGCTGCTGCATCTCAATCAGAATAAATATGGATAGACCAAATCAAACTGTCTTAATGTTACGAACTTCGAAACCCTCGTAAAAAGGCTTCAACCGATGATCGTTGACCTTGAAAATCTTACCTGTATCTTGGCTTTTTGGAAGTATTTGGGATTAAGGGTAGTCTTGCTCTCTCACTTTGTATTCTATTCCATTTCCATCATATCCCCCAACACCAAGGTCTTACATTACAAGCTTATTAAAGACCTATTGATCTTCTTGTCAATGCTTGTGTTGGTTGATTTGATTGTATTACATGTAAAATTGATCCCCAATTCATATATTCACATTATTTGCAAGCTCACTGTGTTAGCATAATCTTAGCTATTACAAGTAACTGGGGTATGACACCATTGTATGTCATACATAGGAAGTGCATGGGATGGATGTATAAGTATTTGAAATCCTTGGTGTTCGCTTTTTCTATGATAGACCGGGTTCGGATGGTAGATCGCATGCTCTGTGTGGCATTAGTTTTATTAAAAATCATGATTTTTAGAATGAATGTTGTGCTTTGCTAAGTAAAACTGTTTATGTTAACATATTCTCTATGACTGGTCATCACACACACACAGAGAAATTAAGACCGATAGCAGTTTGAGTATAAGTCAGTTTGTTCTGTGAATTAGTCTGCACATATGTGGTGAGCATCTTTCTTAGATAACTTGATATGTCATGCCTTTGTGACTTGAGATTGATACCAAAAAGATTTTTGTTTTATTTATTTTGTATTTATTGTTTTCGCTTAGAGTAATTTTTACTTGCTTTTGTATTTATTAGTTTTTGTATTTATCTGCATAGTCGGGTCATTTGTTAGAGTCTCCTTGAGTTTGTGGATTTCTAGAGGAGTGTAAATAGTGTCACCCTCCAAAAATATTTTTCTTTATTTCTTTAGCTTTTATATTTATATGTATTGTTTACTTGTAGACGAGTAAAGTATAAGTTTGGGGGTATTTGATAGACGTATTTTATACGTCTTTATCAGGTACTTTTATGACTTAGAAATAACAATTCCACGAGGCCTTTGGCTACTAATATATGTTTTTGAGATATATTGTGAGTTTCAGGGTTTTAGATGAAAATACGAGATTTACAAAGCTTTTATTGAAGATTTCGAGGAAGGATGCAAAGTGCAATTATTGAAATGATGTCAAAAGAAGACATCTGGACACCTTGCGGCCGCATGCCTCCAAGACCTTGCCCCCGCAAGGTATCCAGCGTGCAGCCCAGTCAGATCAAGACCCTTGCGGCCGCAAGGTACCTAGAAACAACCTTTACGAGTGTTTCACCTGGATTGAACCTCCTTCCCGTAAAACACCTTGGTATATATATATATATATATATATATATATATATAAAAGACGGTAGTCAAAGCAAAAGGACGTCTAGAAATAATTAGGATATGGTTCTAACACCTATTTTAGTTTGTAATACATAGTTTAGTAGTTGTAATTATAGTTTTGAAGATCGATTCATGTATTCCTTCAAGCCGTTGTTCAGTTCATCTTCATATATTTTTATTCATTCAATTCTTCTTGATCATGATGTTTATCAACCTCTTTACTGTCTCGCTTTGACCAAATGAATGGAATCGCAAGTAGTAAAGGCCTAGAGGTGCGGATAGCTGCACGGCCAAATGCATATGTCGTACATTGGCTCACCATTATGGTAAATTGACCTTATCGATGCACGAGAGTGATAAGTTAGGGTCAGGTTCATGTATATGACCTAAGTGACAGATAAGATTCATATGTTCTTGTTCTTAGGATATAGATTGGATGAATTATTTAGGATGTAGACTGAATTGTAATTTGACAATCTATATCTATCTTTTGTGAACAAACACAAGTTATTGAATGATACTTTATTTAAAAAAAAAAAAAGGGGCAATAAAATAGATGCAAGTGAATCCCCAATCCTAGATTTCCTTCCTCCATAAGATCTCTATAAACTGTGATTGCTATTTAGTTTGTTAATTAGATTTCTTGATTCAGTAAAGTAAAAATTAGACTAAATAAATCAAAATAAAAACTCCCCTTAGTTTAATTGCTACCGTTATACTTGCTACTTGTATTCTTTTTGTCTCTATGGTTCGACCCTTGCTATCATACTATTCTACAATAGTCTTATACACTTGCAAGGAATTAAAATAAGACACGATTAGAAGTCTTTAGGTGTGTTTCCCCTGTCCTTCCGAGAAACGGAATTCTTTTTGCTATGATAAAGAAGATTGGCTATATGTCCATGGACAGCCCTCCACACACTTGAGGTAGCTACTGGAACCACAAAACCATCCAACCTTTTATACTTTGAATGGATAAAATTAGCCCACAAACTATTACCTTGAAGAACCGCCCAAGCCAACTTAGCATGAAGAGACTCACGGACCTGCGCCAATGAGCGAAGACCTAAGCCACCCTCATCCATAGGCCTACAAATTTTTGCCCAAGAAACCCAATGAATTCTGTGACTTTCCCCATTGCCCCATAAGGAATTAACCATAGCCTTCTCAATGCGTCGAATAACACCCAAAGGAACCTTAAGAGCTGAGAGAGCATAGATAGGTATGCTACATAAAACTGATCTGAGAAGAATAATTTTACAACCAAACGAGAGAAGTCGAGATTTCCAACCTCCAATCCGCCGTCTAATGCTAGATTCCAAATTCTCAAAATAATGTCGCTTAACTCTGCCATGAAAAAGAGGAAGACCCAAATAAATCATCGGGAAATTACGATGCACACATCCTAACCATCCCGCAATAAGCTGAGACTTATGTCTCGAACAGTGACTTGACGTGAAGAAGCCACTCTTCTACAAATTAATAAGTTGACCCGAAGAACGCTCATAACTGGCAAGAATATTACGAAGATTAAGAATGGTACTCTTCTGTGCATTTCTGAACAAAATCATATCATCTGCATATAGAAGGTGCGATATAACCAAATTCCCACGTCCATAATCATAAGGGATGAGCTGCCCTGAACAGAAATCTCTTTTAATGGCCAAAGATAAAATTTCTTGTGCAAGGATAAAAAGCAAAGTGGATAAAGGATCCCCCTGACGAACACCTCTTGATGAAGGAAAAAATCCATAATTAGAGCCATTAATATGAATTGAATACCATACATTATTGACCAGCCGCTCAATAAGACCGTAAACAGTGGAACTAAAACCAAAAGCACGTAGAGCCTTGAGGAGGAAAAACCATTCTAATATATCATAAGTCTTCGACATATCAAGTTTAAACGCCACGTTACCACCATAAACTTTACGATTGATTTTGTTAATAAGCTCATGAGCTAAAGCAATATTCTCTTGAATTGCACAGCCTTTGACAAAACCTGATTGTTCCGGTGAAATAATCTTGGGCAAAATATCAACCAAACGCTTAGCCAAGATTTTAGAAATAATCTTACAATTAAAATTACACAAGCTAATGGGCCTTAAGTCACTAAAATCCCGAGGATTACCAGTCTTAGGAATCAAAACCATAATCGTAGAAGACATACCTCGATGCAAAGTAGCGCCCCGAAAAAACTCCTGAACCGCGGCAATAATATCCTCCTTGATGATGTCCCAGCAAGCCTGAAAGAAATGGCCCGTAAAACCATCTGGGCCAGGAGCACTATCGGTGTTTAAATCCTTTACAGCTGTCCATATTTCCATAGCATTAGCTAGGAAGAGAGCCCACAAGCTGGTTATCTGCCTCTTCAACCCGAACCTGAACCGAAGAAAATAAAGCCTCATCCATAGAAGGATTGGAAGTAGTGAGCAGCTCAGAATAGTAATTCACGGCCATATCGCCCAAAGAGGGACCATCCGAACACCAAGTGCCATCAGGGAGTTGAATCCAAACCATATTCCTAGCCGCCCTATCCCGGAGAGACGCATGAAAGAAAGAAGTATTTCGATCACCATCATGCAGCCATCTGTTACGGCCTTCTATTGAGTTAATTTATTGTCCCATCCAATAAATTGATCAAGCTCCCTTTGCATTTTGGTGAGTAGCCACAGTATCATCCCATCTTTGCTGAAGCTGATAATCAAGACGCAGTATAGTGTCTTGGTAGGGAGCAATCATCTTTTGCACGTGGCCAAACACAGCCTAATTCCACCCCTTAAGTTCTTTTCTGAGAATCATCAGCTTTTTATGTAAATTGACCATTGGAGTCCCCAAGCAGCCTCTATTCCAAATAGAATGAACAAGAGTCATGAAATCGGGATGATCAATCCACATACGTTGAAACCCAAAAAAGGCTTTAAGCTTAGGGATGATCTTCAAATCTAACAGGAGAGGAGAGTGATCAGATTTAAATCTGCTAAGGTGTGTAACACGAAGAGAAGGGAAAAGTCTGAAAAGAAAAATATTTTTCAAGTTTTGCTTTTGAAAAAAAAAAAGGAATATTGAAAAAAAAAGAGGAATATTGAAAAAAACAAAAAAAGAGGAATATGAAAAAAAAAAAAAAGAGGAATATGAAAAAAAAAAAAAAAGAGGAATATTGAAAAAAACAAAAAAAAGAGGAATATAGGAAAAAAAGAAGAAGAAAGGAAGGGAAAAAGAAAAATCTTTTTTGTCGTATCTGGCGACAGATTTTGATTGGTTGGATACAGTTTTCGGAAAATTTGAAGAAAAATATTTTTTGCCGTGCTTGGCGACAGATTTTGATCGGTCGAGTGTAGTTTTCGGAAAATTTGAAAATTTTCTTATTGTGTTTGGCGACAAGGTATTGACCGGTTGAGCATAATTTTTTGAAAATTTCTCTTAACATATTTCGATAACAGGTATTGACTAGTTGAAATATGGTTTCCGAAAAACTTAAAACTCTTCATACCGTATTTGACAATTGGTTTTGACCGGTTGAATATGGCTTTTCGAAAAACATGAAAATCTTTTTTCCCTTTGTGTTCTTGGACGGGTTTTTGACCAGAAGGACATGACATCCTCGTTGGTGGTTCAACTTGTTTTTGGCCTGAACTTCATTTTGATCTGAGTTCCTTTATTAAGGGATACGTAGGTATCCTACACTAGTAGGTACGACCATTAGAGCATTTCATTGCATATTTGCTTAAAAAATACGATAACATGTTATAACCGACTAACTATGTATAGGCTATGGAGATTGGTTAGCATTATAAATTGTTGCATTATAATTGTTACCTATTGCATTCCTCTCCTATTTTAATTCGAACGAAATTGGAGAGTCTATTGTTTATCAACGATGTTCGTCTACTCAGTAAGCCTCGGGTTATCCGTAGACTCCATAGTTGAGGGCTGACACCCCAATTTGCACTCGATATGTGACTCTGGCATGTGATATCAAGAATTGTTTGAACTTAACAAATGTCAAGTTACATGAGTCAAAAAGGCGATAGGCAAAGCAGGATGCGCGAAACTAGTAAAATGCGAGGCATAAAAGTGACAATTTTGAAAGACACAGTAGCTTGGAGCGGCCAAAAGGGCTGTCTGGCGCCGCACCAAGAGAAGGTGTATTCCGCGCCCAGGGTGCTACAGTGGCACTCCCAGTTAACGCATATTACAAGAATCGAAGGCTGATGTACAAGATTTATCAACGTACTGAAGGGATTTTTAATCCCCGATGTATCCCTTCCTCCACCTATAAATAAGTGCGTTGGGGTTCACTTCTGGGAGGAGAAAGAGATCGCAAAGAAACTCTGATATTTTTTCTCTGCGTCGTCCTAACGCTGAGATTAGTGAGAGAAGTGAGATAGGGAGTGGTTAGCTCATAAATCTTTGAAACCCTGCCCAAACTCCGCCAAATCAAAAACCCACCGGTTAAAAGTGATCCCTAGACTTTTAGTTAGGTATCCACCTTATTTTCCCGACCCAAAAACCATAAAGTAAGCCATTACTCTACCCGAGTAAATAGACCAAAAACACCAAAAATAAGTCGTTATTCCGCCTAACCAAAAAGGCCAAAACCACCACAAATAAGCCGTCATTCTACCCGAGTGAGCGAGCCAAAACCACCACAAATAAACCGTCATTCTGCCAGAGTGAGCGAGCCAAAAACCAACACAAATAAGCTGTCATTCTGCCCGAATAAGTGAGCCAAAACCAACAAAAATAAGCAGTCACTTTGCACAAATCACAACAGCAACAACAACAAAAAATGACTCCCTCTCTCTGAAGGAGAGAGCGAGCACACTCCGCTCTAAAAGGTAATAGCCTTTAAGAGCGTTATTTTTTATAAAGTTTTTCCTTAAATCCGGCCCGATGTAGCAAATATTGTAAGACCCCGAACCTTCGTGTAATTGGCCTTATTGCTTTGCGTGTCGTTTTACCGTAACCTCGTTTACTCGACTTGAGGTAAAAACCTTGATTAATATAGGTAGGCTATATAGGAGCCAATACATTAGTTCCATATGTTCCATAGACCTTAACTAGTTAAAGTTACAAGTCGCTTACCGACGCTGTTCGTTACTTGACTCGGTTTAGTGTTTCCTCGCGTAGTTCTTTCGTGAGACCTCGATTTTACTCCTAATCATTCCTCCACTTGTCTTGAGAGCTATTTGAGTCTCATAAGGCCTTGGTACACAAGTTTTATGCTTGTTTGTTGAATCGCCAGTTCGACCGTATTGATTTTGGCCTTAGCGATTCCCCTCGTTGCTCGTATTGCCTCTATTTCGTCGTACGAAGTGTTCGTTGAATTCTTGGCTTTATATTCAGATCTTAGCCATGTTTAAACAAGTCTTTTTCATGCCCAAGTCATCTTAGTTTGATTGGCGTTTGTTGGTAGTTTGATTCATTGATCATTCGTCGCGTGAGTTGAGCCTTGTTCTATCCTCGTTGTGTTGTTCGGTGCTTCCGACTCGCTTTGAGTAGGGTTAGACCTTAGAATGATTGCCCTTAAGTTTGGGATCATTTAGGACAAGTTTAGACCAAGTTTTAGAGATTCTGGAGCCGAGGCGGCCGCGTGGCACCTTGCGAGGCGCCCGCCTCAGATGCTGGGAGTAATTGCAAAGTGGTCTGAACTTGGGAGAAGCCTCTCGAGCTTGAGGCGGTCAAGATGGGCTTGGGTGAGGCGCCCGCCTCACCGCTGGTTGTGCAATTACGGATTTCTTTCCCCTGCTTTTGATTTTTGGCGTGAAAACCTATACTACCCCCATTTTAACCACTCCCCTTTGCCTTGTCCACAGCTAGGAAGGGCAGGATGGTCATCCCTAACCCTTTATAATTCAATTTCTTCCTCTTCCTCTCTCATTTTTCTTCCATCCACCGTGAGTTTTAGAGAGAGAGGGAGGAGGAGCTTCCATGGGAGATTTGACGATTCCCGGAGTTCCGGCCATCGGATTGTCGAGCGACCGCCATCGCAAGCCCTCGCCGAGTAGAGTCTTTCCCTCGGTTTGTTTGCCACTTCCTAGACGTTTGTGGCTCGATTGAGGTACGTTACTTAAGCCCTAGTTTCTCTCTCTACAAGTATCTTGATGATAGAATGTTAGAAACTTGTTCCTTGTGATTTATTGTTGTTATACATGTCAAAATGAGATATTTCCATGGATACCAATAGATTTTGGTTAGGGTTTGAAACGAAATGGGTTCATTGAGTATATTGGAATTGTTATGATTTAAGATTTATTTTTGTTGGGTTAGAAACCCGGATAAATTGTGAATCCCGAATTTATGCCTCGAACTAGAATTTGGAACTTTGTAGTTTGACCCAAATGAAGTCGATTAATTATAAAAATTGTTACTTGGACCTTAGGATAAATTCCTATAGCTTCTTGCGTTCATTGAATCTCAATTGCGAAATTTTGAGAATTTCTTGGGTGAGACCAAATTGGTAATAAGATTGATTCTTGGCTTAGAACTCTAATTGAGTCTCTTGAATGATGTTAAGTGCGAGATTATCGCTAGTTCTTGGATGGTTTATGTGTGAGTCGAGAATGCGTAACTCGAATGAAAGACGTTTTGAATGGGTTCAATTATGAACTAGAACCAATAATACTAGTGGACTTTTAATGAAGTCCCAAGATTCGTAGGAATGTAATATGTGACTTTACTTGGGAACCTTGTTAACATCCTTGGAAAATCCGGAATTTCTTCGTGACAATTTTTCCCCTTAGGAAGGATATTTGAACCGTGTATGCCTTAGTACCCTCTATGATGGGAATCTTGAGTTGTCGTAAAGATGACTGAATGGTCCGTGTATGCCTTAGTACCCTCTATGATGGGAATCTTGAGTTGTCGTAAAGATGACTGAATGGTCCGTGTATGCCTTAGTACCCTCTATGATGAATCTTGAGTTGTTTTAAGTCTTCTGTCCTTCAAGAGTGCATGCTTGATCTTTAGTTCTTAGGGAACCTCGAGGGGATTTATAATGTTATCTATCTTATGATTCTATGGAACTAAGCTTGATAAGGTTTGTTTGTGAATGATGCATGAACCTCTATGTCTACTTGAGATTATGACTTATAAGCATATTGTGTGTCTTATCTTTATAATTATCCTCTTATTGAGTATCAACGTGATTTGATTTATAATTCTATTAACAAATGGAATTACAAACTTGAATTTGAATTAAGCTTGGTTGGACAATAATCAACTTAGGTTTCCGCCTTTTATACTTGACTTAGTAACTTTGAACTAAGGTTCCTAAATGGAACGAGAACCTAGCTATGCCTCAAACAAGAACCTAGAAAGGAGTCTTGGAACACATATAGTGTTCAAACTCTATTTGATCGGAATTATAGAAATGACTCGACGGAGTCGATGCTAGTGAGTCACTTAACAATACCGACTCAACGATCAACCCCTCACGACGCCCGAAACTGCTTAACTAGAATACTAGTTTCGAGATTCTTCATTTAATTCATGATCATGCTTGATTATTAGTCGTAAAGAATAACATGCCCACCTGACTTGAATGAGATCGCTATTACCGTGCTCGTCCTTGCTTGATTTCTTAAATAAGTAAATATTACTTGTTTTCCCCAATAAGTCCAGCTGCCATACTTGTCTTGTCCTGTCTTGTCTTGTCCTGTCTTGTCTTCCCTGGTTGACAATTCGTCTACCGTTACGAATCATGAGATTCGTGATAGTGATGGGTTGCCGAACCAGAAACGTGCAAACCCCTCCATTCTTGATCACTTTGGAGAAGAGTACCTTGTGTAACCATTAGGGCGCTTGGAATAATACTATCCTGGGTCGATGTGCCATCTCGTACATCCGACAGCACGTTCCTGTTAACATTTTATATTGCATGAGCTACATTGCGGTACCAGATTGATATCATATCCTCTTATATGTGGATTTCTTCTAGCATTTGTGAAAACAAAGTGCTATCATGAATATATACACTAAATGCCTGTATATACTTGTTCTCGATCGCTTGACTTTCGTGATAGGCCTGTGACTTGTATGATACGTATATATGTAGACATACATATTCCTACTTGATTAACCATGATTGCCTGCATATGTATATATATGTAGATATACATACTCCTACTTGATTTACCCTGATTGTCTTCGTATGTATATAATTGTAGATATGCATATCCTTACATGATAAACTTCCATGAATGTATTGTTTGGTACATAAACGAATTTACATACCACACTTGATAATCCTATGAGAGACTTGGTATATGTATATTTATAAATATGCATACTTCTACTCAGTTATTCTATGAGAGGCTTGGGATGTTCTACAATAATATATATATCCATAATCATGATTATTCTTGTGCCTTGCTTTTTGACTTGTTTGACTGTTTGTGAACAGGGGATTCACCCTGATTCATCTTGGTAGTCTGGTAAAGGACCGGTTTCCATACAGTACAACCCGACTTACTGGGTCTTCGTCGTAACACGATATCATTTCCTCTTATGGCAATATTCAATTTATGTCATATTGTTTAGTAGTAACGTATTGGGTCATTATGACTCATCCCGTACTTTGTTTTCTAGTTGCAGTTCAGGAGTCGTATTGAGGACGCATAGTACGTGACCGTAGCGCATCACGCTTGATCGACACCGAGCTTAGTACGTGTGTTCGTGATTGTAATAGTCGATGTTTCCGAGTAATAGCTTGTGGACTCCTATCTCATCTAGCATCCTTGTCTTGTATATCATATTATCATATTCTTGTGAGCTCGTTGTATTGTAAGGTTATTTAGACTTTACAGTCGGGTAGAATACTTGGATATTGATTTGGTTCTCCTTTGGGCCGACGTGTTGTGTCGTTGCTCCTAGCCTTGGTTTTTATATTCAGTTGTCTCCCAAGCACGCAGTAGCTTTGGGGCTTTTCTCTTTCCTAGTTATTATTATTGTTGGTTAACCCCGGTATGCTTTAGCCGTGGGTATGTGTTATATCAGTTGGTTCCTGTCAAACGCCACTGGAGTGCCGATGGTTTGTCCAGCGTCTACAATGTTGCGGCACGCGAGTTTCTTTTCCTTTCCTTCGTGAGATTTATGTCTCTCTTGGTATCCTTGGCCTTGGTTTCGAACTTCATAGCTCGGAACTACTTTTCCTTGTCGCTTCCGCATACTGAATTTTGTAAACCCGTATTTTTAGTACGGCCTTATATTTGTGCTTCGAGCTTTTGATAGCTCGACTGTCCGACTCGCACTATTAAGGTAAGTGCTTGCCCTCTTCTTGCCTTGTTCTTGCGACGTGACCTTGGGATTCCGTTCCGGAATCCGGGTCGGGTCGCCACAGTTGCCATTGTGTTGCCCGAATTTAGTTATAAAATACTATGTAAAAGAGCCGTTATAATGGTCAAATATTTTTAAATATATCTGTAATTATTGTAAGGAGATGGCTGCATATCCGTAAATAATGTAGTCGCGGATATATTTGCTTTTATTTTCCTATCTTTAAATGCTTCGTTTATTTGCTAAATAAATATAACAAAAAACATACTTTAGCCAAAAACCGCTTTTGAGACCGAAAGAGCGAGTTGGGTGCCTAGCACCTTCCCAACTCTTAACTTAGCCTTCGAACCCGTTTTTTTTTTAAATCTCAGGGGTTTTTTTTTTTTTTTTGCTTTATTTTTGCCTTAAAATCAAGATGTCGACTCTATAAAACATTTTGCAACACTCATTTCTTGTACTTTTCTGTTTTCCCCTAAAAAAAAAGGGAGAATGAGAATGAAAGGGTGATGTATTCCCATATCCTGGTATCCCCTAAACAAGGGATAACTTGATGCGGGAAACCCAAAGCTCCCATAGTGATCCGAAATAGGCCATAAGGCTATTTTTATAAAATCCATAGTGGGGACGTCGCAACATCCTTTTTTGCACTTTTTCATTTTCCCCTAAAAAAGGGAAAATGAGAATGAAAGGGTGATGCATTCTCATATCCTGGTATCCCCTAAACAAGGGATAACTTGAAGCGGGAAACCCAAAGTTCCCATATTGGATCAAAAATCCACTAAAGTCAACCGAGGCGTATTCCAATGCGCTATTTTAGACAGCACTCCTCTCGCACTTTTAATTTCTTCTTCCCCTAAACAAGGGAGGATGGAATGAGAGCAGTGGTGTCCCGCATCCACACGCACGCACCCTATCCAAGTTGGCGACCCATACTATGATCAAGTCCACGAACTAATACTGAGATTGTTCCTTTGGTTGAATAAATATTGAACCACTTTCACTTAATTGTTTGCAAGTAATTTTTAGTTTATTTAAATTTTCTCACAAACCCCACCCCCCTATTTTTATTTTTTATTTTTGGTTACAAAAGTATATATCAAAATTAAGTCTAACCAATCTCAGTGGATACGACTTTGCTTACCACTACTATAAATCCATAATTTTGAGAAGCAAGAATTATTATTGTTGGTTTTGACAACCACCATAACTTAAGATTATAATTTAAGTAGGTGCTTAATTAATAATTAAATTTCATTAATTAATATTTAAATTGGTAATTATACATAATTAAAAAATTAATGAATATTTTTTTAAAAAAATTAATTTTCTAAAAACGGTTTAAGGAGCATTTTCGTCTAATATACTTAAAAAGTGATGTATTAAGTATTTTATTGGTGTTATATTAAGTACTTATGACTGAAAAAAGGAAGATTGAGGCTTTCATGGTGAGAGACAGCTGAGAGAAGAATAAGAGTGTCTCTTGCGCTCGGAAAAGACCTACAAAGGTAATGGTTTATAAGTCATTATATCGTGGAAAATAGATTATTTTCTATTTATTAACCTGAGAATATTTTACATTCGACTTATTTTTCAAATGTTAATTACTGAACAACAGAAAATATATTTTGAAAGTTATTTTTCGTCAAAACAATCAGAGCCCAAACTGGCCAAGTTTTGGAGGAGTTCAGAATGATCAACCGAATTGGACCCCAAATGTGAGAGGGCCCAATTTTATATATGTATAGGCTACTTTTATTTAGATATATCATAAATAATGTAGCATTAACAATTGAACTTTCTTCTGGCTAAATGGGTTGGGTAATTGTGTAAATGATTATTGAAATAGAAGTTCTAGGTTCGAACCCTTACTCCCCCATTTAGTAATTTTTTTTAATTCTGGGTCTCGATCAATTATTAATTTTTTACTATACCCGAATCCGAACACTTCTCTTCAAAACTCTGTCGTTTTGTCTTGGAAAAGGGGGGGGGGATAAATCGAATTAACTAATTCACTTAACCTAACCTATCGATTGGGAGAGAGAGAGAGAGAGACGAAACAAAAAAACCCCTGACATACCTCATGATACACGACTGAGCTGCCTCCTCGCTCTCGCTGACTCGCCGTCTAGTGTCGCCTCGGGCCCTCTAGCTCGAGCCCTAGCCGCCACCATTACTTCAAGCCTTCGACCACTCGACCACGACGACTAGTCGAAGCCTTCTTCTTCTCTTTAAGGTAAGTGAACAATTTTGAACCCTAGTTTGGTTCGTATGTCGTCACTCGTCGATTTCAAACCCTATTGTTTACTTCTCTATGCTTAAAAGTTAAAACCTCTTGCTCTCTCAGACTTCTCTATGGTTAAAAGTTAAACCCTATTTTGTATGACTATCTATCATCTATTTAGAATTTAGACTATTTTGCTATTTATTTGTGATAGACTGTAAAACATCTATTTATAATGTATCTATATTACTATATCTCTGTGATTATCTCTTACTCCCCCATTTAGTAATTTTTTTAATTCTGGGTCTCGATCAATTATTAATTTTTTACTATACCCGAATCCGGACACTTCTCTTCAAAACTCTGTCGTTTTGTCTTGGAAAAGGGGGGGGGGGATAAATTGAATTAACTAATTCACTTAACCTAACCTATCGATTGGGAGAGAGAGAGAGAGACGAAACAAAAAAACCCCTGACATACCTCATGATACCGCCTCGAGCTCGCCTCTCTCGGGCCGATCTCATGTCGCCTTGGGCCCTCTAGCTTGAGCCCTAGCCGCCACCATTACTTCAAGCCTTCGACCACTCGACCACGACGACTAGTCGAAGCCTTCTTCTTCTCTTTTAGGTAAGTGAACAATTTTGAACCCTAGTTTGGTTCGTATGTCGTCACTCGTCGATTTCAAACCCTATTGTTTACTTCTCTATGCTTAAAAGATAAAACCTCTTGCTCTCTCAGACTTCTCTGTGGTTAAAAGTTAAACCCTATTCTGTATGACTATCTATCATCTATTTAGAATTTAGACTATTTTGCTATTTATTTGTGATAGACTGTAAAACATCTATTTATAATATATCTATATTACTATATCTCTGTGATTATCTATATATAATATATTTGTTTTACTATATTTGTGTGATTTTAGTATGACTCTATCTCATGTAAATATTTATATTATGGTGCTTACGTTAAATATTTACATTTTTGTTCTTATATTTTAAATATTTATATTTTGGTTCTTATAGTTTGAATATTTCCACATTACCCACACGTACCGTATCCTATATTTTTCAAAAAGCCCGTATCCCCATATTTCATATTTGCGAAACCGTATCTGTGTAACCTTGGTAATTAATGATATCGATCAGCCAAAAATGAAAAAAAAATTGAGATGCTATCTTGACTTTGGTAAGAATCAAGTGTAATTAATTATTTGGATACTATAAGTTATAACTAAGATGAAAACCGATATACGTGCAACTTTTCAATACTTTAATTGATTCAAAAGTTTTATCGCATTTCACAAAACCTTTAATTCTTTACGTTATTGACAAGCAATCATCTTAATACTCATAATAGAGTAAACTAATACAATCCGTGAATGATTGTCTGCAAAAAAGGGAGGGAGATATATAGTTCACAAAAAGAAAAAGATTCCTTCCAGTTCTCAAGGTTGGAGGCAAGTTACTCTTAGTAACGAGGTACATTTACACAAAATTAATGTTTAGTTATCTTAGCGAGAGTCAAATAGTAATGAATATTGTAGTCCTACTTGAGCACTCATAAAGGCTAGCTTTAATGCTATTCATAAAAGGAAGACTCCAAATTAAGTAAAGCACAAAAAGAAGATTAAATACCAATATATTTCTCAAAATTTAAATGAAATACATAATAACAAGAAGATAAGATAAATGCAAATTAATCTAAAACTCTAATGAACTTTCTAGGCTATAGTCACCCCTCTTAAGACATTTTCAAGGGAAGCCAATACCATAAAATTGATTGGAACCACGAGACATCTGATAATCACTAGCTCCCGCATCCTATGAGGCTCCAAATACACCATTACTGGGCCCCTGTGCATTCGGGTCAACTACAAGCCTGACTTGAATTGCTAATGGGCCAATAGACCCTATCACCATTTGATTATTAGCTTCAACTGCAATAGGGTCATATGGTAGCCTACCATAGAACCAATGTGTTCTAGGGTCTAATGATATTTGACTACTAGACCCACTTCCAATCAATGGATCAAATTGTATTCCACCATTGATCCAATGTGTCATTCCAGGGTCTAATGGTTCTTGAGTAGTACTTGATCCACCCATCGTATGCTTAAATGATATCCCACCATTGAACCAGGGGCAGATAGCTGAGTAGGGCTCAAGCCCACCCCAGATTTAAAAAAAAAAAATTTAGTCCCACACCCACAAGCAAAACGACAAAGAACAAGACAACAATGAGAAGTTGTGAGCACACTACCCACTCACTCTTCCTCTCCCTCGCACCCTCATCAAAAATTCAAAATCCTGGACGAGCAGAAGCAGAGTAGACTACATTCTTATTCCATTCGATTTCCCATTCCATTAATTTGAAATCCTCAAATAATCAAAGGTAATCAACTAATCAAGATTTTGGATTTTTTATTTTTAGTTTATAATCTTGAAATTATTTTTTGGAAAGTGGTCTTAATTTCTCCAAAATAACTTTTCATTTATCAAGTCTTAGTTATAGCAAACATTGTATAAATAATTATAAATCTAGCACTGTTAAATAAAGTAAGTTGATCTTTCTACCAAAAATAAATGAGTACAATAAACTAATCATTTGATTCATCACTCATGCTCGAATATAAATCTTCATTCATATCATCATCAGATTCTTCATCCATATCACCAAATTCTTATTCTTCGAAATCACCAATGAAATCTTTTTCTATCTCATTTTCACCTTGATCTTCAAAGATATCAATAAAATCCTTTTCGTGCTCATTCTATTCCACACATGGCTAGGGAACTCTACCCTCAACCAATGTCCCCTCAATACCATTCCTCACCCACACAAGATCATTATCATCAACAGTTCTCCTTTCATCCAACTGTTGAGGATTGTATGGCAAGACTTGAGGCACCGCAAGTGTACTAATTAAATTTTCATCTACCCCTATATCAAATGTATCTCGACTTGTCATCTTAATGGTAGTTTTCCATTGAGAGGCTATAGGGTCTTCAATATACATGACTTGCTGAGCTTGGGACGCTAGGATAAAGGGCTCGTCGGTTACTTTGTTCTCCTTGTATAACAAATGATTGAAATTAACCGATGTAATACCATAATTGTCTACTTCAACCCTTTTCCTGTTGTCCACCCAATTACACTTGAACAAGATAAATTTTGTTTGTGAAGTATAGCGCACTTCAATTATATATGTCAAATCTCCATAGAATGTTTGGTCCCCTGAACTAGATTCTTATCCTTTCTATTAGAATAGTTTGTTGTGTCTGCACTAAGAACAACTCTCCTATTTTGTGTAACTCTGCTATTATCGGTTCTTCTTGTTCGAAACCTAAAGCCATTAATGATGTATCCATTGTATCTTTTAGCCATATTGGTTAGACCCAGTGTCCCTTGATTTCATTTTCTAATGGTACGTTTGCACTTGCCTCTTTCAATACCTATACACATAAAGTGAAAAACACTTAATTAAGTACTAATTAACTAAACATATGTAAGGAACCTTTATAAGTAATGTGAATGTTTGTATATTTTACAATTTACTTAGTTTTGAACCACGAAGGGAACTCTTTAATATGGAGACATTGATAGTCATGAATTGGTGCTCGAGGGGCTGACGTTTGGAGTAATTGAAGATGTGTTCTAAGAATAATAAAGTAACATAAAGATGGATTATAATCAATCTTTTCCTAGTAATAAGTTGGAGAAAACATTAATTCTATGAAAATAGTATTACTTACTCTCTGTATGGATGAATGGCATCACAAGTAGCTAGCAGATAACGATTTGCTTGCTCCATTGAAATATGACCAAGGGAAAAAGTTTTTTTCTTGGTAAAAGTGACGACCCACATTATCTTCACCACAATCATTTTGATTTGGTCGAGTAGACATAGTTTCAATGTCGTTTAGATATCTTACACAGAAGGTCATACAATCTTCCATTAAAGCCCCTTTTGTAATCGAAGCTTCACGACACGCGCGATTATGAACGTAAGCTTTAATGTCAATAAGTACCTATGTATAAAACAAATACAATGAGTAATAAAGTTAAATGAAGAATTTGATAAGGGTTAAAATATATGATAGCAAGGGTGCCTAACCTCTCAATTGGGTACATCAACCGGTATTGTACCGGACACCAGGTGAGCATTTCCACACTTCGTTCACGCCATTTGTGGGGCGGAATATCATCGAAGGTGAACTTCTAGCAATGCCTCTTCAGCCAAGTGTATAGGCAAGTGTTTCATTATATCAATGAAGGATGGTGGAAAAATCTTTTCAAGATGAAAAATTGTAAGTGCAATATGATCTTGAAGATACTCTAGATCATATTTTGAATTAACTTTTGAGCATAGTATCCTAAAAAAGTTTCACAACTCAATCAAGGCTTCAACGTGTTTTGGCAATATTTTACGGACAACAAAGGGAAGTAGCTGCTGTAAAATAATATGATTGTCATGACTCCTTAAACCCCAAATGGTACGCTCTTTGAGATTGATGCATCGTGAAATATTGGAAGCATAACCATCGTGCACTTCATATCCTTCAATAATTTCAAAAACATGTCTTTCTCCTCTTTTCCGAGTGTGAAGCATGCATGGGGAAGTATCTTTTCACCAGAACCATTATCTTTAGGTTTAATGGCCTCCTAATTTTGATTTCTTTAAGATCAAGTTGAGGATTCAAGTGATCTTTTGTTTTTCGAGAGTTCCCAAGAGCATATGTAATACATTATCACACACATTTTTTCTATGTCCATGACATCGAGCATGTGACGTATTGGTAAAGACTCCCATAAGGAAATTTGAAAAAATACTATTTTTCTTCCAACTATCTTCTTTTGCATTTCCAGCATTCTCACTTTCTTTCATTTTTCCTTTTCTTCCATTTCTTTCTTTTCCTTTTAGATTAATTTTCTCTTTCTCTTTGTGTTTCTCTCTTCTTATATTAGCCTTTATCTCCTTCTCCTTCTCTTTTCTAATTGTTCTATTTTCCTCTTTCGAGGACATCTTCCTTTTTTATATATAGTCTCGACATCTTTCAATTTGTTCTAGTATTTCCC
>CM028380.1:144117398-144164592 GCA_013146195.2 Codonopsis lanceolata
AAGATGCTCTCAGTAGATATTTACTTGGATAAACCAATAAGGACCAAGTCCATCATAAAAGAACTTATCAATTCAAGTAGGTCATAATGCTCTACAAAACCCAATAAACAATGCACATAATTGTACACACTTAACATGTTCAACTAACTTGTAAGTTTAGTCCAAAAACCACATATTGAGGTATTCATAATCCTCAAGTCATCACCAATTCAAGAATAGCTTATAGCTCAATAAATCACAACGTGAGGTCTACTATAGTCCTCTACTCAAGATTAAATCAAAGACTATTATTTTAGTCTAAGAACAATCATAAATCAAGACTTAGCATTTAGTCTATACATAAAAGCATATTGACTCAACAATAGTCCCAACCGTCGTATATAACCGACTTCCCCAAAACCATTCTCATGAATGACTAGACTACACCGTAGTCCAAGACCAAGTTTTCCATGTAATGCCGTCTATTTCCTAAAAGAAATCTCATTCCAATAATCATTTCTTAAGGATACACGATCATTGATTGGTCTCTAATGCTCAGGTTTCTACGGCACTTCTAAATAAATCCTTAATAAGCCTCTATAACGTGGGTGTCACCAATGGGACAGAGATGCTCGGGTTCTCATCATCAAAACCAACCAAACCCAAACATCGTAGGATTTCAACCTAAGGCTCACTAATATCTTATTGAACCTAAAATGACTCCATTGAGTCTTAATATCACATTTCATTAAATACATATTTCATAAATCCCAAAACTAACACATCATTCAAGTTTATAATAATTCTCCCAAAATAATCCGGTTTGTTTCCCAAGCCTAAAAATCCAAGACCTCATCATAATCATAATCAATCAAAACCCAAATGTCGTAGGACTTCAACCCGAGTTCATTAACACTTTATTGAACTTATTTCATTGCTGAAGTCTAAATACTAAGTTTCATTTCTTACACATTTCATCCTACACATGGCATTGACAAGTTCATACCTCCAAAGACACACAAAATAGGCATATTTCCACAATGAACCCAAATAACATATGGACATGATTTCTAGCATGCTCATAAGCCTAGAAACACAAGATGAAGAGTAATCATATACCTCAACAATCATAAGCCACTCTACAAATGCTCTTACAAGTTTATACTTCCAAAAATCCCCAAAATACACATACAAAGCATATCAAGTGTTCATTGCCCACAAATAGCATATGTTGTTTTCCTTAGGCCAATGAACCAAAATCAAAAGGGAGTAACTTACCTAGCTTGAGTGAAAACTCAAGAGAACGCAAATCCGATCGGTGAACTTGTTCTACACGCCGAGGCTTCAAGATTCTCAAGTTTGAAGGCAATCGATGGATGGATCGCCTTGGATCGAAGAGAGGAAGCTAGGGCTTGAATCTCCCTGGACTCTCTCTCTCTATAATAACGTAAGAAGGAGGAGAAGAAATGAGAGGATTTATCGATCTCAAAAGGGTTTGGGTATTTATACCCCCAAAATAGGAGGGCACAATAGACATTTCCTTGCACAATTAGTAGAGATTAGACTAATCAATCACTAATCTAACCTTAATTAACTTCCAACTAATGTTGGACATGATTTTAAGCATATGGGAGGTTAGGAAGGGTTTAGAGGGGGTTTAATGAGGTAGGATAGGTATAATTCGGCCCACACAAAAACAGGAAAATCCTCAGAGTAGCCTGATGTTGAGGCGGGCGCCTCAACATATCCAGGCGGGCGCTCGCCTCTGTCCAGCCTAAATTCATTTTGCAATGCTCTCGTAACTTGAGGCGGGCGCCACTATGGCCAAAGGGCGCCCGGCCTCGGGAGCCTTATGTTCTCAAAACTTGATCTAAACATGTCCTAAATGGTCCCAAACTCATGGGCAACCATTCTAAGGTCTAACCCAACTCAAAAACAAGTCGGAAACACACCCGAACAACTCCCCAAACACCTGAGCGAAACGGGAAGAGGTGCAACAACGCAACCGAACGACTAATGAACTCGCAATCGAACGAGCAATGAAAGGAGACTTTTAAGGCAAGTCGGCTAATGAAGAAGCTTAAATACTTCTAGAAGTTGAACAACAACTAGGGAAATAAGAGTCCCAAAGGAGAGACGATTACACGACTCAACTCGAACTACGCGATGAGACGAACGCTATCTCCAAAGCTTCCAAATCATCGATAGACTTAAGGAACACCTCCAACTTGAAGTCTAATACATCTAAACATGTTAATAAACCATCTTATAAGGGTCTAGGACCAAACCGAGGTCACGAACGCAAAAACGCAAGCAAACCCTCAATCGCGCCGCATTCTCGACTATCGCCGAAGTCATTTACTTTAGACTTAAGTCAACTATATGGAGTCTCTTAATAATGTTTTGGTCTTTAACGTGGTCTCTCATACATATCTAGACCATCTCACAAATCAAACATAAATGACAAAGGAAGAAGTGCAAGTATAAAACCGAAATGAATAGGAGCTGGGTGTCACACTCTCTCCATTCTTAAAAGAATTGTCTAATTCTAAATCATGATACATACCACAATACATCGAAGTTCAAAACCACCAACCTAGACTCGAATCTCTGAAGTCTACCACCACAATATACACGAGGGTTAAACTATAATAATCCAAATTGAAAAGTCTACGAACTCGATAGACACAACAACATCAACACTTACGATTGAAAAATAACATGACTCATACTTGAGTCGCAAATACACACAAGAACACATTACGCCAATCATGTAGGCAAAATCCCAAACTTCAACATAAGAACACATTCAACTACCGAAACTATTTGTTTCTCACATCATGAAATTCAAGCACAAAAGATTCTAAGTTACAAGAATTAATAATTGCCTATGGAGCAATTTACCAACAAATCAAATTGGCATTTCAAACCATGTAAATCACACTTGCGATTTCCCAATCGCGTAATAACACATAAGAGCACGCATGACGTGTTTTGAAAATTCATTCCATTTCAGCCCATTCCATTTGTAACGGGTATAGTCAATTTCTAACTTACTTATCGATTCTAGTCCAACGACGAATGCCTTTTGGTCACCAATTCAGTGGTACCTACCGAATTAGCTTCAAAAGTTTCCGCCGAAGGATGCGAAGGTTCATGAGTAAAAGTTTTAAGCATCCTTCAAACAAATTCCCTATACTAATGAAATGAATGAACATGATATTATGAGATGAGAATTTAATATACTACTATAAATGCATCAAGTAGGTGTTTCTACCACTAATGCACGAATCGAATAATCAGCACCAAGTAACAAGGTCTATTACCTGGCAAACAACAATTATAGCTATCACAAAACCGGTACCTAGTACACTCAACCAAGAAAATTTCCTAGGAATCACAATGAGTCGACAAGTCTACCGATGCTCTCGTAACATCTATACCCGCAAGACTATCCTTTCTAAGCTCTAGACCAAGTCTACACCAATCCATACACTAAGCATCCTAACACAACGTTAACGCCTCAATACTCACGGTGAAGCGCCACTCTCTCCTGCAACCGTGATTATCTTCTAAATCGCAACCTTCAACCTTCAAGTCGAGTGTATATCCTACTCGATAATAACCCTTAACAACAATATAGTATAATATTACTCATTACATAAAACATATCTTTATAGAATATACAAACATCATACCAAACCGATAAGTATCAATACACAATTCATGCTTCATAAATATACATACTATGGCCTTTATATATAACCACACAAAACCACAACTCTATATATAGCATAGTCTATATATAGACTAAACAAGAATCCATATTAATAACGACGATTACCTACCAGAATTCACAAACAAACCATGTCATATATCGATCTCATGGGTATTATTCCCGATCGAGCAAATAACCAATATTACACAATACACCATGTAATGTATGTATGAATGCATGACTAGATTTAATCGCATACTCATAATAACAATAATAGTAACACGATATATATACATATACAAGAATGTACCTTCCTATTTCGATAGGTCTCAAAACTGCGAATGGCCAACCGCCACAAGACGCCTCAAACTTAAAGCTGACCGTCACCATCTCTCTAGCCTGCATCGCCTGGCCATCTTTAATCGATTGCTTTAAGCTCGGGACAATTTCAAGTGAGTTCCGCCACCAATAGTAACACCTCCCGCCTTTCCCCAACACCTATCCCTCTGTGTGTCCTATTTTCTACAAACATGTCAACTCGTCACCACTGCCTCGAGTAGAAGTAGTGACACCACTCTCGCCACCGAACGCACCTTTCCTTGACTAACTGCTTGAGGTGCCGATCGCCTCTCTTAACATCATTGCTTCTATTAGTCTCGATATTTCTTTGAGCTGCACCTCGATGTCCAACTCCATAGCATGTGCACGATCCACGCCCCCTGGTAACCGTAGTCGTACGGAATGAAGCCTGCCTACGATATTTCATCTTTAGGCCCTTCACAAACCGCTGGGTCTTCCTAGCCTCATCGGGTACTAAGTAACCAATAGCGAGCCAACTCGTGAACTTCATTTGAATACTGAGCCACGGTCATAGCTCCTTGTTCTAATGCCATAAATTCCGCTTCTTCTTTCCCGAACTACCTGGAATAAACCGTGCCATAAACTCCATCGTGAAGTTTTCCCACACCCGAGGCACTCCATGGTGTCTCCAACTATCTCGTAACACATGCCACCAATGGTCGTACCGCACGCTAATTTTTAAACACCGGCTAGGGTCACCATCTCTTCTCGACGTACAACCCATAACCGCAAAGATCTTCTCCATGCTTTCTATCCAAAGTTCTGCTTTAGAAGCATCGGGTCCTCCATCGAAGCTCTCAGGTTTCAACTTCAAGAATCTCGCAAGAATGGTAGAATCGCCTTCCATTCCAAACATCCGTTGAGGAGTCACACGCGATCCATAACATTCTCCCTCTCTCGCTAAGCCACGAGTTGTACCCGAACGGGGTCTACTAGAACTAGCTCCACGCCAAGTTCCTGACATAATACGCCTACAAAGAACACTCAGCGTTAATAACTCAACAATAAACCCAACCCAAACTAGGCCAAGGAACCTATCCCGCGAAATAGCTAACCTATAGCTCGATACCAACTGTGAGCCATCCGACCCTGACCAATGCGAATCCCAAGGTCGTGCCGTCAAGACAAGCTAAAGACTTGACAAGCACTCCTAAGCATAATGGTACGAAGTCCAAAGATGAGCCATCAAGCTCGAACAGAATGTAAAGCCATAACGGCGATACGGAATAATAAAAACAACAACACTGCGGAAGCGAATCAAGTGGGACCAAAGCCTATAATTATAAACTAAGGAATACAAGGCCGAGACGACTATCTCTCGATCTAAACTACGACGCACGTGACGCAACAATGCGCACGGGCAACAAACCATCGGCAAACCTAAGGCCGGCGAATCAACGTATACCAACTCGATAAACAACCCCTCAACGCTACAACATGCCTGAGGGACAAATCAACTAAACGAATAAGATATTAAATACTAACAACTAAACAATGTCTCTACCTAAAGTCGTGAGATGACAATACCAACAATACTAGAATGAGTGAGCTAAAGCATGCTCGAAATAACAAGGGAATAACTTCTAAAGATACAACAAATGACCACCAAGCAAGTCGGCTCCCAAAATAATACGATAACAAAATACTAACATAATCTACCCAAGTAAAGTCTACATAACTTTACAATCGTGTCTCACAAATACATAATAACAATAATAAATAAATCCAAGCTTAAAGCCCTGAAGACCACCTTCTAGGAATCACTATCCTAAGAAGCCGCCACGCTACTAACGGGATCACTGCACACACTAAGGAAAACAAACACACGGAGTGAGTCATAATGACCCAGTAAGTTACTAAATGCAATAGTATGGCATATCATGTCGTGTTATGGCATAATGCACAAGCATATATAAAATCATGGTATCATACTAGTATACCAACAATAAACTTGTATTAAGTCATCATATAACATAAACTTCATAAACCACATAGCATGTTATTCATATAAGTGCTTATACATAAGCACGTAAAACCAAGACTCGGCCTAGCTCCTTCAAATGATCATAAACTGGGTTTCAATCCTCAAATGATCATAACTCATCAGTTTTCCTTAATGAGTACCTCGTTACCTTCATCCAACCCCTGATGAGAAATGGGAGCTCAATATCGCTGGGGGCTAATACGAGACCACATCCCACTATCGCCAAATAGTGAGGAGAAAGGGTACCAATGCGGCGATTCATAGCGAATGTTTCAAAGGCTATGAATCGTCCCATTGCCGACAAACAACCAAGACGCCACCGACTCAAATCAAGATGCTCAAGTAGATATTTACTTGATAAACCAATAAGGACCAAGTCCATCATAACAGAACTTATCAATTCAAGTAGGTCATAATGCTCTACAAAACCCAATAAACAATGCACATAATTGTACACACTTAACATGTTCAACTAACTTGTAAGTTTAGTTCAAAAACCACATATTGAGGTATTCATAATCCTCAAGTCATCACCAATTCAAGAATAGCTTATAGCTCAATAAATCACAACGTGAGGTCTACTATAGTCCTCTACTCAAGATTAAATCAAAGACTATTATTTTAGTCTAAGAACAATCATATATCAAGACTTAGCATTTAGTCTATACGTAAAAGCATATTGACTCAACAATAGTCCCAACCGTCAGATATAACCGACTTCCTAAAACCATTCTCATGAATGACTAGACTACACCGTAGTCCAAGACCCGTAAGTTTTCCATGTACGTTCGTCTGAATTTCCTAAAAGAAATCTCATTCCAATAATCATTTCTTAAGGATACACGAGATCATTGATTGGTCTCTAATGCTCCGTGCTCTACGAGCACGCTCTAAATAAATCCTTAATAAGCCTCTATAACGTGGGTGCACCAATGGGAAAACATTCGAGATGCTCGGGTACTCATCATCAAAACCAACCAAACCCAAACATCGTAGGATTTCAACCTAAGGCTCACTAATATCTTATTGAACCTAAAATGACTCCATTGAGTCTTAATATCACATTTCATTAAATACATATTTCATAAATCCCAAAACTAACACATCATTCAAGTTTATAATAATTCTCCCAAAATAATCCGGCTTGTTTCCCAAGCCTAAAAATCCAAGAACTCATCATAATCATAATCAATCAAAACCCAAATGTCGTAGGACTTCAACCCGAGTTCATTAACACTTTATTGAACTTATTTCGACTCCGTTGAGTCTAAATACTAAGTTTCATTTCTTACACATTTCATCCTACACATGGCATTGACAAGTTCATACCTCCAAAGATACACAAAATAGGCATATTTCCACAATGAACCCAAATAACATATGGACATGATTTCTAGCATGCTCATAAGCCTAGAAACACAAGATGAAGAGTAATCATATACCTCAACAATCATAGAAGCCACTCTACAAATGCTCTTACAAGTTTATACTTCCAAAAATCCCCAAAAATACACATACAAAGCATATCAAGTGTTCATTGCCCACAAATAGCATATAAGTTGTTTTCCTTAGGGCCAATGAACCAAAATCAAAAGGGAGTAACTTACCTAGCTTGAGTGAAAACTCAAGAGAACGCAAATCCGATCGGTGAACTTGTTCTACACGTCGAGGGCTTCAAGATTTCGAAGTTTGAAGGCAATCGGATGGATGGATCGTCTTGGATCGAAGAGAGAAGGAAGCTAGGGCTTGAATCTCCCTTGGACTCTCTCTCTCTCTATAATACGTAAGAAGGAGGAGAAGAAATGAGAGGATTTACTGATTTCTCAAAAGGGTTTGGGTATTTATACCCCCAAAATAGGGAGGGCATGATAGACATTTCCCTTGCACAATTAGTAGAGATTAGGACTAATCAATCACTAATCTAACCTTAATTAACTTCCAACTAATGTTAGGACATGATTTGGGTTAAGTATGGGAGGTTAGGAAGGGTTTAGAGGGGGTTTAATGAGGGTAGGATAGGTATAATTGGCCCAAACACAAAAACAGGGAAAAATCCCGTATGTGTATCGATGTTGAGGCGGGCGCCTCAACATATCCAGGGCGCTGGGCTCTGCCCAGCCTAAATTCATTTTGCAATGCTTCAACTTGAGGCGGGCGCTCACTATGGCGGGCGCCTCGGGAGCCGCTTATGTTCTCAAAACTTGATCTAAACATGTCCTAAATGGTCCCAAACTCATGGGCAACCATTCTAAGGTCTAACCCAACTCAAAACAAGTCGGAAACACACCCGAACAACTCCTGAAACAACTCGGAACGAAACTGGGAAGAGGTGCAACAACATGCAACCGGAACGACGAATGAACTCGCAATCGAACGAGCAATGAAAGGAGACTTTTAAGGCAAGTCTAAGGGCTAATGAAGAAGCTTAAATACTTCTAGGAAGTTGAACAACAACTAGGGAAATAAGAGTCCCAAAGGAGAGACGATTACGACTCGATCCCGAACTACGCGATAGAGACGAACGCTATCTCCAAAGCTTCCAAATCATCGATAGACTTAAGGAACACCTCCAACTTGAAGTCTAATACATCTAAACATATTAATAAACCATCTTATAAGGGTCTAGGACCAAACCGAGGTCACGAACGCAAAATGCAAGCAAACCCTCAATCACGTCGCATTCCGACTATCGTCGAGTCACGACTTGTGACTTTAGAAAGTCAACAACTATATGGAGTCTCTTAATAATGTTTTGGTCTTAACGTGGTCTCTCATACATATCTAGACCATCTCACAAATCAAGCATACAGTCGACAAGGAAGAAGTGCAAGTATAGCACGCAAACCGAGCTAACGAAGGAGCGGGGTGTCACAACACTTCACCAATAGATTGCTAAATTCAGTCCTTAGAAAATATGGTGTAACTCACAAGTTAGCTACACCATATCATCCTCAGTCCTCTAGCCAAGTAGAAGTGAGTAACAGACAGATAAAAGCAGTTTTAGAAAAGACTGTTAGACCAAACCATAAAGATTGGCAGTCTAAACTGAATGATGCTTTGTGGGCATATGGAACCGCATATAAGACCCCAATAGGAATGAATCCTTACCGAATGGTGTATGGCAAGGCTTGTCATTTGCCAGTTGAAATTGAACATAGAGCCTATTGGGCTGTCAAAGAACTTAACTTAGATTTAACCTTGACTGGTGAGGAAAGATTGTTCGAGTTAAACGAATTAGAAGAACATAGGTTAAATTCGTATGAGAATGCTAAAACCTATAAAGAAAAGACCAAGAAATACCATGATATGGGATTAGCTAACAAAATGTTTCCTCCAGGATTAAAGGTATTACTTTTCAATTCAAGACTCAGGCTATTTCCCGGAAAATTGAAATCAAAATGGTCTGGTCCTTTCACTATAGTTCGAATTTATCCTCATGGAGCAATTGATATTAGAAACCCAAGGACCAACGAAATATTTAAAGTTAATGGTCACTGACTCAAACCATACCTTGAACCCATGTCAGTAGAGAGAACAATTGAACTTATTCGTCTTGCTGACAATGAACCACCAAATGATTAGGGTTGCAGTTGGGTCGAGCCAAAGACGTTAAACAAGTGCGCTAGGTGGGGGGCAACCCACTATGATGAATTTTATTTTCTTTCGTAGTGTAATTTAAATATGTTATTCTCCGTCTTATTTAATTTTGGACATTTAATTCAAAATTAAATATGCCAAAATTCAAGTTTGGGGGAGAAAAGCATCATAGTGTTGTATTTATATGTTGCTAATGTTTTAGTTTATAGTTTGTGTATAATTTTTAGAGTGCAGGAAAGAAACGGACCTAACGGAACGTAACGGAACATAACTGAAGGACTAAACTGCAAACCTGTCAAAAAGTTGGAAACAGAAAAAAGCATGAAATGTTCTGGAGACCTTGTGGACGCAAGGCATAATCACCTTGCGGCCACAAGGCCCTAATAAATGCCCAAAGTGTGACCGTCAGAAGTACAACCGAATCTGTGCCAACGCGTGACTGCCGACCTTGCATACGCAAGCCTTAAGGACCTTGCGATCGCAAGGTCCCCTTTATAAGCCAACAGCGAGCAGCCCCAGCAAATCACTCCGAATTTTCTCCTCTCTCTCTCTTGCAAATCCGGCGAAGCTCTTCAACATTCCGGCCAAGATCCAAGCAAAGGTTCTCCCTCCTTCAACCTTCATCATCCTCTTCCACCCTCATCTCACTCCATCAAAGTTTGAAGAAGGTGTGACCTCCATTTTTTCCGACGAAAGCTTCCAAAATCCGGCCAACCCTTCTACTTCTAAAGCGTGCAAATCCAAGTATCTTCTCACCCTCGTATTTCAATTTTTGACGTACCAAAATATCTGCATGTTAGGGTGTTAGATTTATTTTACGTAGAATTTTTATTTTTGCATGCTTTAGTTGTTAGGTTGTAATTTGAACTTTTTAGAAAGAGTAGATTTTTGTCTGTTAATTTTTTGTGTTTAAAAATCAAATGGCCCCCAAGCGTAGAAATACTGGCGCGTCCACGTCCCGCTCCCAAGAGGAGGAGCAAGATTATGATGTCCAGCGCTTCATTTCCTTTGAGGCGTCGGAGAGCTACTCTAGAAGCTCTCCAAGACCATAATCCCTGAAAGGGGATTTATGGGTCGAGACTTTGGCCTCCATGAGAACTTTAATGACCGTAGGTGGGGCCCTTTATTGCTTCTCCGGGCGCGGCCATCGTGACTATCGTCCGTGAATTTTATGCCAACGGGCAAATTTCTATAGACGGTAGTGTTCTAAAAACCGTTAATGTTAGGAACGTGAGCGTTAATTTTTCGTCCCAAGACATTAATGGTTATAATGGCACTTCCAACTTTGCGAGTGGTGCCGACGACTACAACCGCCACCTTTCTGACCCTATTGCTCTCGAGGCGGTTAATGCGACTATTGCTACGCCTGGTGTGGTTTGGACCTTTAACCAAAACCCACCCTTCGGTGCCCGTACTATGAAGGAGTCCTTTCTCACGAACACGGCCAAAGCCGTGTTCAAATTTATCTGTACCCGACTCATGCCTTCCAATCACCAACACACGGTGACTTGGGCTAAGGCAGGCTTGATCTTCACCATCTTTACTGGTGGGTCCATCGATGTTGACCGCCTGATCAACGGCCAAATTCGGACCCTTATTAAAGGTACCACAAATGCGGGACACTACAAAAAAACAAGGCAACTGAAACAGATTTTTCGGTTGCAATTCATGAAAATCGGTTTCAAATCTATGTTTGCAACGGAAAATGTCGGTAACAAAGTCCATAGCAATAAGCCTCGTCCCAAAATTGTGCAACCACTTTCTTGTGGTTGCAAAAACCTTGCAACAGAAAAAAGTAGTTGTAGTTTCGGTTGCGATGTGTTTCCTAGGACATTTTTTTATATCCGTTGCAAACAACAACTGATTTATTTCTGTTTCTAATTTGCAACTGATTTTTTCTGTTTCAAATTTGTTACACATATAACTAAACTAGCAACTGAATTTTTCAGTTTTTAGTAGGCAACCTAATTTGCAACTGGTTTTTCTGTTTCAAATTTGTTACACATAGAACTGAACTAGCAACTGAATTTTTCAGTTTCAAGTAGACAACCTAATTTGTAACTGATTTTTCTGTTTCAAATTTGTTACACAGAACTAAAGTAGCAACTAAATTTTTCAGTTTCAAGTATGCAACCTAATTTGCAACTGATTTTTTCGTTTCAAATTTGTTACACATGGAACTAAACTAGCAACTGAATTTTTCAGTTTCAAGTATGCAACCTAATGTTTCGGTTGCAAAAGTCCGTTGTTGGTTTGTAACTAATTTTTTTTAAAAAAAGAAAAAACTTGCAACGAAAAATTCTGTTGCAGAAGATTATTTTTTGAAAGTAAAATATTACTAAAATTATATCTGTAAATATTTATCAATTGTACCTGATTGGACATTTCATTTAAAATATCTTAAATCAAACAATTAAAGTCAACAAAGCTTCAAACATTACGTTCGAAATGAATTGACAAACTGTCATACTAAACTGTTGTATTGTTAAACTATATAGAATTGTCAAGTTGTCATACTTTAAACTACAAAGGAGCTAGTGGACGATGGTCGGAGCCTCTAAAATAGCAAATGCCGGTTCCAGTCAAGTTGTGTGCACCAAGATGGGTGCCCACGCGGAATTGTTGTCGTCCCCTATGGCACATCCGTTTGTATTGTTCACAAGCCATCGTATTCCAAATTTTTCGAACTTGTCTTTCCGGATAAGTTTCAATGCACTTGTAATGATTCTGCAATTAGGATGTTAAAAAAATATGTTACATTAAGCATATATAAATTAACTAATTAATTGGATTGAATATGGAGATATTACATTCCATTCCTTGAAATAGTAATCTTTTATCTCCTCGGGTACTTTCTTCCATGTGGGACCATCCTCATCGACAACAAATTTTCCTTGAATTGCATGTGTTATTCCTTTAGCAACACAAGGAAACTTGATACCATTGTCCTGCTCTGGAACTACCAAGCTGAAAGAAAATTAGACCAACTCAGACATCTAAAAGAAAAACATATTCCAGTCATTGTTAGCAATTTACCACAACAATCTTTTTACAGAGAGCCCAAGTGTTAACTCATATACAAGGCATATTTTGTATTTCTTAACATGTTAACTTGTCAAAATGGGACTTTTCAAATGGAAAACATATTCCTGTCATTGTGTTTTCCCTTCTCTTTACCGTGATGAGCTTAATCTTCATTTTGATCTGTCCACACTGTACTATTCCATATTCCAATTTCATAATTTGAAAGACGAAACTACCCAAAAATGTTCAGCAAAGCATCAAGTTCTCCGCCAAGTGTTGGTTTTGGTGGATCGGTGCTCGTCCCATGTCCCATTTACATGCAAGTATCCACCCTTTAGATGCGAGTCGGTGGATCTAGAAGTTTATTTTATGATGATGGAAATAAACTACTCATCTCATCAACATCGATCGGTATGGGCATGATTTTTTTTCAAACATATAACTTTATGTTTGATGAATAATGGACCTAATTTTTACGTTAACTTGATGATTTTCTTGAACTAATCTAGGTGGTTTCATGAAAAACTGTTCCATTTACTCCTCATATTGCTTCTACATCCAATTTGATAAGCGAGAGGCCAATACTCTCAGTTCGATATTCCTTAGATGCAAAGCTTTTAGCTGTTCAACGATCTAATCATGAAGTTCAAATTTGGAATAGAGAAACTAAAGACAGTTTTAGTTAGAAGTTCAAGTCTGTGACTCAGAGAGCATCTTGGGATTCTATGACAATAACCTTCCTTTTCATGAATTTGGCAACGGGGGCTACCTGCGTGTTGTAGCTATGGGTAGCTTGTAGAAAAAAAAACACCTTTCCTAAGAAGAGGATAGAAAATCAAATGCATCATTAAATTAAATATAGAGGAACTGCAGTGAAATATATAGAATTTCCAATGAACCCGCAGTTCCAGTGCTTGACATAAAGGTCCACATACTTGCATAAAAAGATTCATGACCGAGTAGATTGGAGAAACAGTTCAAAAAAACAAATCACCTAGCTAGTAGATTGGAGAACATGACAGTTGAAATTAAAGAAACTAATTGCATGCAACATCCTGAATAGGCCATGCACTGCTGTATCGCTATTAAGATTTAAGAAACATATTGTTTGATATCTTTATTCAATGTTTAGTATTATGCAAGGTTCATAATACGAGTGTATATTGAGACACAAGATCAAAATATGACAAAGAAGTTCATACGAACCGAATGTAGGATTGAGAAACATACTATTTAGCATCTCTATTCAGAATCCACTGCGGGATACGACCAGTAAGAGAGTTGTTAGTCAGAACTCAGAAACCTGATCATGAACCACTTAATACATGAAAAATACCATACTTACATGACTACAATTGTTAATACAGTTTAAATGTTTGTTACTTACAAGATGTCCAGTTTTTCTAGGCCTTCTAGCTGGTTGGGTATCTTGCCTTCCAAATTGTTGAAGCTCAAGTCTCTGCCATCGAACAAATCATGAGGTGTATTGAGGTGATACTCAACAAACGGATACTACAGATAAGTTTTTTATTGTTAAAAATACAAAGTCAACGAGTCCAGCCGATCTCGGTACCATTATTGTGTACCCTTCCCTCTACCACCAACTAAATTAAAATATATGGTGCATAGTGCAAGTAAACTAAGTGTTCTAATTTTGTTGGTGGAATAGAAGATCTAGAGTGAAAGCAGGAACGCATAAGTTTACATGTAGAAATGATATTGTGATGAGTTGAAAAAAAAATGATGAATGAAGGTGGAAGAATTACAAAATCGCCAAATTTGACATTTGTGCTATATAAGGGGGAATACTCCCCGATATGTTACAGCTCCTTAACATCCTGCAAGATCAATAAAATTCTTTCATTTAAAAGGAACAGAAAGATTACAACTTCCAAAATGTTGGTTATCGTTTCCTCCCTCGTTCTTTTTGTTGCCACTTAAAACTTTCCTATGACTTTCATGTTGCTTAGCACCGGAAAATCTGAACCTTCACCAGCTACATCACTGATTAATCTGTCACATATTACGTCAACCCAACTTTACCTCGTTAATATTTTTCTCATGGATGAACACAAAATAAAATAACTACTAAACTCATAACTCTTAAAGGCAACAACTCACAGTTCCGTTAAATTGCTCAAGAGGGAAATGGTTTTATGTATTTCTTTTTGTGGCAGCCTTAATTGTTGCAAGGTGTGGACTGTTTTGCAAGTCCCTGGTGGTCCGGCCAAGGGTTGATATTTGTGGTCGACTCTTAAACAAGTTTGGGCAGCCTTTAATCATAGAACGTGGGCTGTTTCTGTGGCAGTTTTGGGCGTGTTCTAAGGAAGGAAATATTTGGACAGCTTGTGCTCTCCATGGACATGGGGCTGTGTTACTTTTCTGGGGCAGATTCGGCATAGGGGAAGTATTGTGAATAAGAGTAGTCTGTTCAGTTGTTGGGGCAGATTATAACTTGTCTAAAATTCTTGTTAAGGCTAGGGTTTGGGGATTAAATTGTTAGGGAAACTCTTTTAGTTATTGAGCAGATTTTTCGAGGGGTTTTGGGAGTGTTTTGGGGCTGTTTTGGAGAGAGTTGTTCAGCCATAGGGCTGTCCAAAAAAAAGCTGGAGCTGATTGTTAATTCAGCCATCCGCATACGCATCAAGTGGTATCAGAGCATAGGCCTTCGCGAATTCAATTTCGTTAAGCGATCATGGAGTTCGAAGAACAACAGGAGCAGATTTTCAGAATGCGGTGTCTCGTACAAGATAGGGTGTGCAACGTAATAGTAGATGGGGGTAGCTGCACCAATATAGCCTCCACCCTGCTTATTGATAGGCTGAAAATTCCAACCACGCCGCATCCTTCACCGTACGAACTGTTTTGGCTGCGGACCGACGACGTGATTAAGGTAACACAACAAGCCTTAGTTTCATTTTCTATAGATAAGTATAAAGAAGAAGTTATGTGTGATGTTTTACCCATGAACACTTGTCATATTCTGTTGGGAAGGCCATGGCAATTCGATGGGTGCGTGACCCATAATGGCCGAGAAAATACTTTTGTTGTTGAGAAGAACGGAAGGAAATTCAGGCCGAAACCATCGCTACAATGAAGGATGGGAGCAGGGGTTGTTACAATCGTGCCGATTTTAGAAGAGCGTAAAATTGAAGAAAAGAATTTGAAAGGGAAAAACACGAAGAAGAGAAAGAGGGGAGTTCGAATACATCACTATCAGTCCAAGATTTAGGCGAAGAAACTTCTGGTTTAGTTTGTTGCGAGCAGTGGGTAGAACAAGAAAAGACGTAAGAAACGGAAGAGGCTGAAATCACCACCGTCGATGAAGGAAAAGGATAGTCCGGATCTGCTACCAATCGACCAAGGGTTAGAAAAACAAACATCACAAGAAATGTATTCGTGGATAATCTCGCTTTGAAAAAGGGGTGGATGCTTTGACACGAGTAGGACAGCCTATAGACATTATTAAAATCGAGCATGGGAAATTACAACCCAACCAAGATTATGTAGCCAAGGTATGTTACTGTAATTTGCAGATTAATGTTTTTGGGCAGAATTCAATGGTGATTTACATGAGGTGGAGCATAAAACATGATCATGCATCAATGTGGTTCTACTTTGTTTTTAAACCACCTTGGAAGGATGAATGGAATATTTTGTTTAACGATAGTGGATACACGTGGACCGAATCGTTAAAAGACAAAGGGGGATGGTTACGCACTATCAAGGGAGAACGAACACCATGTTGTTGCAGAGGGTGGAATGGTTTGCAAGTGAGTGCATTGGAAAGAAAAGAAGACAAATGGCTTGGGGGCTGTTTTAGTGCAAAGTGAGGAATTAATTCAAGAGATTGAGAGCCACGCTGAGACGTTCGATTCTTGTGCAACGTTGACGATTCAGAATTTTTCGTATGAAAATTTTGGATTAAAATCAAATCGCTCGAGCCCAAACCAATGGAAAGGCGAGAAGGAGGGAGGAAGTTCTAGTCCATTTAGTTTCATTCGCAAAACGCAAGACAAAAGAGGATGGGACCAGCCAAGGATTGAGGACAATCCTTTAATCATAGAACGTGGGCTGTTTCTGTGGCAGTTTTGGGCGTGTTCTAAGGAAGGAAATATTTGGACAGCTTGTGCTCTCCATGGACATGGGGCTGTGTTACTTTTCTCATTCGGCATAGGGGAAGTTTTGTGAATAAGAGTAGTCTGTTCAGCTTGTTGGGGCAGATTATAACTTGTCTAAAATTCTTGTTAAGGCTAGGGTTTGGGGATTAAATTGTTAGGGAAACTCTTTTAGTTATTGAGCAGATTTTTCGAGGGTTTTGGGAGTGTTTTGGGGCTGTTTTGGAGAGAGTTGTTCAGCCATAGGGCTGTCCAAAAAAAAACTGATTGTTAATTCAGCCATCCGCATACGCATCACAGAGTCCCTAAATTTGAAAGCTTCCCAAGCTCCAGTGGAACAGCTCTTGAAAACATGTTGTTCTCTAGACTTCTGATAGAATTACTTCCTTTAAACTTCAATAAATAAATAAATAAATAAGAATGATATAGAGCATGAATAAATACGCAAACTTGAGAGAGAGAGAGAGAGAGAGAGAGAGAGATGACATACATGATCGTGAGAGTGGATACATTACCCAAGTATTTCGAATTGGTCCCGATAAACGATTTTGGCTAACGAACTACAATATGGCTACAATGTGTTAAAATTGAGCTCCTCAAAATATTAGTGAGATATAATTTGAAATAAAAGATTCAGAAGTAGCTAGCTCACATAAATTCCAACTTTGTAGAAGCCCATTCGAGGGGAATTGCACCGCTCAAGTAGTTGCGAGTAAGATCACTGGAAGGAGTTGCTAGTCTTAATTTTTCAATAGAAGAAACATTGATATGTAGCTCATCATTTATTGCCTTACATTTTCTTGATGTGCAGAACTTTGCTAGGGATCGTGGAAGCTCGCCAGAAGGTCCTCGAGCTCGAGAACTCGTTTTCGACAGAGAAACAAGTCTACTCGATTAAAAATTTGACTTGAAACCAATTGACATGAGTGAGTTACGAGACACATCACATACATGCCCTCAACGTGACATACACCGCCAAGGTAGGAACAATTGCAGTTGACGGTGTTGCTGTACAACGGCATTTCGGTGCGTTGTGGTGTTGCCCAGCTTGAGTTTCCATCACAAGGGTTAAGACTGAAATCCCAATCCATTTTCCCCAATTGTTCTGCTATTTCATGCAGAGCATTCACTACTTGTATCAAATTTTCATATTAACTTCCAAAACAAGCAAGTATGTTAGGTACCAAACGAGCACTAATTAAGGATATAGGAATTAGGAAGGAACCATACATTCCTCCATAGGAAGCGTCCCGACAGCTTGTGCTTCAATCCCTGTGACTACAAAACATACATTTGCTGTCATGAAGACAAGAAATAGAATTTCCAAGTTTTTTGAAGTACCGAAAACCATTTTCATCTCCTCTTTTTGTTGTTTTAATTATATTTTAAATTTTGAAATTCAGAAAAATCATCGGTGTATTTATAAAGGTGTGTGTGTTATCTAACTACAGCACTTGATTTTTTTGAAATAACTTCCCTCCGTCAACAAATGGCCAAGCTTCAGACATCACCCAAGCAAAGTAGTGGAGACTCTATTGATAAATTTTCAAGTCTCAAGTCTGAGCTCGAATTGGTGAAAGAGAATCTGGCTCGGGATGAAGAGGGTGAGAAGCTTGCCTCTATGAAGGCCAAGACTCTGCTCGATGAGATGGAATTGTTAAAAAACGAACGGAAATTAGCAACTGAAGCAGAAGAGAAAAGCAAGAAGGCCATGGATGATTTAGCATTAGCACAAAAAGAAGTTGCAACCGAAGCTAATCAGGCAAAGGAAAAACTTGGTTTTACAGAAGTGGAACTCGAACATGTAAAAGAGGACGCAGAAAAGACCTACATTTTTTCCTAGATTGAAAGACCTACATTTTTTACTCATAACTAATACAATCTAAATCGCTAAGCTTTGGGGCTGAAATCATAAATGAGAAAAGAAAGATTGGAACGACTAAGACTGTTAAAGGCTTAAAATATTTTTAAAAACCTAAAACTACTTAAAAAAGATTGGAACGACTAAGACTATTTTTAAATATTAACAAGAGCCAAAAGAGAACAAAGCCAATAAAAAAGATTGCTTTTTGCCAAAACAGATCTTAAAACATGCAAGGATATTGAAGAAAAAGTCAACCAAATACAATCCAAATCAGACAAAAAGCATCTTCGCCATACGAAATCAAATGCGAACCAAAAAAAATGAATACATCAAACATGGACTCTTTGGATGGAACGGAGAGTATATGTTAATGTACTAAATGCGAAATTATACATCAAATCTGATTCAAATTTGGTGCACATAAGATGTGATTTTGTTCATAACAGTCTCAAACTAAATCTTTGAAATCAGGGGCACCAAAAACTAGTTAAATTGTAAATCTTCTATAAAAAGTCTACCCTTCTCTATTTCTTTTTGTATGCAACCAAATCTATAAAGTCAATACTTTGACAAATTAACTTTACCAAATCTCTGCACCATTTCCTATAGATAAACATATTAACATGTGAAGTGGCACAAGAGAGGAAACCAAAGAGAACCACAATTTAGTCTTCTTATCGGTTATTCTCATTACCATTCACAATGGTTAGATCGAAGGTTGCTTTCGAATTGGTGGCCGAGGCACGCACTTAGAAGCAGACCTTTAGAAAAAGGAAAGCAGGTATGTTCAAAAAGGCTAGTCAACAACAAACCCTTTGTGATACTAATGTATGTGCAATAATCTACAATGAAGAGAAGGCTGAACCAGATTATTGGCCCTTCAATGCTTTCTAGAGAGTATGACCCTAAATTCCTATTTCGAACTGAAAGCTTAGGGTCTTTTACTGATCACATAATTTCAACCCCTTTGAAGAGAAATTGTATTCAGATTCTACAAGTTCAATCCCCTCAACAAAACCCTAATATCAATAATTTCATCCTATACTCTATCCGACAATGTCAATCATTATCCTTTCAGCAACCCTCTGATAAATATTCAGAAAAATCAGAAAAATATTCAGAATAGACACACAGAGAAAAAAAATTCAGAATACCACAAATAACAGATGAGAAAAATAAATAGAATACCAACAATTGCAAAGATGTCATACATGATTGGAGTTCATATTCAGGCATATAGGCATATATTAGCATATAAATTAAGTTTTTCAAAGTACCTTGTTCAATTTGGCGGAGAGGGAAGGAGATGCATTTGGGCGTCGGAGGAGAAGCCGGCAGCATGAATTTCGCCTGAAGTAGATGCAACAGTGGAGAGTAGACGCAATGGAAAGTAGACGCAGTGGAGAGAGAGAGAGCGAGAGCAAGGGCGAGAAGAAAAGGGGCAAAATCGTTTGTTGCTTTGTCTGGGTTAGGTTGTTAACAAAGACTCTAAGAGTAAAACATACGCCGTCGTTTTAGACTATTATTTTTACAAGTTAATAAAATAAAAAACATTTAGGATTAATTGCAACTGAAATTGAATGGAGAATTTGAAACGAAAATTGATCTGTTTCAAAATCCCTCATAAAATTAGCCGGGTTTCTTCCCTCCAAACTTTTTGCCCAAAACAGAACGCCAATTTCTTTAAGTTCAAAATATAAAAATCTTATATTAATAAATGCAACTGAAATTGAAACGAAAAATTGAAACAGAAGTTCATCTGTTTCAAAAACCATTGCAAAATTAGGCGGCATTCCACCCTCCAACTTTTCCCCCTAAACAAGATGCAACAAAATAGTTTTCCATTGCAATATGAGTTGCAAAATTAATTGTGCATGTCAATTTCCCTTTAATACTTTTTACATTGAAACTAATTTCAATTCGGTTGCAAAATTCCGTTTCAGTTGCCCTGTTTTCTTGTAGTGACATTTAACTCGAACACCAACCCTTTGCGCGAGCATAAATAACTCATGCTCGCTAAAGAGAATAATCGAGAAAGTATTTAACTCGAACACCAACCCTTTGCGCGAGCATAAATAACTCATGCTCGCTAAAGAGAATAATCGAGAGAAACAACAGAAGCAACTTACTCAAACACCAACTTTGAAACTAAAATTGGAAGCATAATTGAGTTTTGCCATTAATATTTGCCATAAGAAGAAAAGATCAATGAATTACATACTGCCAATGCCAATCACCAATAATATTTCTTCAAGTGATCTGCATGCCATAGATATTTCAGTTCGTATCCATCCTCTCTGCTCGTAACATATAGGTGCCCTCTTTAACAATTCTAGTAATCTGAAAAGGCCCTTCCCAATTCAGTGAGAGTTTCCCCCACTCAGCTCGATGACATGTTGCTTCAATCTTACGAAGGACCCAGTCGCCCGTGGCAAATGACCGACCACGAACCCTTTTATCGTGGTGGGCCTATGCTCGCTGCTTGTAATTTGTCATCCTTATTTTGGCCTCCAACCGTTTCTCCTCTAACAAATCCAAATCAGCTGCCCGAGCTGTGCAATTGGACTCAGCATTATAATGCAACGCCCTATGATTAGGCAAGTACATTTCCACTGGAGCCATAGCTTCAGATCCATATGCCATAGAAAAAGTTGTTTCTCCTGTAGGACCTCTAACCGTTGTTCTAATTGCCCATAAGGCCGAAGGCAACTCATCCACCCATCTTCCTGCCTTATCTTCAAGATTTCGCTTAAGGACATGCAAGACATGTTTGTTAGCGGCCTCAGCCTGTCCATTGCCTTGTGGATATGCCACCGATGATTGCCAATGTTTCACACGCATCTGCTCGCATGCTTTGGTAAACCTTTCAGAAAATTGGGTCCCATGATCAGACACAATTGCTCGTGGGACACCAAATCGACACCTAATATGCTCGTGAACAAAATCGATGACATTAACTTCACTAATGGTCGCCAGAGGCTTAGCTTCCACCCACTTAGTGAAGTAATCCACAGCGACCACTGCATACTTGAACTTTGACCGAGCCATGGCAAATGAGCCAATGAGGTCTATCCCCTACATATCAAATGGCCACGAAGCAACAACGGCAGTCTGCTTGGTAGATGGAAATCGTGGTATGTCCGCATAGCGTTGACACTTGTCACACCGACGAACATACATTTCAGCATCTCGTCTCAAAGTTATCCAGTAAAATCCATCCGCCAAGACTTTTTCTACTAAGGACCTTTGGCCAGGATGACCGCCACATTTACCTTCATGTATTTCTCCCAAAATACCCTCAGTCATCTCTGGTCGCACACATCTCAACAATGGTCGGGTGTAAGACCACTTATAAAGTATGTTAACCAAAATAACAAATCGGCATGACCGCTTTTGAATGGTTCGAGCTTCCGTCTTGTCGTCGGGCAAGGTCCCCTGCTCGATATAAACCTTCAAATCATCTATCCAGCACTTTGAAGCCGGCTCAATATCCATGATCACTTCCTTTTCTATAACAGGAACCTCCAGATGCTCGATCATGACTCCCGGGTGCAATGACTGAATTTCATCTTCAGCCATTTTAGATAGGTAATCTGCTCGCATGTTATCTTCACGAGCAATCCTCACCAATTCCCAGTAATCGAAGTCCTTTAAAATCTCTTTCACCATCGCACAGTAACGCACCAAAACTGGATGATGAACGACATAATCGCCCCTGACTTGATTCACAACCAACTGGGAGTCACAATATACAATCACTTCTCGCACTCCTACATCCTGCGCGAGCTCAAGCCCTGCGATCAATGCTTCATATTCGGCCTGGTTATTGGAAGCTGGAAACTTAAAGCGCAATGCTTTTTCAAACATTACATCCTGCTCAGGTGGAACCAAAACCAACTCGGCACCACTCCCAAATCTGCTAGCCGAACCATCAACATGTAACTCCCAACAATACTCTGGTCGGGGTTTTGGACTTGGTATACTGGCTGATGCTATCTTGGACGATACCTCCTCTTCGCAGGAATCCTTGACGCTTGTTTCAGCCACAAAGTCTGCCAAAGCCTGTGCTTTAATCGCTCGCCGAGGTTGATAATCAATATCAAACTCAGTGAGCTCAACCGACCAAGTGAACAGTCGACCGGAAGAATCTGGCTTGTGCAAGATATTTCTAAGAGGCATATCAGTGTACACAATAATTGAATGTGCAGAAAAATAAGCTCGAAGTTTCCGAGCAGCAACGACAAACGAATAAGCCAACTTTTCTGCATTGAAATACCTTCCCTCTACATCAGTGAGGGCTTTCGACACTTAATAAACAGGCTTCTGAATATTACACTCTTCCCTAATCAATACAGCTGCTACTGCCTGCTCGGTAGCCGCTAAATACACAAACAAATTTTCCCCTAAAATCGGGCTACTCAGTAATGGAGGACTCCCCAGGTACTTCACTAACTGCTCGAAGGCCTTCTGACATTCAGGTGTCCATTCAAACCCTTTGTTCCCTCAAAGAATTTTGAAGAATGGCAGACACCTCTCTGCCGACCTGAAAATGAAGCGACCAAGGGCTATCACCCTACCATTGAGCCTCTGAACATCTTTAATGCATCGGGGAAGCTTCATAGTGACTAACACCTTGATTTTTTCAGGATTAGCCTCAATGCCCCTCTCAGTCACCATGAATCCCAGGAACTTGCCCGCCTTTACCCCGAACAAACACTTGCTCGGGTTCAGCTTCATATTATATTTCCTGAGGTTGGCAAAGGTTTCGCCCAAGTCCACCGTATGCTCGCGCCGTTTAGTCTTGACCACCATGTTGTCGATGTAAGCTTCAACATTCCTCCCGATCTACGAGCTGAATATCTTATTCACCATTGTCTGATATGTGGCTCCTGCATTTTTTTCAGACCGAATGGCATCATCTTGTAACAGTACAGCCCCCCTGCTGCTCGAAAAGCTGTCAGAGCCTTGTCCTGCTCATTCATCTTGACTTGGTGATACCCAGAATAGGCATTAATAAAACTGAGGAGTTCAAATCCAGCTATAGCGTCCACCAGCTTGTCAATTCGTGGCAAAGGATAGCAATCCTTCGGGCATGCCTTATTCAAATCAGTGAAATCCACGCACATCCGCCATTTGCCGTTGGATTTCTTAACCATGACCACATTAGCCAACCAAGTTGGGTAATGTATCTCCTCGATAATGTCTGCATTGAGTAGCTTTTCAACCTCTTCCTTGATCGCTTGATCCTTCTCAACATAGTAAATCCTAGGCCGCTGCTGAATTGGCCAAAAAGCGGGATCCACATTAAGACGATGCAAAGCCACTGTTTCACTCACCCCTTGCATGTCCTCTGGCCTCCAGGCAAAAACATCCAAGCTATCTTCTAACTGCTTGATCAGATTCGCTCGAGCCTCCACTAATAAAGCCTTGCCAATTTTTATTTTCTGCTCGGGGTAGGCAGAATTTATAATCACCCCCTCGGGCTCGTCCTGAGCCGTAAACTCTGTCTCTCTCGCATTTGGAGTGTATCACATTCCACCTTCTCCTCTTTCTCGGCTTGATCCTCAATCGTGTCAAGCTGATCTACCTCCATGTCCTCGACCTGCTCCACTAACCCCTCCGACATCGGTGTCAGCAAAGGATTATCAAAACTCTCCTCAATCCCCTCCGGGTCCAAACTTTCTTCACCCTGCTGTGCAACTTGCTCCCCCAACTTCAATGTCGGCAAAGAATTAGCATCCACCTTAGGGTCTTCATTCACCATGGCGACTACTAACAGCCCCACAGTCACGTGAGATGTTTCCTTGGTACTGACCGTTATTTTCTGCTCGCCACCTTCCAAGGTCAATTTCTGCTTCTTCCGTTGACTGTCGCGTACGTATTCGAGCACTGCCCTGGGCTGACTTCTCAACACACCCACTCCTTGATCGGTGTAAAACTTAGCCCGTTGGTGTGGAATTGATATAATCATCTGGAATTTAGTCATACTTGGGACGCCCAGGATAATGTTATAGGGAGACTTTAAATCGATCACCATGAAAGTGATCTTCTCAACTCGCGTTCGGCTCCCTTCACCAATAAACACCTCTAACTCGACCGTACCCTTGACCGGCACCTTATGGTTAGTGAATCCTTCCAATGTTCCAGCATATGGCCTAAGTCGATCATCGCTCAGCTCAATCCCTGGGAGTAATACATCACATCTCGACAAGCACCGGTGTTAACCAAGATTCTGTGTACGACCCAGCCATCTACCTATGCCAAAACAATCAGGGACTGCTCGCCCGCCACATTACTCGCCAACTCGCTGCGAGTAAATTGTATAGCTTCCTCTCCAGTCTGCAAAGTAGTTGGGCGATCCACAACCTTCGACAAAGAATAAATTTGTTTACCGAGTTGGGTCGGAGTGGGCTCTTCATCCATTATCACATTAATCATCCCTCTGTTTGGTGGGGCATCTCTTCTGGGTGCATTCCCCTTATTCCTCCATCTCTCTTGAAGCGATCCAACCGCCCTTCATTGATTAACTTCTGAATGGCCTTTTTTAATGGCCAACATTCCTCCGTTGTGTGCCCATAATCGTCATGATAGGCACATCTCTTCGTTTTATCCTGAGCATCAACTATCTCTGGATTCATGCGAGGTGGGCTTGGAAGCTCGTCTCTTATTTCGTACATGATATCCTCGCGCAGTGTATTGAGCGGGGTAAGATCTGCCTCGCGAAGAAATTCCCTTGGTCGATCATACTGCGACTTACCCTTATTATAACCTCCGCCCACCGTTTGACCATTCCCCTTTGAATTTCCAGCAGCTTCATTGCTCTCTTTCTTCTTTTCCTTTTTTGCCGTCTCTCCGGCACACCACTTCTGAGCCCGCATTAGCATTTCTGCCTGCGTTTTCGGCTCACGCATGCTCAATTCTGACTGCAATCCACCCTCACCTTCAAGCAAGCCCGTTTCAAAGCATGGAGTCACCTCATGCTCAGTCAACCCTGGGACCTGCTCTAGCACCTTGGTGAATCGTTCCAGATAACTAGCTGTTGACTCGTGTACTCCCTGCCTGACTTTCGACAAGTCCACCCTCGTCTTTGCCAATGTGCCCGCCGTTCCAAAATCTGCCAGGAACTTTGCTCGCAAATCAGCCCAATTGTTGATTGATCTTCGTGGCAAAGCTCCCATCCAAGCTAAGGCCTTCCCTTGTAAAGCACCCACAAAAGCCCTAATCTTTAAGGCATCGTCTAAAGTCACTAAGCCAATTTGTGATTCAAAGGACATCAGCCAATCCCTTGCCTTTGTTTTCCCTGTGTACTCCTTAATGTTCAGGAATATGAGCCCTTGTGCTGGCGGAGAATTTTCAATCCAAGGCGCCAACGGGCTAGCTGAAGTGCCCAAAAAGTTTCCATCCAGAGCCTTTCCTTACTCCCAGGCCTCCATACGGTGTTTCAACTCTTCAAAATCCTGCATATTTATTGTTGTAGGCAAACCACCCCCTAACTGAGGTTGTACCACAGGCACAGGAGGGACCTGTGGGGGACCCATAGCTCCAACGACTTGAGTTACCCCCACGGCCTACGCCACCGAACTCCGAGGCACCCCAAGCCGGTAAATTGTGCGGTGTTGATGCAAATCCCTCTTTTCTTGAGAATGATGGGATAAATGTCCTTGTGACCGCCTGGGAGATGGAGTTCTATGTCGACGAGCATAAGATCCCCTCGGAGATGGAGAACGACGACTACGAGCACGCGATCGTCGTGGTGAGGGTGAACGAAGCCTACGAGCATGAGACCTTCGCGGGGAAGGTGATCGCCGACGACGACGAGATTGAGCTGAATCATCCCCGACACGCGGTCCCAGCCGCGAATGAACACTAGGCATGACCCTGTGGCTAGCCCTACTGCCTTCTGGCAGTTCGCGCACCTTTGACCCCTGGGCATGTGGCTGGAAAGGAATGATCAATGGGTTTAGCTGATTACCCCTCGTCCTGGATCCACCTGCAGCGTGGCTTGGAGCTGTCAATGTTGGCAAAGGGTCCACTTCAATGAGCAAATGTGGCTTATCCATTGTAATCAACTGTAAATTGAGTTGATGCATTTGGCCCAGATATATAGCCCTCTGACGAAGAGCTTCTTCCCAGAACTCATGTGCCAAACCAACTACTGCCACAACACTTCTAGCCAAAGAATCCACCCCACGGCTTTGATTTAGCTGGTGACGAGCATCATGTGGTGGCGGAGGATTATTCCCAACCAACTGATTAAGACTAGGGGTTGGTTGCACATCTTCCCAATGATTTCCACTAACACTGTTAACACCGTTCTCTGCCATTGTCAAAGCTTATGAAGAACAAAAACACAAAAAAATCGCTACCGCAAAATTACTTAGTTTCCCGGCAACGGAACCAACTGATGCATCCAAAATCTTCTGGGCGCACTGGACCTGTCGAACTGGATACCTGGCTTTCAACGTATCCACAAATCTCTAAAGCCCAAACCTGCAATCAGAAAGAACAACTTGTGAACTAGGCAGGGGCACTCCCTGCAAAGACCCTCCGGCATAAGAATTAGTCCAAGACTTAGCAAATGTGTATACAATTCAGCAGAGTTTTGGCTAGAGAGTAGAAATCACGTACCTCTCCCCTTCATTTTCCGGGGCTTTTATAGTTGCCGGAGGGTGTAACTGCTCATAACTATCTACTAATGATCGTGGCATTAATGGTGGTCATATTAACTGCCCCATTAACTCCCCCATTAACCACAACGGTCTAAATGGAGATTTTCCCGGATATAACCGTCCTCAACTAACAACAACTCTTGAATTAGCGAGCATAACAACTCATGCTCGCAACATAGTTCTGCTCGCTGGTTAAGCCCCCAGCTCGTTGACATCTTGCTCGGTGAAAGTCAAGACTATGCTCGCTTGTCTAAGTAGTGACCATGTGCCTGGCATGTGACTTATGGCTTGGGCCTGTTGGGCTAGGTAGTTCAGTTGTATTTAAAAAATATTCTAAAATTTATGAAAGATTTTATTTATTTATTGTATTCTCTATTAATAATTTTACTTTTTCTTAATCGATGAATTATAATAATTTCAATTTATATACATCGAAGTCACAATCTTTACGTTACAATTATTTGTTTATTTTATTTATTATCATTAAATTTTTTAATGATGATATTAGGTTTACAATAATATATATATATATATATATATATATATATATATATATATATATAAACAATTCTATTTAATTTATTCTTTTAATTTTATTTTTTTTAACTTCATGTTGCTTATGCATAATTTGATTGAAAAATATATATGTCGTGCGTTTAACATACATGTGTAAAACTAGTTATATATTAAGAGGGCGGTGAGGGGTGGATGTAGGGTAAGAGATTTGAACTTAATCGTTTATCCAAATCCGTTCTATTGCTATCACAAAAGTATTTATTAAAGCCATCATTGTCAAGAAACCTCATAGTTAAAGTGACTTTTGAATTGGTATCAAAGCTTGATTGTTTTTATCCGATCTTTAAGCTTAGTGATACTTACAAAAATTGAATAGCAAACATTTTGGGGCGTCGCGCCAAGATCTTCCAGTGTCGCGCCCCGACTTGATTTTGGCTCCCCTGTTTTGACTATTGTCGCCAGTTGCCTTGTTGCCCTTCACTGCCTATAAAAGGAGGCCCTTGGCTCCTTCATTTCACAAACCAAGCTCTCTTTAACCTTCCCTCTTTCCTTTCCTCCCTTCCTCTGTGAAGTGACCCAAGGCAACAGCCTTCCTCTTCTCCCTTGCCTTGTGCAAGCAAGCCTTCGGCCTCCGGCCTCCTGCGCCCTCGGCAGCCTCCTCCCTTGCCCAAGCGAGCCTTTCTTTCCCCACAAGCCTTCATCCTAGCCTTAGTCATTTCCCTGGAAAACCAATCTAAAAGCCAAATAATGTCGTTACGTTGCCCGAAGGACGTGAACGAGAACAACAACAACAAAAACTATCGTTATTTTGCCGAAATTCCACCAAAACATCTTCCACCACCTTGGCCTATTCTGGGCATAGCGCAGCATACCACCTACCACAAAAATCAAATGCAAAAGCAAAAGCAAATATATCCACCGCATTTGCCTATTCTGGGAAAGCGTATCATATCGCCAACCACAAAAGCATCAACAATTGCAAAAGCAAAAAGACTTCCTTTTCTCGGAATTTTAATTCCTTGCAAGTGTACAAGACTATTGTAGAATAGTATGATAGCAAGGGTCGAATCATAGAGACAAGAAAAATATAAGTAGCAAATATATCGGTAGCAATTAAACTAAGGGGGTTTTTATTTTGATTTATTTAGTCTAATTTTACTCTACTAAATCAGGAAATCTAATTAACAAACTAAATAGAAATAACAGTTTATAGAGATCTTATGGAGGAAGGAAATCCAGGATTGGAGATTCACTTGCATCTACTCTATTGCTTTTTTTTTAATAAAGTATCATTCAATAACTTGGGTTCGTTCACAAAAGATAGATATAGATTGTCAAATTATAATTCAGTCTTCATCCTAAATAATTCATCCAATCTATATCCTAAGAACAAGAACATATGAATCTTATCTATCACTTAGGTCATATATGAATCTGACCCTAACTTATCACTCTTGTGCATCGATAAGGTTAATTTATCATAATGGTGAGCCAGTGTACGACATATGCATTTGGTCGTGCAGCTATCCATACCTCTAGGTCTTTACTACTTGCGATTCCATTCATTTGGTCAAAGCGAGACAATAAAGAGGTTGACAAACATCGTGATCAACAAGAATTGAATGAATAAAAATATATTAAGCAATAGTTTTGATACAAGTTACCTCCCAATTCCTAGATTAATTAATGGACGGTTAGTTCATCCTTGAAGATGAACTGAACAACTGGTTGAAGGAATACATGAATCGATCTTCAAAACTATAATTACAACTACTAAACTATGCATTACAAACTAAAATCGGTGTTAGAACCGTCTCCTAATTATTTCCGGACGTCCTTTTGCTTTGGCTACCGTCTTTTATATATATCAAGGTGTTTTAGAGGAAGGAGGTTAAATCCATGTGAAACACCTGTAAAGGCGGTTTCTGGGTACCTTGCGGTCGCAAGGTGTGTATACCTTGCGTTCGCAAGGGTCATGATCTGACTGGGATGCATGCTAAATACCTTGAGGGGGCAAGGTCTTAGAGGCATGCGGCCGCAAGGTGTCCAGATGTCTTCTTTTGACTTCATTTCAATAATTGCACTTTGCACCCTTCCTCGAAATCTTCAATAAAAGCTTTGTAAATCTCGTATTTTCACCTAAAACCCTGAAACTCACAATATATCTCAAAAACACATATTAGTAGCCAAAGGCCTCGTGGAATTGCTATTTCTAAGTCATAAAAGTACCTGATAAAGACGTATAAAATATGTCTATCAAATACTCCCAAACTTATCCTTTGCTCGTCTACAAGTAAACAATACTTATAAATACAAAAGCTAAAGAAGTAAATAAAAATCTTTTTGGAGGGTGACACTATTTACACTCCTCTAGAAACCCACAAACTCAAGGAGATTCTAACGAATGACATGACTGTGCAGATAAATACAAAAACTAATAAATACAAAAACAAGTAAAAATTACTCTAAGCAAAAACATTAAATACAAAATAAATAAAACAAAAATCTTTTTGGTATCAATCTCAAGTCACAAAAGCATGACATATCAAGTTATCTTAGAAAGACGTTCACCACATATGTGCAGACTAATTCACAGAACAAACTGACTTATAGTCAAACTGCTACCGGTCTTAATTTCTCCATGTGTGTGCGATGACCAGTCATAGAGAATATCTTAACGTAAACAGTTTTACTTAGCAAAGCACATCATTCATTCTAGAAATCATGATTTTTAATAAAACTAATGCAACACAGAGCATGTGATCTACCATCCGAACTTGGTCTATCATAGAAAAAGAGAACACCAAGGATTTCAAATACTTATACATCCATCCCATGCACTTCCTATGTATGAGACACAATGCTTTCATACCCCAGTTACTTGTAATAGCTAAGATTATGCTAACACAGTGAGCTTGGGAATAATGTGAATATATGAATTGGGGATCAATTTTACATGTAATACAATCAAATCAACCAACACAAGCATTGGCAGGAAGATCAATAGGTCTTTAATAAGCTTGTAATGTAAGGCCTTGGTGTTGGGGGATATGATGGAAAGGGAATAGAATATAAAATGAGAGAGCAAGACTACCCTTAATCCCAAATACTTCCAAAAAGCCAAGATACATGTAAGATTTTCAAGGTCAACGGTCATCGGTTGAAGCCTTTTTACGAGGGTTTCCAAGTTCGTAACATTAAGATAGTTGATTTGGTCAATCCAATTTATTATGATTGAGATGTAGCAACGTCTAGCCAAAGACGTTATAGAAAAGCGCTCTTGGGAGGCAACCCACGTTTTAATTAGCTTTTTTTATTTTTATTTTTATTTTATTGTTAGTTTTGGTGGCTTCTTGGAGTTTTGAAAAAAAAAATTTGCACGTAATTTCGAATAGGGTTTGGGCACGTGGGGGTTGTGTTTTACTTGCTACAAATTTGGAAAAAATGCCGTGCCCATGTCTTATTAAAAAAGTGTCCCAGATTTTTGAGATTCAAAAAGAAGACTGAGCAAAAAAGGTCCAACCGATATTCAATCGAAAATTGCACGTGCTCATACTAGCTCGACCTCATATTCTTTGGATAGGCAACTCGAAAGGCTTATCAGGTTGGAAAAGAATATCTTTGCCCTTTTCAAGCGCGTGGGATTCTGTCCACCCTTCCCTCCACCTCAACAATAAAGGTCAGATATTCTCAGATGCTTTATATTATCAGGGAGTTTCTCACTTCTCTTCTTCTATCACTTTTTTGTTTGCACATCTATTTTTATCATTGGGGACAATGCTTAGTCTAAGTGTGGGGGATTTTGGGTTAGTTTCTTGAGATGGTTGTCTTTTGCTTTTTCTGGTGTACACACGGTGTCTTTGAGGAAAAAAAAAAAGAAACATTTATTTCATGTTCATTGTTTCTCCTCTTTGAATCCATGCTCTTCCTGATGCTTATCCATGAAAGTTGGTGATTTTGTGTGCGAAAATGATTGTTGCATTCCTAATTCCATACCTTGAGTAGTTATTTGTGATGATTGATTGGTGGAAGATACATAGGATCTACACACATAACCCTCTTTTGGTGAGATTTGAGCCATGAGCATACATTGCATATTATGCTTCATTTTCTTGATTGTGTGTTGTCTTGCATTGTTGATTTTTCTAGAACTTGCATTGTTATACATGTCTACGTCAACTCCTTGATGAATTGGATGCATGGAATCAAAATGAGGGTGTTGAAAATAAAAGACTATTTTTCTTGACATTTTGACCTCTCTTTGAAGCCTACCCTACATTTAACCCTAGTGATCCACTTTGAGCCTTAAGCCCTTTTGTTTGATTTCCACCACAATAAAAGCCATGATACCCTTTTTTTGTTGATTTCTGCTTTTGAACCTTGAATTGAAGAATTGTATAAGCTCGTTCTTGCTCACTTTTGGTTTTGTTTGAGATAGATTGCAAGTTGTTGAAATTTTTGTGCATCCAAGGTCTCTACTCCATAGTACTTTTTTCTCTCACCGTGAAAAAAATCAATTAAAAAAAAGAAAGAGAGAGAGAGAGAGAGAGGAAAAAAAAAAGAAGAAAGAGGAATTTTTTTTTAAAAAGGTAAAAGCAAGAAAAAATTTGATGAGAACAACACAAAAGAGAATCACAATTTTTTTAGGATGCATATCTTGATATTTGAACAGTCTTTTTGATGTTGATTTATAGATTTGTGATTAGAAGGGTTTGTATAATTTATTCAATTCCATTAGGCTAAAATTCCTTTTATCATACCTTGCCCCAGCCCCATTTCAACCCATTTTTGACCCTCGATTTTAGTGCATCTTGATTCATCCATTGGTAGTAGGGACGTGATATATTTGCAAGCTTATGGTTAAAAATCATCCATGCATTGACTTGAGAGCTCATTCATACATGTACCCTATACACTTTTGAGTGTAATGAGTGAATCTTATGTGAGGTTGTTGGGTTCTAAGTGTTTTCCATTCAAATTAATTGTTGTTAATGGTTGCTCATTGGTTTTGGTTTGGGAATTGCAATCTTAAAATCATGTTTTTGTTGTATGGAAAATATTTTGAATTAGCAAAAGGGGAAGGCAAGGTGAATTTGAGGGTGAAATAATTGCATGAGCTATTAAATGCTTGAGGGCAAGCATTATCTAAGTGTGGGGTATTTGATAAGTTACATAAAAAACATATTTATTGTCATTATTTCCCCATGTTTATGACATTTATTATTGCCAATTATTTGAATTTTAATGGAATTATTGCTCTTGTAGGAGTTTTGTGACAAATGGCTTAAATGGACTTAAATGCAAGACTTTATGTGTGATCAATTGAAGCTAAGGAAATCTGGAGTCACGCGTGGGCACAGCTTATCAAATTGCGGATCCAGAATTTCAATCTCAAGCTAAGGCGTGGGCACGCTACGAACCGTTGCGGGAATCTCAACCAAGTGACGCCCCATTTAATTCAAAAAATTAGTTTTTCTTAATGTTTTAATGTAGTTTTAAGTAGAGAGGATGAACCTAGACTATTTGAGGGATAATGGAGAGTATTTACTCAAAATTATTGGGGTATTACTCAAAGTTAGTGGGTTAGTGGGTTTTTATAAGGAGACCTTGGAGACTTCTATATAATCTTGGTCCCTTCCTTTCTAAAAATAGAGACAAATCTTCCTAATCTCATACTTTCTTTCCTTCTCATATTTCAAGCAACTTTGTTCATGGAGTGCTAAAGGCTTTTTCTGGCCAAAGGATAATTGAAGTATTGGTTCATTGTGACTTGTGAGATCTAATTGATTTTATCTTTTTCTTCTATTTTCTCTACTATTTATATATTTTCTACGCTTATTGTATATTGTTGTTTTGGTTGGTTGCATAAAAAGGCTCCTTTGTTCAATTGTCAAGATAACCTATCACCATTAGAACGTTAAATCCGTAATTTTTTAATTGTTCAAATATGTATAGTTGATTAGAAGCATATTTTTGTTCTATACTATGGAAATATATAATCTTGCTTAAATGAACCTACATGTGCGTTTGTTGGCTAGAATTGGTAGCTTCTCTAGATTGTAATGATGTTGATGAATTAAATTACATGATCATATCTAAAATTATTTATTGGCTAGAGAAATTATTAGAGAACGTTTCCTGATTATCGAAAAAGTAAGGAGAGACAGGTTGTTAGGTCGTACCAATAACCATAACCAGTTTAGTACAGAACGGTGAAATTAATCTTTGCATCTATGATCAAGTCCACAAACTAATACTGAGATTGTTTCTTTGGTTGAATAAATATTGAACCACTTTCACTTAATTGTTTGCTAGTAATTTTTAGTTTATTTAAATTTTCTCACACAAAAATATCAACCCCCCTTATTTTTATTTTTTATTTTTGGTTACAAAAGTATATATCAAAATTAAGTCTAACCAATCTCAGTGGATACGACTTTGCTTACCACTACTATAAATCCATAATTTTGAGAAGCAAGAATTATTATTGTTGGTTTTGACAACCACCATAACTTAAGATTATAATTTAAGTAGGTGCTTAATTAATAATTAAATTTCATTAATTAATATTTAAATTGGTAATTATACATAATTAAAAAAATAATGAATATTTTTAAAAAAAATTAATTTTCTAAAAACGGTTTAAGGAGCATTTTCGTCTAATATACTTAAAAAGTGTTGTATTAAGTATTTTATAGGTACTATATTAAGTACTTATGACTGAAAAAAGGAAGAGAGGCTTTCATGGTAAGAGACAACTGAGAGAAGAATAAGAGTGTCTCTTGCGCTCGGAAATGTCCTAAAAAGGTAATGGTTTATAAGCCATTATATCGTGGAAAATAGATTATTTTCTATTTATTAACCTGAGAATATTTTACGTTCGACTTATTTTTCAAATGTTAATTATTGAACAACAGAAAATATATTTTGAAAGTTATTTTTAGTCAAAACAATCAGAGCCCAAACTGGCCCATTTTTGGAGGAGTTCAGAATGATCAACCGAACTGGGCCCCAAATGTGAGAGGGCCCAATTTTATATATGTATAGACTACTTTTATTTAGATATATCATAAATAATGTAGCATTGACAATTGAACTTTCTTCTGGCTAAATGGGTTGGGTAATTGTGTAAATGATTATTGAAATGAAAGTTCTAGGTTCAAGCCCTTAATACCCCATTTTGATTTTTTTTTTATTCTGGGTCTCGATCAAGTATTAATTTTTTACTATACTTGAAGCCGGACACTTCTCTTCAAAACTCTGTCATTTATTCTTGGAAAGGGGGGGGGGAGATAAATCGAATTAACTAATTCACTTAACCTAACCTATCGATTGGGAGAGAAAGAGAGAGAGAGAGAGAGAGAGAGAGAGAGAGAGACGAAACAAAAAAACCCCTGACATACCTCATGATACGCGACCTCTCGCTCTCGTTGGCCCAGACTCGTCTCGTGTAGCCTCGAGCTCTCTAGCTCGAGCACTAGCCGCCACCGCTACTTCAAGCCTTCGACCACTCGACCATGACGACTAGTCGAAGCCTTCTTCTTATCTTTGAGGTAAGTGTAAGACCCCAATTCCCGGTTAACTTGAATTGCGTGCAATGCTCGTATTTCTTCCTTGGTTTATTGCTTGTTCGGTTTGTGAGAGAGTCTAGATGTGTATGAGAGATCACATTAAGACCAAAATACTTTTAAGAGATGTCATTTAGTTGTTAACTTGCTAAAGTCACAAGTCGTAACTCGACGATAGTCGAAATGCGACGCGATTGAGAGTTTACTCGGGTTTTGTGTTCCTGACCTCGATTTGGTCATAGATCTTTACATGATGATTAAATAACATGCTTACCTCGATTTCTGAAGGCCACGATAGGTCTGTAGTATTTTGGCCATAACTTTGTGTGTGAAACTCGGAATTCGGATCCATTTGATGCGTTAGAAACTAGACTCATAGAGCTTTCTAACCATACCTTTTGTGTAATTTTAGGACGTGTATTTCGGTACAGGAACATTTTGTAAAATGACCCAAATTCTGGTCTACTATAGTTGACCACTCATTGTGTGTTAGACTTTCTTTTTGGCCAATTACACACCTACCCTTAATGATAAACTCCACATATTCAGTTCCTAAACCATCCTAACTATCAACCATGGCATGCTTAACAAGTTTGGGAGTTTTGAGTGCATGGAAGGCACTTGGTAAGGCGAGACATCCACATGCACAAACATGCATTGGCCACACCTTCCCACCCCACTATTCAGCCATAGAGTGACCAAATACACCCACTAAACCTTCCATTTTCTGCCATCTCTCTCCAAAAACATGGCTGATCATTCTTGAAGGTTTGGGAGAGTTTTCTTAGTGTTCTTGCGAAGTTCTTGAGTGTTCATCAATGGTGGCCAAAGCTAGAGGAGTCCATTTACAAATCCAAGCCATCGAAGTGAAGAGGAAGATGAGGAGAACCCATTCCACCCTTTGCATGGTTGTTTTAGTTGCTTGAAGTGGTGATTGTAGGTAAGCTACTATACTCTTCTTATATGATTTTTGGTGCTCATTGACCCTAAGGAAAACAAGGGTGTTATTTGAGGTCAATGAGTACACTTGCATGCTTTGTGCGATTTTATTTTGAAGTTTAGAGTGAACTTGCTAAAAACATGTGTATGTTGATTTCTATGATTTGTGATGCATGATAGGAAGGTTCATTGTGTAAGCTTTGACTTTGATATGATGAGTATATGATTCCTAAACCTAGGGTTTGATTATAAGTTGATGAAGTAAATGGGTTATTGATGATGTACATGATTTTTGGAGTCTATTGGATATTATAAATTGTTAGAATTATAAATGGATATATGTTTGGGAGTTTGGAAGTATACTTGTTGAATCTTTATTTTTTATTATAAACATGAAGAATAATTTTTACAATGAATTACATGTTTGAATGTTTCGTTTGACTTTTAAGAATAAGAGTTGACTATTATGCATATGAGAGTATGTTGCCATCTAATTGATGAATTTTTTATTATAAGCATGAAGAAGAATTTTTACAATAAATTACATGTTTGAATGTTTCGTTTGACTTTTAAGAATAAGAGTTAACTATTATGCATATGAGAGTATGCTGCCATCTAATTGATGAATTTTTTATTATAAGCATGAAGAAGAATTTTTACAATGAATTACATGTTTGAATGTTTCGTTTGACTTTTAAAAATAAGAGTTGACTATTATGCATATGAGAGTATGCTGCCATCTAATTGATGAATTTTTTTATTATAAGCATGAAGAATAATTTTTACAATGAATTACATGTTTGAATGTTTCGTTTGACTTTTAAGAATAAGAGTTGACTATTATGCATATGAGAGTATGCTGCCATCTAATTGATGATTTTTTTATTATAAGCATGAAGAAGAATTTTTACAATGAATTACATGTTTGAATGTTTCGTTTGACTTTTAAGAATAAGAGTTGACTATTATGCATATGAAAGTATGTTGCTATCTAATTGATGATTTTTTTATTATAAGCATGAAGAAGAATTTTTACAATGAATTACATGTTTGAATGTTTCGTTTGACTTTTAAGAATATGAGTTGACTATTATGCATATGAGAGTATGTTGCCATCTAATTGATGAATTTTTGATTGTAAGCATGAAGAAGAACTTTTACAATGAATTACATGTTTGAATGTTTCGTTTGACTTTTAAGAATAAGAGTTGACTATCATGCATATGAGGATATGATGCTATCTAATTAATGAATTTTGGATTATGAACATATATAATGAATTATCGTTATGGTTAGTGAACTTTTAATTTGGGTTGAAAGTATGATAGGTGAATTTTCACAATAGATTACATGTTTGAATGTTTCATTTGACTTTTGAAAATAGAGTTAACTATCATGCATATGAGAGGGTGATGCTAGTTAATTCATGAATTTTGGATTATGAACATGTATAATGAATTGTCATTATGGATTTCATGAATAAAATATTATGTTTGACTTTATTGGGTTGAGTTGACTTTTATGCATATAAGAGCATGTTGGTCAACAATAATTCATGAATGGAAGGTTATGAACATGCTAGATGAATTTATATCTTGATTATGAGTATGCTAGATGAATTTACATCTTGTTTGGATAAATGATTATTTTGAATGAAAGCATGCTTGATTAAATGTTAAGATGAGATACATGCTTGAAATGTTATGGTTGACTTTAAATATTAAGTGTTGACTTATGAATGATGATTTGGGGTTGTTGTTGGGAAGGTATGAATTGTTGGGTTACATAATGTTGTTAACCCTAAGAACATAGCAATGAATAATAGGAGGGCTATGATGCAAATAGCTTATATGCCTTCAAATTTGAAAAGAGTAGAAATGACTCAACGAAGTCGATTATGGATTTATATGAACATAGAGAACTACATATTGAAATCCTACGGAATTTGGGGTAGTTTTGATGGAGGTCAAGCCTCCGAGCGTTTTTTTAAGTGTATGAAGAACACTTGGGTATTAGAGACTTGATAATATTGCTCTAATGTGTTTATGTGTTTGTTAGCATATAAGTGCATAACTATGTGGTTTAAAAGTAAAAATCTACTTGATTGGATTAGTGCGTGATGTTGTAATTTTCCTTGGTGAGCATTTGAGTATGGATTACATGTGCTTGCGTTTGAGTCCAGCTGGCGTCTTTTTGGTTTGAGTCTTTGGCAGGACGATACATTGTCTTCACGAATTGTGGGATTCGTGATTTCAATGGATCGCCGTGCCGGGTTGCACACACCCTCCATCAATGGCCACGGTGGGGAAGTAGTTGATCTTAGTTGTAGTAAGTAAACATGACTCTAATCACTATCGGAACCCGAACGGGGATTGTTTCGGGGACGTCGATACCAGTAATGGGGTATCGAGGATACGTTTGTTTCCGCAGGAGTTGCACGCTGGAAACGGAAAGGAAAATCATCTTCTCTCTTATGTGGTTTATTTTACGAGCACTTGTATGAATTGTTGTGCTACGTGGTTATGATATGATATACATGAGATGATGATTACTTGATGAAATGTTATGATAAGAAATATAACATGCTAATGAAATGATGACTTTTGATACAGTGTTATACTAGAGATATAACATGCTAATCATGATTAGAATGGAAACCATTGTCTTTTATATATAAGTTCTTATATGAATTATGTTAAATGATGAAGTGTGAGACTCATGGTATAATTGAGTTATATGGATGATGTTTTGATGAATGCTACAATATGAAGATAACATGTTATACATATGGGAATTGAGAATCATATTCTATTTATATGAATTACTTTATGATGAAATATGCAAATGATGTTCTATGTGACTATTGATAGGTTTTGGTTTGTGTTGTGGATTATCTCATGAAATGTTATATCATGAGCATGATATGAGATGTATATGTTTTATTTGAGCATAATGTCATGCCATGACATTGCATCTTTAGTAGCTTACTAAGTCTTTATGACTTACTCTGTTTACCTTGTTTTCCTTAGATTCGAGCCGAGATAGTGATTTGAAGGAATCCGCTGAGTCTACGATAGTACGCGTGGTTCATTGAGAAGGTTGATATTAGTTTATAAATTTGTAGTCCTTATTTTGGAAATGTCGATTGGGAAGTGAAGTTATATAAACTTCACTATGGGTAGTAAGCCTTGTGTATATTTAATTGGTACTTGTTTATATTATTTAGTCTTTTGTGAGCCGACGGATGTTAGTCGTGCCATGTTAATATTATAATAGCGTTTCTATCTATATCAAGTTATTTATATCGTTGGTTATGTTTTACTCCCGCATGTTTTTAGCCGTTAAGCATGCTAGACTAGAGTTGTAGACTTAGTTTGATGTTGTGTTCCGGTTGTAACGTCGCCGATGACTTGGTATATAAATTGATATTTAATGATATTGCATGACATGTGGTTTTTTTTTTACGTGCCCAATGTTGCGCCGTGATTTTATTTTTGGACCGAGAGATTCATTATCTCTTTGGTTGTGTTAGTTTGAGCTTGTTAGCTCGGGCGCCACCGTTTAATTATGTTACGCTTCCGTATGTTTTAAAGTTATTTGCGTATCGTCGTTATGGCCTTACCCGTTATTTGTTATCTTGTGTGTTTTTGGCGGCACGACCTCGGGGTCTCGTATTGGGATCTGGATCTGGTCGCCACAGTAAGTGAACAATTTCGAACCCTAGTTTGGTTCGTATGTCATCACTCGTCGATTTCAAACCCTATTGTTTACTTCTCTATGCTTAAAAGTTAAAACCTCTTGCTCTCTCAGATTTCTCTGTGGTTAAAAGTTAAACCCTATTTTGTATGACTATCTATCATCTATTTAGAATTTAGACTATCTTACTATTTATTTGTAATAGACTGTAAAACATCTATTTATAATATATCTATATTACAATATCTCTGTGATTATCTATATCTAATATATCTGTTTTACTATATTTGTGTGATTTTAGTATGACTCTATCTCATGTAAATATTTATATTATGGTGCTTACGTTAAATATTTACATTTTTGTTCTTATATTTTAAATATTTATATTTTGGTTCTTATAGTTTGAATATTTCCACATTACCCTCACGTACCGTATCCTATATTTTTCAAAAATCTCGTATCCTCATATTTCGTATTTGCGAATCCGTATCTGTGTAACCTTAGTAATTAATGATATCGATCAGCCAAAAATGAAAAAAAAATTGAGATGCTATCTCGACTCTGGTAAGAAACAAGTGTAATTAATTATTTGGATACTATAAATTATAACTGAGATGAAAAACCGATATACGTGCAACTTTTCAATACTTTAATTGATTCAAAAGTTTTATCGCATTTCGTAAAACCTTCAATTCTTTACGTTCTTGACAAGCAATCATCTTAATACTCATAATAGAGTAAACTAATATAATCTGTGAATGATGGTCCGCAAAAAAGGGAGGGAGATATATAGTTCACTAAAAGAAAAAGATCTCTTCCAATTCTCAAAGTTAGAGACAAATTACTCCTAGTAACGAGGTTCATTTACACAAAATTAATGTTTAGTTATCTTAGCGAGAGTCAAATAATAATGAATACTGTAGTCCTACTTGAGCACTCATAAAGACTAGCTTTAATGTTATTCATAAAAGGAAGACTGCAAATTAAGTAAAGCACAAAAAGAAGATTAAATACCAATAAATTTCTCAAAATTTAAATGAAATACATAATAACAAGAAGATAAGATAAATGCAAATTAATCTAAAACTCTAATGAACTTTCTAGGCTATAATCACCCCTCTTAAGACATTTTCAAGGGAAGCCATGACCATAAAATTGATTGGAACCACGAGACATCTAATAATCACTAGCTCCCGCATCATATGAGGCTCCAAATACACCATTACTAGGCCCCTGTGCATTCGGGTCAACTGCATGTCTGACTTGAAATGCTAATGGGCCAATAGACCCTATCACCATTTGATTATTAGCTTCAACTTCCATAGGGTCATATGGTAGCCCACCATAGAACCCATGTGTCCTAGGGTATAATGATGTTTGACTACTATACCCACTTCCAATCAATGGATCAAATTGTCTTCCACCATTGATCCTATGTGTCATTCCAGGGTCTAATGGTTCTTGAGTACTACTTGATCCACCCATCGTATGCTCAAATGATATCGCACCATTGAACCAGGGGCGGATAGCTGAGTAGGGCTCAAGCCCACCCCAGATTTAAAAATAAAAAAATAAAAAATTATTTAGTCCCACACCCACAAGCAAAACGACATAGAACAAGACAACAATGAGAAGTTGTGAGCACACTACCCACTCCCTCTTCCTCTCCCTCACACCCTCATCCAAAATTCAAAATCCTGGACGAGCAGAAGCAGAGTAGACTACATTCTTATTCCATTCGATTTCCCATTCCATTAATTTGAAATCCTCAAATAATCAAAGGTAATCCACTAATCCTGATTTTGGAATTTTTATTTTTTGTTTATAATCTTGAAATTATTTTTTGGAAAGTGGTCTTAATTTATCCAAAATAACTTTTCATTTATCAAGTCTTAGTTATAGCAAACATTGTATAAATAATTATAAATCTAGCACTTTTAAATAAAGTAAGTTGATCTTTCTACCAAAAATAAATGAGTACAATAAACTAATCATTTGATTTATCACTCATGCTCAAATATAAATCTTCATTCATATCATCATCAGATTCTTCATCCATATCACCAAATTCTTATTCTTCGAAATCACCAATGAAATCTTTTTCTATCTCATTTTCACATTGATCTTCAGAGATGTCAATAAAATCCTTTTCACGCTCATTCTATTCAACACATGGCTAGGGAACTCTACCCTCAACCAATGTCCCCTCAATACCATTCATCACCCACACAAGATCATTATCATCAACAATTCTCCTTTCATCCAACTGTTGAGGATTGTATGGCAAGACTTGAGGCACCACAAGTGTACTAATTAAATTTTCATCTACGCCTATATGAAATGTATCTCAACTTGTCATCTTAATGGTAGTTTTCCATTGAGAGGCTATAGGGTCTTCAATATACATGACTTGCTGAGCTTGGGATGCTAGGATAAAGGGCTCGTCGGTTACTTTGTTCTTCTTGTATAACAAATGATTGAAATTAACCGATGTAATACCATAATTGTCTACTTCAACCCTTTTCCTGTTGTCCACCCAATTACACTTGAACAAGACAAATTTTGTTTGTGAAGTATAGCGCACTTCAATTATATACGTCAAATCTCCATAGAATGTCAAATCTCCATATCCTCTCTGTTAGAATAGTTTGTTGTGTCTGCACTAAGAACAACTCCGCTATTTTGTGTAACTCTGCTATTATCGGTCCTTCTTGTTCGAAACCTAAAGCCATTAATGATGTATCCATTGTATCTTTTAGCTATATTGGTTAGACTCACTATCCCTTGATTTCATTTTCTAATGGTACGTTTGCACTTGCCTCTTTCAATACCTATACACATAAAGTGAAAAGCACTTAATTAAGTACTAATTAACTAAACATATGTAAGGAACCTTTATAAGTAATGTGAATTTTTGTATGTTTTACAATTACCTTAGTTTTGAACTACGAAGGGAACTCTTTAATATGAGAGACATTGATGTTCATGAATTGGTGCTCGGGGGGCTGACTTTTGGAGTAATTGAAGATATGTTCTAAGAATATTAAAGTAACATAAAAATGGATTATAATCAATATTTTCCTAGTAAAAAGTTGGAGAAAACATTAATTCTATGAAAATAGTATTACTTACTCTCTATATAGATTAATGACATCACAAGTAGCTAGCAGATAACGATTTGCTTGTTCCATTGAAATATGACCAAGGGAAAAAGTTTTTTTCTTGGTAAAAGTGACGACCCTTGTTATCTTCACCACAATCATTTCGATCCGGTCTAGTAGACTTAGTTTCAATGTCATTTAGATATCTTACACAGTAGGTCATACACTCTTCCATTAAAGCCCCTTTTGTAATCGAAGTTTTACGACGCTCGCGATTACAAACGTAAGCTTTAATGTCAATAAGTACCTATGTATAAAAAAAATACAACGAGTACTAAGTTGAACTAAGAATTTGATAAGGGTTAAAATATATGATAGCAAGGGTGCCTAACCTCTTAATTGGGTACATCCACCAGTATTGTACCGGACCAGGAAGCAATGCCTCTTCAGCCAAGTGTATAGGCAAGTGTTTCATTATATCAATGAAGGATGGTAGAAAAATATTTTCAAGATGGAAAATTGTAAGTGCAATATGATCTTGAAGATACTCTAGATCATATTTTGAATTAACTTTTGAGCATAGTATCCTAAAAAAGTTTGAAAACTCAATCAAGGCTTCAACATGTTTTGGCAATATTTTACGGACAACAAAGGGAAGTAGCTGCTGTAAAATAATATGATTTTCATGACTCTTTAAACCCCAAATGGTACGATCTTTAAGATTGATACGATCTTTAATCAGGCACTTCATATCCTTCAATAATTTCAAAAACATGTCTTTCTTATCTATTCCGAGAGTGAACCATGCAGGGGGAAGTATCTTTTTTCCAGAACCATTATCTTTAGTTTGCAATGGCTCCCTAATTTTGATTTCTTTAAGATCAAGTTGAGGATTCAAGTGATCTTTTGTTTTTTCGAGAATTCCCAAGAGCATATGCAATACATTATCACACACATTTTTTTATATGTCCATGACATTGAGCATGTGACGTATTGGTAAAGACTCCCAATAAGGAAATTTGAAAAAGATACTCTTTTTCTTCCAACTATCTTCTTTTACATTTCCAGCATTCTCACTTTCTTTCATTTTTCCTTCTCTTCCATTTCTTTCTTTTCCTTTTAGATTAATTTTCTTTTCCTCTTTGCGTTTCTCTCTTCTTATATTAGCCTTAATCTCCTTCTCCTTCTCTTTTTTCTAATTTTTCTATTTTCCTCTTTCCAAGGACATCTTCCTTTTTATATATAGTCTCGACATCTTTCAACTCTTCTAGTATTTCCAAACCAGACAATAACTTTGGTGTCAGTTCTAACTCTGGCTCTCCAAGAAAAGCAGCTTTATCTCTTCGTAATTTATGAATTTCTTTTAGCCAATGCCTTTGTCCACATGAGTGATGCAAGTAACTTGACCATACTTTTGGTCGATGCATCATACGTATTCACACCATCATACCATAATTCCTTCATCTCCTCAATAAGTGGCTGCAAATATACATCAATCTTGTCCCCGGGTGCTTTTGGGCCATCAATTAGCACAGAAAGAATAAAGGATGGTTGTTTCATGCACAACCAAGTGATATGTGAAATGTTCATAGACCTAAAAGGATTGACTCCATCAGATACTAATGCAAGTCGAACATTACGACACTCACAAGGAAAGCCCGAGTACAACTTGTCAAAAGTTTTCCAAATAGGACTATTAACCGGTTGACACATCACACCATCATCAACACGCTCTTTAGAATGTCATGTCATTAGTGATGCAGTGTAAGGTGACATAAACAACCTTTTCAGCCTTAGCTTTAATGGAAAATAGTGTACTTGTTTAGCAGCTATTTTTTTCCTCTTTATCACACTATCATCAACGGTTTACTCGTCATTGCCAAACTTCTTATACGTAGAAGCCCCACAAATATCACAATTTTCAAAAGACTTTGCATCCCCTCGAAACAACATGCAATCGTTTGGGCATGCATCCCACATCTTGTAAGTAAAACCCAAGGCAGACACTATCTTGTTCGCTTCATAATAAGATTTAGACAAGGCAGCATCCCCTATTACTTCAAGTACCTCATGAAATAATTCTAGAACCATTGTGCATGATTTATTTGACCAACCACCAAGTACTTTTATGTGCAAAAGTCGAGTAATGAATGAAAGCGAAGTGAACTTTTTGCTACCCCTAAATAAAGGTCGTTGCCCTTCTTCTAGCATCTTATAGATTTTTTCCGTCTCATCATCTATTGTTTCTGTGTTTGGATCCAAAGTTTGTCCTTCATTCAAATTGTCTCTCATAATTGAACTCCGGTTGGAATTCTCATGTCATCATGTATCATGCTAACAATGTCCCACATCGTAATTGCTTATGAAATCTTTGTTTCGACCTTCATCACTAATAGAGGAAATATCAAAATTATGTTGAAATGACCATGACAAGTAATTTTCTATAAAACCATTCGCGATAAGATCATCCCTGACATTATCTCTTGTTTTATAAAAACGACCATAACACCTTGAATATGGACACTTTTTACATCCATTTGTCCCACGTCTGAATATACCGACTCTATAAAATTTTCAACACCATCCCTAAATTGTGGTAAGGTCATGTCTCTTAAATGCATCCAACTTGTATCCATTCTTAATCAAAATTGAAAAAGATAAAAAGGAAAAAGAATGCTTAAGAAGACATGTTATAAGATTTTGTTACTTTCGTAGTTACTTTTATAGCATTTAAGGTTGCATTTTGGTAAAAAGAAAAAAACAGATAGCAAAGTGAATGAGTGTGCATATCTTCTTCAGCTTTTGCCAACAAAAAAAGGATTTGAAGAAGAGACAACAACATTATTTAGAATTGGTTTTTTAACTCGTGCGTTAAACGCACATCAACTAAATCGTATATAAACAAAATAAAAAGGATAAATAATCTTAAAAGATAAAAAAGAATAATCGGTTTATTAACAATTACATATAAGTATATCACTAATCATTATATATTCTAAAAAAATTCCTTATACACAACATTTGTTATCTTATTAGTTTGTTTTTCATTTTCATCACATATCAATATCTAGTTTCTTCAAAAAGAGACCTAGGGCTACATGCAATTATTGACTTTGACACTTGTTAATTGTTATTACATATGATACCAGCAATGATAATTGTCTTTTTTGGAATATGAAAGACAGTTTCATATCGAGATGAAATGAATGACAATTTTATAATAAAAACCTTTTCTCTAACATCGCTTCCTTTTAAAAATTTGTTTCAATAATATGATCCCCAAGATTTATGATAATTAGTCTTGTTTCATTGCACAACCCCACAGCATGGTCAATATTTTCTCAATAGCATTATTGGAGCACCAATTTTAAGTGTCAATTGATAAATTGACAACCCTTGACACTTTATACTATTCAAAAAATTTGTAGAATGAATGTTTTCGAACAAACTTGAATTTTTTCCACGCTACAAATAAAATCTGAACTCAAATAAGTTCTTCATTTTGAATGATTAATAAATAAATTTCTGATAAGAAAATAAGCTAAAATAAAAAATAATGAAATTATTTTAGTAACCTCAGTTTAAATTGTTTTTGTTCTATTGACTCCGTAACTATTATTTTTGTTCCATCAAATCTTTTTATTTTAGCAACGTATTTTTGTTTTACTTTTTTTATAAGAATTTTTTTAAAAACTTTTGTTCCGTAAATTATTTTATTTTACTAACCTCCGCATTAAATTATTTTTGTTTTGTTGATTTTATAACATATATTTGTATAGTGACTTGTTCCATAAATTATTTTTATTTTACTAACCTCTTATATATTTGTTTTCTTAACTCCAGAACTATTATTTTTGTTTTTACTTAATAAGAATTTTTTTAAACTTTTGTTCCGTAAATTATTTTATTTTACTAACCTCCATTAAATTATTTTTGTTTTGTTGATTTTATAACATATATTTGTATAGTGACTTCCATAAATTATTTTATTTTACTAACCACTTATATATTTGTTTCTTAGCAACTCGGAACTATTATTTTTTGTTTTGAGTTACTATTTT
>CM028380.1:144164692-144203991 GCA_013146195.2 Codonopsis lanceolata
TTTCCTTTTCCTTATTTTGAACCTCACTCTACTTCTACTTCTTTTTCTTTTTCTACCTCTTGATTACTTAAATCATCAATCACTTTATCACTAACACTATCTTTTTCAATTTCTTTTTTATTACTTTTTCAGAATTTTCTACTGAAGCATGCATATTAGAAGGAGGATCAGAATCACTTACCTCTTCACCTATCACCTTACCACTTCGCAGGACGGTGATTGACTTAGCTTGCTCAGTTTGACTAGGGAACTTCCCTTCTTCTCTTTTATTTGCTTCAATTTCAATATGTTTCTTGAGATTTTCAATTTCTTCAAGCATGTACTTCATCAAAGATGCTTGACCTTTACTTGCTACTTCTTGCTTGGGAACTTCTTCAATTCTCAAGCGATTTTGATTTTGATTTTGCAAGCTGTGGAGGTTGTGGTGGTGAGGTTGGAATTGTTGAGGTTGCAAAGGCTTATTTCCTCCCAAGAAAAGTTAGGATGATTCCTCCAACCGAGGATTATATGTATTGGAATATGGATCATTCCTTGGCCTTTGAGGTACATATTCATAGCATTAGCATTCAGAATACATAGCACTTGACGGACAAAAATTAGTAGCATGAGAATATAATCCACATAGAGCACATGCTTCTTGAATTTGCCAATTTTCAAATTGAGCTTGTGTATTTGAATTATCTTGCAATTGATATAGGCTCCTATTTTTACCTCTAGCACTTTTCTGTTGGGAATTAATACTTAGCATCTCAAATAATTCTTCTAATGCTTCCGGTGTCATTCTATTAATAGAACCACCGCACTATCAACCATAGTTTGTAAACGGCGAAGAAGACCATGATAGAATTGAAGCACTAACACATGTTGAGCCAAATTATGATGAGGACACATAATAAGATTTTTAAATCTATCCCATGACTCATGGAATGTTTCACAGGTTCATTTTGGAATGACATGATTTGTTTTCTATACTCTGTAAGAGATGCATGTTTGTAAAATTTGCTCATAAACAAATCATATAATTGTGCCCAAGTAAAAACACTGTTTGGTGTTAGGTTCATAAACCATCTCTTTGCCAATTCTTTTAATGCACTGGGAAAGTATTTCATTTTAATTTGATCTTCAGTTAACCCTCCTAAAGGAAAAGTACTCATCATGTATTCATATTCTCTTAAGAAACCGACAGATCTTCATTAGGCATCCCATGAAAAGATGGTATGGCATTAAAATAATGTCCTTTAGTTCAAAATTCCTAACAAAGATTCGGCAAGACTAAACATGATGTTACACACATTTAATGAAGGTCTACTAAAATCATTAATAGTTCTTTGATTTACGACTACTTCCATATTTCTTCTTGCGTGCTCTTTCTTGTCTTTTGATTCCTATTGACTGGTCAACTAGGTTTTCGTGGATTACGATTATTGTTATTATCTTCCATTGTAGGATCAACCAGAGGATCCTCTCGATTCGCATTATCTTGATTATCGTGCTCGAAAACTAGATTTTCAAAATATCTTTGGTATCTTTTAACAATATTTATCTCTTGATCTAAGTCTACCAATTCAGGATTTAAAGATCTACGACCTTGCATAAAATTAATTAAAAGCAATTTAAAAACAACTAACTATTAAGGCAAAATAAAATAAAATCTTTTTGTATTTTTATTTTTATAAAAACAGTAAAATTAAACTAAAAACTAAATTAAATTAAAAACTACGCTACCTACAAACTAACTACGTGAACTAGCTTGTCCGAACGGCGCCAAAAACTTGATCGATGTTTTATTTTATCTATTTCCTTGCAAGTGTACAAGACTATTATAGAATAGACTCGGAAGCAAGGGTCGAACCCACAGAGACAAGTGATCACGAACAGTGCGGTTATAGATAGCAAATTATTAACCTAAGGGGGGTTTTTATGTTTAATTCTACTCTAATTTACTAGTTATAGATGTTAACTAATCAGACAGTAATAACAGATATGAAGATCTTATGGTGAGTGGAAATCTAGGATTCTGGGTTTCACTTATATCTCCTTTATGTTCAATTCATAATAATGTCATTCAATGTCTTGGGTTCGCTTCACTAAAAATAGATATGGTCTGTTGAACAATTGGTCCGCCTACCTCCCGCAAAATTCACCCATTCCATATCCTAAGCACAGAACTGTAATCTAGTCGTCACCTAGATTTATGATCTATCCGTCACCTAGATCATGTAAGAACCCGGTCCTAACTTATCACTCTCGTGCTTCGATAGGTCCAATTTATTGTGTTGGTGAGCAGCTGTACGACATATGCACTTGGTCATGCGGTCCGCACCTCTAAGCCTTTATTATTTGCGATTACATTCATTTGTTCAAAGCAAAATAATAGAGGGATTGATAAACAACACAATCAACAAGCATTGAATAGACATATATATAATCAAAACATAAATTCGATACAAGTTACCTCCCACCTCCTAGATTAGGGATGATTTAGTTCATCATAGACGATGAACAACACATGAAGATGATGGAAGACATGATTTGATCTTCAATACTTGAAATTACAAAACCTAATTATGTTATACAATCTAAAACTACCTAAAATCTATGTAAAGAGAGCTTCCAGCCGTCCTCTTTATGCTTAGGCTCGGCATCTGACTTCTATATATACTTGGGAGTTGTGATTGAATCGAATGACTGTGTGAAAACCCGAATTTTGCGCATTCTGCCTACCTTACGGTCGCAAGGTGATGGATACCTTGCGTCCGCAAGGTCTCCAAAGGCGTGTGCTTCTTGGCTCTTCGATTGCCGGCTTCAGGACCGATACGCCTACCTTGCGGTCGCAGAGGTCGAGGCACCTGCGTCCGCAAGGTGTCCAGAATGACAGATTCCATTTTTCTTCAATTCTTCTTTCTTTGTAACTTGCACTTAAAACCCTGGAGTTTCGCGTATTTTCACGAACAATCCTGAAACTTACAAAACTCACCAAAAACATATATTAGTACTCAAAAGACTCATGAAATAGCCCAATTCAAGTCACAGAAGCATATAAAATCGACGTATAAAATACATCGATCACCTACCCTTTGAGAGAGTAGGATGTGGGTGGGGAATTTTTTTTTAGAGGACCATTCTTTTCAGATAGGCTATTTTTCGGAAGACTTCTTCTTTCTGTCGTCGAAAAAAAAATAAAAAAAATAAAAAAAATATAGAAAAAGAAAAGAAAAGAAAAATATATGTATCGACGAAAAATGAAACGGAAGAAGAAGAGTGCAAAAAGATTCAAATGGAAGCATAGCTTTCAAAAAGAAAATATATTAGAAAAATTATTGCTGAGAAGAATGAAGTGATATTTTTAGAAGTATATATTGCCCAAAAAAAGTTTGGCGGGGGGGGGGGGAAGAAGAAAATTGAAAAGTAACGAAAAGAACCTCCTACTTGTCGTCTTTACAGGTCCTAGCCTAAATAGGAAAAACTTCCTTTTGCTTGGAAGTATGAGGGATAAAGGGTAGTCTTACTCTCTCACTTTGAATTCCAATCCCTTTCCATCAAATCCCCCATCACCTTGGCCTTACATTACAAGCCAAATAAAGACCTAATGATCTTCTTGCCAATGCTTGTGTTGTTTTAACTGTCAAGTGAGTCATATGGAATTGATCAAACACTTCATGTTCATTATTATTCGCCCTAAAGCTCACTGTGTTAGCATAATCTTAGCTATTACTAGTGATTGGGATAAGAGAGCATTGTATGTCATACATAGAAGTGCATGGGATGGATGTATAAGTTTTTGAAATCCTTGGGACCTTTCTTTCTGTAATAAACCGGGTTTGGATGGTAAATCTCATAATTCATAATGCATGATTTTCAATTAAACTTTGATTTTCATATGAATGTGGTGTTTAACTTAATAAAACAATTTTAGTTGAGATATTCCCTAAGACTGGTGATCACACACACACGGAGAAAGTAACAGTAGTAGCAGTTTTAAGAAAAGATCAGTTGGTTTTATGTGACTTAGCCTGTATATATGTGGTGAGCATCGATCTGAGACTGCTTTCTATGCCATGCTTTTATAACTTGAGGTTGAAGCCGAAAATATTTGTGTTTTATTTTAGTTTAATTTTTATTTGCTTTTATATTTATCTGTTTTTGTATTTATCTGCATAGTCGAGTCATTCGAAAGATTCTCCTTGAGTTTGTGTGTTTATAGAGGAGTGTAACTAGTGTCACCCTCCAAAAAGATTTTCAATTTTTGTTATTTTTTGTATTTATACGTATTGTTTACTCGTGGACGAGCAAAGTTTAAGTTTGGGGGTATTTGATCGATGTATATTATACGTCGATTTTATATGCTTCTATGACATAAATTATGCTATTTCATGAGGCTTTTGGCTACTGATATGTGTTTTCAATGAGTTTTGTAAGTTTCAGGGTTTTCAGTGAAAATTATCAAAACTCCAGGGTTTTATATGCAAATTCCAAGAAGGGCCCAAGATGTAAAATGAAGAAGAAAAGAAGATACAACATTCTGGAGACCTTGCGGTCGCAAGGTACTCAGACCTTGCCCCTCCAAGGTGGGCAACATGAATATGAAGAAGTCAAATCCAAGGCCGAAATCGGAGACCTTGCGGACGCAAGGTACCTCAGACCTTGTGACCGCAAGGTGGTCAGAATGCGCAAAAATCGTATTTTCACTAGAGATTCGATTGGATTACAACTCCCGGGTATAAATAGAGATCGGATGCCAAAGCCATAGATATAGAAAAATGGTTGGAAACAGTTTTGTATAGATTTTAGATAGTTTTTAGAATGTATAACATATTTAGATTGTGTAATTACAAGTATTGAAGATCAAATCATGTTTCCATTCATCTCCAGTTGATGTTCATTGTCTATGATGAACTAAATCATCCATAATCTAGGAGGTGGGAGGTAACTTGTATCGAATTTATGTTTTAATTCATCTTTATGTTCATTCAATTCTTGTTGATTGTGGTGTTTATCATTCCCTCTATTATTTTGCTTTGAACAAATGAATGTAATCGCAAATAATAAAGGCCTAGAGGTGCGGATAACTGCATGACCAATGTGCATATGTCGTACACTGGCTCACCATCACAATAAATTGGACCTATCGATGCACGAGAGTGATAAGTTAGGACCAGTTTCATACATGATCTAGGTGACAGATAGATCATAATCTAGGTGACAGGTAGATTATTTGTTCTTGTGCTTAGGATATAGAATGGATGAATGTTGCGAGGATGGAGGCTGAACCAATAGTTCAATAGACTATATCTATCTTTAGTGAACGAACCCAACAAATTGAATAATAATTATTGTGAATTAAACATAAAGGAGATACAAGTGACACCCGAATCCTAGATTGCCACCTACCATAAGATCTTCATAACCTGTAATTACTGCTAATTAGTTAAACACCTAAATATAAATAGTAGTTTAGAATAAAATCATACTAAAAACCCCCTTAGATTAATAATTTTCTATCAATAAATTGTACTGTTCGTGATCTCTTGTCTCTGTGGGTTCGACCCTTGCTTCCAATACTATTCTATAATAGTCTTGTCCGCTTGCAAGGAAAAATTTAAAATAAGACATCGATCAGCAACTCTAAAACTTTTTGGATCCAGTGGGGCCTCGCAGCACTCCTTTCTTGCACTTTTCCGTTTTCCCCTAAAAAAGGGAAAATGGTAATGAAAGGGTGGTGTATTCTCATATCCTGGTATCCCCTAAACAAGGGATAACTTGATGCGGGAAACCCAAAGCTCCCATAGTGATCCAAAATGAGCCATAAGGCTATTTTTATAAAAATCCATAGTGGGGGCGTCGCAACATCCTTTTTTGCACTTTTTCGTTTTCCCCTAAAAAAGGGAAAATGGGAATGAGAGGGTGATGCATTCTCATATCCTGGTATCCCCTAAACAAGGGATAACTTGATGCGGGAAACCCAATGTTCCCATATTGGATCAAAAATCCAATAAAGTCAACTAAGGCGCATTCCAACGCGCTATTTTTAGATAGCACTCGTCTCGTACTTTTAATTTCGTCTTCCCCTAAAAAAGAGAGGATGAAACGAGAGCAGTGGTGTCCCGTATGCGCACGGACGCGCACCCCTATCCAAGGGCGCACGAGGCGCGGGCGCACGCCGGGCGACCCACATTGGCGACTCTGCTGGAGAGTTGTTTTATTTTAAATAAAATGGAGGGCTAGACTCTTTTTAAAAAAAAAACTTTTTTGTTTTTATTTGTTTCTGGCTAAAGTATGCTTGTTATATTAATTTATGCATTTGAATATTGCATTCCTATACATCCGTACCTATATTTGTGGATATGATCCTCCATCTTGCAGCAGTTTCGTTCTGATAACTGTTACATGTATATTTAAAAATATTCTTTTTTAAAAAAATCGGAAAAGAAGTCTCAAAAAAATCGGAAACAAAAAAAATAATAATATATATATATATATATATATATATATATATATATATATATATATATATATGTTTACAATAAAAATTATGGGCAGCACAATAAAAAGGGCCGGGGCTTTATTTTTAATATTGCTTCATTTCTGGCTTTGTATTATTATTTTATTCTGCTTATTATTATTTTTATTCCGTTCATATATACATATTTGCATTGATTATGTCATTTTATTTTGGGGACATAGGACAAATTTGTAATTAATAGGAATAGATAGATTCCCCACTTTTCTTTCTATTTCTTAATATGATGTGCTTGCTTGCTTGCGCTCAAACTAAAATCCGAGAAAATCCACACGTACACCTGTAAATGAATAAATATTTTACTGCTTTTAGATACCGCACACACGTACACACATATAGGAATATTCCGAACTGTTACCCTACACCATGGTCAGCCTACCCCCTGCATAAGCCAACGTTAGAATGCATATAGATTATCAGGACACTTCAATGACCGACCGGTTTTTGCATCTTTGTATCATGGGTTAGCCCAAGCAAAAAAAAATGTGAAAAAAATTAATAATGCGCAAGAAAAAAAAAGGGATGATGAAAAAATAATAAATTGCGCAAATAAAAAATAAATACGCATGGGTTGATTTGTTATTCTCTGATGCTCGACCTACACCATTTTGAATGGTGGATCCTGGAAAGAGTATAGGCCCTTCGCCTGGGATCAGTCCAATCCTGGGAGTCGAAAAACAAGAGGAATACGTTGGTCCTATACTTTGGAGAAAGAATCCACTGTTCCAGGAAAGTCCTGAGACCATAAAAAAAAAAAAAAGGTGCTTACCCGGTCAATTGTAAGGAAAATAAATAATAAATATAAAAATACTAATAAAGGCACGCAGTACTCTTAGCCCAAAAAGCCTTCAGCCAACCTTTCTGATACCTCCCAAAACCCATTTTCCTTAGAAACACAGCCCAAATTCGAAAAAGCGAGTTAATCTTGGCCGTTGATACGAGGAACGAGCACAAAATCGAGATAAGAAAATATCGAGGCGATCGAGAAAAGGTGCGATGTCGGTTCGAGAGTACGATTTTAGTAGAATGGCAGCTAAAAGTAAGCAGCCCGCCATGGGTACAGATCCAGGGGCTTCAGGGGACGCTCCGACTCCATCTATACAGCAATGGTTAGACCAAAGTTTGAATGCACATATTGATCGTATGATGAGCCAAATAACAAGTCTTATGCAAGTTCCAAAGCCCAGTGGTTAGGTAATCTCTTCCCCTACAGTCCCTCAAAAAGTATCAACCTCCCATGATCGTCCAAACCCAATTGCCCAGCCAAACACTAACCCACCAAATATTGCCACTACTCCAAATCCATATCCAACCCAAAATCCTTATCCAGCCCAAAATCCCTATCAAGCCCAAAATTCCTATCCTGCCCAAAATCCTTATCCTATCCAAAACCCAAATCCTACCCAAAATCAAAATCCTTACCAGAACCCTTACCAAACGCTTCCTCAAAATCCTTACCAAATACCACAGCCAGAAATAAGTCCAGCCTTTCCTAATCCTACCAGCATATACCAAAACCCCATTCCCCCTCCCACCAAAATGGAGACAGACATGGAGAACTTGAAAAGTATGATGCTCGAAGCTCTGGACCAAGAAAAATTTTCTATGAAGGCATTAACGCTAAAACCTTCAGCCATACTACCCCCAAATTTCAAAATGCCTGACATAGAAAAATTCGATGGGACTGGATGCCCTATCTCCCACCTAAAATCTTACTCTACTGGCATGCAATCAAGAGGGGCTAGTTTCGAAGCCACGGCCTCCAATTTTCACCTTACCTTGATAGGGGCTGCTAAGCAATGGTTAATGCTAGCAGATGATAGCACCATGGGTACTTGGGACCAAATAACTGAAGGGTTCCTAGAAAGGTATAAAGATAATACCACCACTGAAAATAAATAGGAACTTGAGGCATGCACCCATAAAGAAAATGAAACATTCGTAGAATTTGCAGCCAGATGGAAGGATAAAGTCGCCCAGACTTTGGACAGACCTGATCCGGCTGAATCATGCAAAATGTTCATCAGAAACCTCCAGCCCATTTACCTAGAACGCATGTGGTATCTCCCTTATAACAATTTTAAAGAAATAGTGGAGATAGGAGTCCGTATTGATGAAGAAATACATACAGGATCCCTAGAGATTGATGCACATACACCCCCAATTTCACTCTGTGACTCTGAATCAGATGAAGAATTTTTGGAAGAAGTCCACGTGGTTGAAAGAATTCCACCTGGTAAATATAGTAGTGTGCCATGGTCATATCAGACAAATGAATCTGCCAACTCTGTTGAAGGGGGCAGTAATGCCAACAAGAACCTCATAGGACCCTACCGAGCAAAAAGAAGGCATTATGATGAACTGAATGCCCCAATGTCCCTGATTTTCCAAGGCTTAATGGCACAAGGGGTTTTGAAACCAATGGAAAACTACCGGCCTCCACCAAAGCTATCAGACACATGGGACCACTCTCAGTATTGCGAGTATCATCGTAGCAGTGGCCATCCCACTGATAAGTGTTATAAGCTCAAAAGTGCCATCCAAGATGTTATCGATGGCCAAATCATTGAGAAGCCTCGCCCATGATTGTCTCTAATAAAAAGTGAAAAATACCCTAGAATACCCTTGTATATGCACCTCTAAAGACTCTTTGTACCTTTGAATGTCCTTTTGTCAAATAAAATCTCCAGGGAACAACTCTTTTCAACTCAGCGTCAATTTTCATAAAATTTGGGATCCTTGTTGTTTTCTGGTACCACTAACAATTTTGCAGGGGCTAAAAAATAATTTTTTTTGACTACTATCATTTGCTCTCTTGAGAGGACTATCCAGAGGTATGTAATCACTACATCTCATTTCAAAAAAAAAATGATTATTATTTTTTTAAAAAAAAGAGTCTTCAAAAAAAAAGAGAGAACAAAAAAAAAAGAGAAAGGTTTTTCTATATGTTGTCTTTTGTTTCCCAAAACATGAAAAAACAGGGAATTCCCCCCTCACCGTTATTTTCAATTGCCATCACCAGTTGATAAAGTGCATCAGTCATTATTGATTCAAAAAAAATCTAGCAAGTCCTACTTTGAGATGTCAAGGTCTACCACCTTAAAAAAATAAAAAATAAATAAAAAGGAAAACAAAAAAAAACAAAAAGTAAAAAATGAGAAAAATGATGAAAAATGATGAAAAAAAAAAGAAAAAAAAAAGAAGGACCGATAGGAAGCCAGAAAAGAAAAGAAAGTTGGAAAAATTGGGATAACCAGGAAAGCAGAAAAGTCTAGAAAGCTGAGAAGTCCAGAAAAGCCAAGAAACTCAGGGATCATACACAACAATTCAGGACTATGGGCTTTCAAACCCCAGAGGTATCTTCTTAGCCCATATTAATACCTACAGCTTATCCTTGCAGAGTATGCTCATTTGGTTTTCGTTATTTTGAAAGCCCAGACGAGTCTTCAAACTGAGCCTTCCAAAAAGTATTTATCTATATTTAAGTCTGATAAAATTCTTGCTTTTCCTATATTAGCTTGTTGAGTCTTCTTCTTGATCTCTGAGCACCACATATCGCCGAAATATCTGTAAAAAAAAAAAGATGAAGATGACGAGTCAACTCATGAAAAAACATGATAAATCTACACGAGTTGATGATGAGTCATCAAGAAGATATGGACCCGAAAACTTTTAAGAGCACATGAAATCCAGAGCAGGCAAGTCGTCTTGACCAGAATCATCTTCGACCCATTGCGGCCGAGCTATTAAACGGTACACTAGGGGCTTCCAAACATATACCCAATCTCTTCCAAATGCCTGAACAAATCCACCAATTGCCAAAGCCTAACCATCTCTAAAACCCAGCTTCTCAAAACTGGGGCTGCTCCACTCTTATATATATCCACCAAGAGTGACAATCTTCTTTTATCCCAAGAGAAAGAAGACGAGTATCTCTTCAAGCACTCTCTCAAATTGCTCCGAGAGGTCAAAAAAAAAAAAGAAAGAAATTTCCTCTCGCGAAAAAAAAAAAAAAAAACAGATGAGGGAGCCTCTCTTGAGCAATGACCTCAAAACCTTTCTCTCGCAACAAAAGAAAAACATCAATCACTCTGGGGTAACCCCATGGCCCATAACCAAAGCCAAAAGCCGATCTCCCCGAATCCAAAAACCAAATTCTCATCCAAAACCCACAACCTAAAAGGCCACCCAATGATCACTTTGCGATCGCCTTTCCTAAAATAACCAAATCCATGACCCAAAATACCTTTGAGCAAGAGGCCAATCAGATCCTCAATCCTAAAGCTAAATCATCCTAAATGCTTGAACACTATACTCTAACCTAGTCACCACATATAGCTCTATTTCAATCGGATGCAACATGATCTGGGTCCAGGACAAAACTCCTTGCTAAAGACACATAAAATTATCAAAAGATAAATGTTAAGTAGGGTCCATAAAACCTGTGATACTCGGCAATAAACTCTGGATCATGACTCTTCTTTTTTTCCATTAGAGTCATCCACTTTCTGTGAGCATACTCATTCCTGTCTCTCATAAAAAGTCTCTCTCAAATCGAGTCTTTATGGGGCTGTCTCCAGTTAATCTCTTCAGAAACTTGCCCATCCCATCTTACAAAATTTGGTTGATTAAATTCATCCTGGGGCTTCTCTCGCTAAACTCATTGGATACACAAAGGCTCATCATCTCCAGAGGTGGCTGTCATTTCCATCTCTGCCTGAAGGAGCGAAAAGGCTACAAAGTCGTGATCCCTCAAGAATAAGAAGCTCATCCTCGCATGCATCGAAAGACTGGCTCCCTATAAGGAAAACAGCTCGCTAGGTTGAAAACCCGAAAGGGCAGCCTAGGCAAAAGTTAGAGCACGAACAAAAAAAACAAAAAAAGAAAAGAAAAGAAAACAAAATGGTTCCTCTGAGGCATTGATTAGTAGGGCTCACTAGTCTCGGTTGAATTCCTTTTTTTGAATGATGCACTAGTCAAAAGACTGAAAATTGACCCAACACATCATTCGCCTCCATTTCAAATATCACCATCAACTCCCATACACATAACCCTCCAAAGCCAACTAAAGGTCACATCTCAAGCTCTCATATTGCATTTCCATCACCTTGCCCAATCCTGTCTTAACATGTTTAAGAAACAGATGGTACACATGTGCATTCAAAAGTTTTTTAAAGAGAAAGGGAAAAATTTCATTCGCATGCTTGCATCATTTGCTTGCATCTTTCTACGGCATCTTATCAGGTCTTCCGCCGCATCGGCCTATGAATGTTCTCCCAACATCTCCCCAAGGACCACCTCCAAAGATCCTCAGCAGCATCATCAAAAGCTACATAGAGTGAAGTCCATATCCCCAGCAGATCAGTCGGCAAATGGGCGGCAAAAGCGAAAAAAGAAAGCAAAGAAGAAATTTCCACTAAGGTAGAAAATTGTGGCAAAGAAAAGAACAAAAATTCAAAGAAAAGTCGGAACTGCGACAAAGAAAAATCTCGGTAGTGCAGAAAGCAAAGCATGCGTAAGTCCCAAATGCAAAGCCAAGGTAAGAAAAGGTAAGTATTTTACCCCTTTTCTGTGCATCAATAGTTGTGTTGGAAAACTTTCCTTTAAGTGGCACACAACCCCGGATCAGAGGGAAAGGTTTTTGGACAAAAACCCGATAATAAGGTAAAAAACACACCAACTCACACACTGAAGGTGCGATATTCACTTTGCGGCTAGGGTTTAGCTGCCGGCTTCATGGCTGATCAGCCACCTCCTCCAGCCCCTCCCGATCCTCCTTCCCCTCCGAAATCTTTTGCAGATGTCCTCAACTCATCTCCTTGTCCTTCTCTTAATTTGATTCCTCCTTCCTCATATAAAGGAGAACCATCTCTCAAACTATCATCTGATATCATTGAGGCTCTTGCCAAGCCGTTTAAACATGTGCTGATCGGGAAGTTTTCCCACGGGAGACCATCGATGGAATCTATTCGTAAGCTATTTCAGACCTTTGGCCTCAAAGCAGCTTTCTCTATTGGGCATCTCGACGCGAAGCATATATTCATTCAGGTTCATAGTGACGAAGATTATCAATGATTATGGATTAAAGATCACTGGTATCTTGGACGCTTTCCTATGTATGTATTCAAATGGTCACCCAATTTCCGACCAGATATTGAGAGCCCCATTGTTCCGGTTTGGGTCGCCCTCCTCGGACTTCCTATCCATCTTTTTCACAAGACCACACTTTTCTCCATTGCCTCATTGTTTGGCAGACCTCTCATGTTAGATCAACCCACTATTAATCTAACACGGCCTAGCGTTGCTAGGATTTGTGTCGAGATTGACCTCACAAAACCAGTTCCTAAGCGAGTTTGGATTGATTGCGGACAGTCATACCCCAGCTTTTGGCAAACCCTTGAGGCGGAGAACACTCCTCTTTATTGTTCTCATTGTTTCCGCCAAGGGCATTCTGAATTAGGCTGCAAAATAAAAAATGCCACTTCTTCTGGCGAACCCAAGTTTACAGCCCCTCCCCCGCCGCCTCCGCCGGCTACAAGATGGACTCCTAAAAAGAATACTGCTTCAACGGAGTTAAAGCACTCATCTGGTCAGGATTTAAATCCAACAAAAGATCCCATCCCATGCCCCGACCCTTCAGCCCCAGCGTCTACCTCTCATACTATTGATACCGAAGATGCTTCCCAGCAAGAAGTTATGGACTCTCCTAAATCCCCAAATATTGTCGTTGTTCAAATTCCATCGCATGTTCCTAAGAATCGGGCCCCAATTGTCATGGATACTTCTAGTGCTAGGGCCGTAGGAGAGGAAGATCCCAAGTCTCCAATGGAACAAAATGAGGAAGGTTCAGGCCCTAATACTATACCCGATGGCATCGCTCCAGACTCTTCAGCCATGGAGAATGAAACCACAGCTATATTATCCCTGAATCGCTTTGTTGTTTTACAAACAGTGGATGAAGAAGATACAAGGGAGGACAATGTTAATTTAGCGGCACTTAATCTGGAAAATATGACTGGAAAATCCAAGACTTCAACAACACACAAAGCTCATGGGCAAGGTATGTGTACCCGTTCCAAACGACAATCAAAGTCCTCCAAAGCAAACTCCTCACAGTCTGCCCATGACGATTAAGACATTATTTTGGAATTTACGGGGTGTTGGAAATGATTCCACTACTTCTCGTTTGAAAAAACTCATCAAATTGCACCAAATTTCTTTTCTTTCCATCTGTGAACCGAAGCAAGATAAGTCTCAGTTGCCGTTTATTACTCACAAGTTAAAGTTTCGTTATTTCTTTTCTAATTCCGCTAATACAATTTGGATCTTGGCTAAGTCTTCATTTCAGTGTCAGGAGATTTTGGAATCTGAGCAGCATTATACTCTGCGGGTTAGTCATTATTCTTGGGCTGAGTCTGCCTATATATCATCGGTTCATGCAAAATGCACCAACAATGAGCGGCAATCTCTTTGGTCGGATATTATTGATATGGGGCTGGAAATCAACTCTTCTCCATGGCTAGTTCTAGGAGATTTCAATATTATTATCGAAGCTCATGAAAAAATCGGAGGTGTCGGTTGGGATAGGCAAGGGGCTCTGGAATTTCAAGCGTATCTCAATGCGGCGGGTTTATCAGACTTGGGTTGGAGCAATAACCGTGACGGTCACGCCACCATTTTTGCTTCAACATCGGTGGAACATATTAACCAAACATGTTCTGATCATGCACCTCTTCTTCTCTCCATCAATCTGATTTTGAGGCACACCCCAGCTCATTTTCGATTCCTGAATGTATGGGCAGATCATCACTCTTTTCAGGAAACTGTTCAGAAGGCTTGGGAGACCCGAACATGCGGCAGGCCTATGGTGCATTTTGCTCAAAAATTGAAAGCAGTGAGGTTATCATTAAAGGCTTGGAACAAGAATGTGTTTGGGAATATATTTCAAGCCGTCAAAGAGGCTGAAGATGATGTTCTGGTTAAGGAAATATCTTATGAACTCTCGAACTCCTCCACCAATCGTGCTGATCTCCATTTAGCACAGGCTAAATTAAAACGCACCTTAAAAGTAGAAGAAGATTATTGGCGCCAAAAGTCCCATTTGCGATGGCTTAAGGATGGAGATGGAAACACCAAATTATTCCATGCCTCAGTTAAGCATACCCGAAACAAGTTATTTATTCATCGAATTTCTGATATGCATGGGAATTTAGCTTCCACTGAAGATACGATAAAAAGTGCGACCGTTGAGTTCTATAAAGACCAACTAACTGCTTGTACAGGCATTTCTTCCAGCCCTATTGATGTTATTCCTTCTCTTGTATCGGATGCTCAAAATACCAGTCTTTCTGCTCCTCCTACAGTCGAGGAAATTAAGAACACTGTTTTTTTGCTATGTGGGGACAGTGCTGCAAGCCCGGATGGCTTTAACGGTAAATTTTATACTTCTTGCTGGGACATTATTGCGGAGGATTTCTGTCTGGCTATATGGGAATTTTTTGCAGGATTTGATATGCCAAAGTCATGGACCAGTACCCTCCTGATTACAATCCCCAAAACCAATCAGATTAAGTCTTTTATGGATCTCCGCCCAATCAGCTTGTGCAATTTTTGTAATAAGGTGGTTTCCAAAATTCTTGCTGCTAGACTGGCTAATATTTTACCTTCCATAATATCCGACAATCAGAGTGCTTTCACGAAGGGAAGGCTAATTCAGGATAACTTGCTATTAGCTCATGAACTCACTCATCAGCTCAAGAAGAAAGTTAATGGTTCTAACGTTATCATCAAGTTAGATACGGCGAAGGCTTTCGACAGAGTCTCTTGGTATTTTTTGATTCAGGTTCTACGGAAGTTTGGATTCGGCGAATCTTTTATTGATATGATATGGCGAATCATATCTAATAATCATTTTTCTGTTCTGGTTAATGGCTCTTCGGTTGGTTTTTTTCCCTCCTCCCGCGGTTTGCGTCAAGGGGATCCTCTATCTCCCAGCCTTTTCATTATTGCGGCGGAAGTTCTTAGCCGAGGCTTAAACAAACTTCAATATGATCATCCGAACTTTGCCTTTTCCTCCTCAAGTGGCTGTCCCATTATTTCCCATCTAGCGTTCGCGGATGATGTCGTTATTTTTTGCAATGGTAACCGACACTCTCTAGCCTATCATCGTAAACTTCTTGAATCTTATGAGGCTGTTTCGGGTCAATCTATTAACAAAGGAAAAAGTTGTTTCATGGTCTCTGGAAATACTTCGGAAGCTAGGGTGGCCTCTATAAAAAGGCAGGTGGGTTTTAATCGCAAAATTATGCCGGTAACTTATCTGGGTTGCCCGCTTTTTGAGGGAAGGAAAACCAAGAGTCTCTTTGATCTACTTATTAGCAAACTTCAGTCTAAAATTAAGCGGGCGGGGGCCTTTCTCTCAAGCGGTAAAATCACGCTTATCAATTACGGCTTTTGCAATCTATTGTTATGTACCAAATTGCTGTCCTGGATCCCCCAATAGCAGTCATTAAAAATATTCACAGGCTCTTTGTGAATTTCTTTTGGGGTTCTGTTGATTCCAAGCTTAAAGCCCATTGGGTAGCTTGGGATAAATGTTGTCGGCCAACAGCGGAAGGGGGTATTGGTATCAGATCTGTTTCAGATGCCATTGGTGCCTTTTCAATTCAGATTTGGTGGCGTTTTAGAACCTCTAACAGTCTTTGGAGTCGCTTCTTGGCAGCCAAGTATTGCTCTAATTCTCATCCTACTACAGCGTCCAATAATGGGTCCACCATCTGGTGACGTATATGTTCGGTTCGTGACAGTTCTGAACAGCACATTAAATGGATTATCGGGCGTGGCAACTACTCGATGTGGTTAGATAATTGGATGCCTACTTCTTCTCTTTAGCTGATGTTCAGCAACATTGTCCAAGTTAAAGATGCCTTCAGCTCGGCTTCTAGCTTGTCTTCAGTCGCTGTTTCAGAGATTTGTCCAGAAGCTGCTGCTTCCATTTCGGCTCAGGAAATTACTCTCTCGAATCAGCCTGATGTTGCTTGCTGGTGTCTAACCAATAGAGACAACTTCACGTTCTCTTCAGCCTGGCAGCTCACCCGCCAAAAATGGCCTGTTGCAGTTTCCAATCAGTTTATATGGCAGAAATATATTCCCAAAAAACTCAACATTTTCATGTGGCGCTTATGGGGGCAGAAATTGCCGCTCGATGAAAGTATTATCAAAAAAGGAGTTCAGCTCGCATCCCGGTGTTCTTGTTGTCACATAGGTAATGTCGAATCTTACTCTCATGTTTTCCTTAACAGCCCTATGGCGACTTATATATGGGATGTTTTCAATGGGCTTGGCGGTATTCGATCTCATTCTCCTTCGATCCATCAGACTTGTATTGCTTGGTGGTTCAAGGAAACTAATTCTGTGATGCATTCTTTAACTCCCTCCTTCATTCTTTGGGAATTATGGAAGAATAGAAATTCCTGTTTGAAGAACGGGATTCGTCGCCCCCTATGGATCTTAGTTGACAAAATAAAGACCTCTATTATTTTTTCGCTTAAGAATGCTGGGCTGTCCCCTATTGCCGGAGACTCTTGGGATGTTTTATTCTCTACTCGTCTTGGTCGGGCTTCCTCGAAGACCATCCGCTCTCTATGCTGGAATAAGCCTTCTCCAGGTATGTTTAAACTCAATTGTGATGGAGCCAGTAGAGGTAATCCATGTCCAGGATCTGGTGGAGGTATTATAAGGAATAGTTCGGGTGATATGTTGTTGGCCTTTTCTGAATTTTATGGCCATTGTAGCAGTTTCCAGGCTGAATGTAAAGCTTAACTTCATGGTCTTCGCTGGCTTCGCCTCAAAGGATGGTCTCATTCTATTGTCGAAATTGACTCCAAAGGCATTATTGATAGTATTAATGGAGGTGGGCATATATCCTGGACCTGCATTTATTTGTTGCGTTCCATTAAGCAACTTATTCGGGATTTGGGGATTGTTCTTATTCACACTTATCGGGAGGCAAACGATGTGGCTGACGCTTTGGCTAATTTAGGTTGTGATCAGAGACGGGATTTTATGTTTGAAGCTGTCAGTGATCTTCCTTCTCAGATTAGAGGTCTTATTGCTCTTGATAAGATTGGAACTGCTTATGTTCGCATTTCTTAATTCTTTTGTAGTTTCTCTCTGTAAGTTTCCTTTTCAAGGCAAGGCTCCTCCGTCCTCCCTCTTATAAGGGCTAGGCTGGTTGTCCTCCTCAAGTTTGTAATTTATTTTCTAATTAATAAAATCTAGTAGGGTGCCGTCCCTATTTCCCAAAAAAAAAAACGAGGGAAAAGTTTTGTTCTCCGACGAAGGCAGCGTTCCTGAGGAGACATTTCATACCGCAGCACTAGCATCACAACACATACATCGCGGCATTCCGTCCTTTTTTGTTAATGCGATGGATATCGCATTCAGTGTTGGGATGCAATGGATATTGCATCCGTCTTTCCGTGTTAATGCGATGGATATCACATTCAGCGTTGCGATGCAATGGATATTCCATCCGTCTTTCTGTGTTAATGTGATGGATATCGCATTTAGCATTGTGGTGCAATGAATATTGCATCCATCCTTTTAGTAATGCGATGGATATCGAATTCAGCGTTGCGATGCAATGGATATTGCATCCGTCTTTCCGTATTAATGCGATGGATATCGCATTCAGTGTTGCGATGCAATGGATATTGCATCCGTCTTTCCGTGTTAATGCGATGGATATCGCATTCAGCGTTGCGATGCAATGGATATTGCATCCGTCTTTCCGTGTTAATGCGATGGATATCGCATTTAGCGTTGTGGTGCAATAGATATTGCATCCGTCCTTTTAGTAATGCGATGGATATCGCATTCAACGTTGCGATGCAATGGATATTGCATCCGTCTTTCCATGTTACTGCGATGGATATCGCATTCAGCGTTGCGATGCAATGGTTATTGCATCCGTCTTTCCGTGTTAAAGCGATGGATATCGCATTCAGCGTTGCGATGCAATGGATATTGCATCCGTCTTTCCATGTTGATGTGATGGATATCACATCTAGCGTTATGATGAAATGGATATTGCATCTGTCTTTCCATGTTAACGCAATGGATATTGCATTTTGTGTTGTGATGCAATGGATATTGCATCTGCTTTCCGTGTTAATGCAATGGATATTGCATTAAGTTTTATGTCAACGCAATGGATATTGCGTTTCGTGTTGCGATGCAATGGATATTGCATCCGTCTTTCCGTATTGATGTGATGGATATCGCATCTAGCGTTGTGATGCAATGGATATTGCATCCGTCTTTCCATGTTAACGCAATGGATATTGCGTTTTGTGTTGCGATGCAATGGATATTGCATCTGCTTTCCGTGTTAATGCAATGGATATTGCATTAAGTTTTGTGTCGACGCAATGGATATTGTGTTTAGTGTTGCAATGCAATGAATATTGCATCTGCTTTCCGTGTTAATGCAATGGATATTGCATTAACTTTTGTGTCAACGCAATGGATATTGCGTTTAGTGTTGCGATGCAATGGATATTGCATCTGTTTTCTGTGTTAATGCAATGGATATTGCATTATGTTTTGTCTCAACGCAATGGATATTGCGTTTAGTGTTACGATGCAATGGATATTGCATCTGCTTTCCGTGTTAATGCAATGGATATTGCATTTTGTTTCGTGGCGACGCAATGGATATTGCGTTTTGTGTTGCGATGCAATGGATATTGCATTTTGATATGCGCTATTTTCACTAGATTGTAATGGATATTACAACTATCTTTCCGCATAACACTTGTCTGCATTGCAGCACTTTACCCCCAGCAGAGATGAACTAGGTTTGGTCTGATTCCTTGGATAAGGATACGTAGGCAGCCTACTTCGGTAGGCACGACCATCACAGCACTTGTTTGTTAGTATCGTAGCATGCTTGTTCTGGTTGGCCGAACTACGTTTGGTCTTATTTCCTTTATTAAGGAATACGTAGGCAGCCTACATTAGTAGGTCCGACCATCAGAGCACTTAATTTGAATATCTGCTTACAAATTACGATAACCTGCTATAACTGACTAAAAAAATCTAGGATAAGGAGGTTTGGTTTGCATTATAAACTGTTGCATTATAACTGCTACGTGTTGTATCTATCCCTCGTATTGATTGAACGAAATTAGAGAGTCTATTTCTTATCAACGATGTTCGTCTACTCAGTAAGCAGCGGGTTACCCGTAGACTCCATCGTTGAGGGGCTCAGAGACACCCCAATTTACACTCGTATGTAACATGACATAAAATATCAAGACATGTTGAAACATTACCAAATGTCAAGTTACAGGGTTGAGAATGCAAAAGGACAAAGCAGGATGCGCAAAACAGTGAAATGCAAGGGTCAAGATGTCAAAAATGAAAGAGATAAGCCTAAAGTGGCGCCACCCATGCTTCCAATGGGAGTGGCGCCAAGAACTAGTGTGGGTGGCACCAGGAGTGGTCCATAGTGCACTCACAACTGCTACAGAGCTGCTACAGTTTGCCGCAATGTATCATATTTCTCGCAGTCTGTACAATGGATTGAAGCAAGGAGGAAGAAAATTTATTCCCCGATGAGTCCTCATCCCAGGCTATAAATAGAGGCTTTGGGGTCGACCTTCAACACACCATTTTTCCTCCGCAAGCTTTCCGCGTTCTCGTTACGCTGAAAGAACAGAGAGCAGAGTGAGACAGTGAGTGATCCACCCAAAGCCTCAAAACCCTGCCAAAACTCCTCCAAAAGTTAAAACCCACCGATTAGAGTGAGCCTTAGCCCCCTAGCTAGGTTTCCACCTTACTTTCCCGGTCCAAAAATCGTGGAAATAGCAGTTGCTCTGCTCGATTTAAAAGGCCAAAACCACCCCATATAAGTCATCATTCTGCCCGAGTGAGCAAGCCAAAACCACCATAAATAAGCCTTCATTCTGCCCGAGTGAGTGAGCCAAAAACACCACAAATAAGCAGTCATTCTGCCCGAATCACAACAACGACAACAACAACAACAACAACAACAACAACAACAACAACAACAACAACAAAAGACTCCCTCTCCCTGAGGGACAGAGTGAGCACACTCCGCTCTAAAAGGTAATAGCCTTTAAGGGCGTTTTTTATTTATAAAGTTATTATTTAAATCCGGTCCAATGTAGCAATTATAAGCCGTTGTGCTACCCGGATTTAGTTAGAAAATATTATGTAAAAGAGCCATTATAATGGCCAAATATTTTTAAATATATTTGTAATTATTGTAAGGAAATGGCTGCAAGTCCGTAAATAATATAGCCACTGATGTATTTGTTTTATTTTTCTGTCTTTTAATGCTTTGTTTATTTGCTAAATAAATATAACAATAAGCATACTTTAACCAAAAACCATTTTTGAGACCGAAAGGGCGAGTTGGGTGCCTAGCACCTTCCCAACTCGTAACTTAGCCTCTGAACCCATTTTCATAATCTCTGGTTTTTCTTTTTTTGGTTTTGCTTTATTTTTGCCTTAAAATAAAGATGGCAACTCTAAAACTTTTTGGATCCAGTGGGGCCTCGCAGCACTCCTTTCTTGCACTTTTCTGTTTTTCCCTAAAAAATGAAAAATGGGAATGAAAGGGTGGTGTATTCACATATCCTGGTATCCCCTAAACAAGAGATAACTTGATGTGGGAAACCCAAAGCTCCCATAGTGATCCGAAATGGACCATAAGGCTATTTTATAAAAATCCATACTGGGGGCGTCGCAACATCCTTTTTTGCACTTTTCCGTTTTCCCCTAAAAAAGGGAAAATGGGAATAAGATGGTGATGCATTCACATATCCTGGTATCCCTTAAACAAGGGATAACTTGATGCGGGAAACCCAAAGTTCCCATATTGGATCAAAAATCCACTAAAGTCAACCGAGGCGCATTCCAACGCGCTATTTTTAGACAGCACTCCTCTCGTACTTTTAATTTCGTCTTCCCCTAAAAAATGGAGGATGGAATGAAAGCAGTGGTGTCCCGAATCCGCACGGACGCGCACCCTTATCCAAGGGCGCGCGGGGCGCGGGCGCACGCCGAGCGACCCACAGGTGTCTTTTCCCATTTTGGTCCAACCAGGGCTCAGGAAACATGAGATATGCTTTTGTTTCCCCTTTCCTTACAAAATAACCATTTAGAGTTTTTCCATATGGTTGGAGAGGAGGATACTTGTAAGGACACTTTTCTCTTTCTGTATTTTTTTCTCACGTTTCTGTTTCATGACTGGGGCTATTTTAGCTGGAGTAGGTTTGTATCCTAGACCGAAAGGAGGGCTACATTCCTTGAGTTCATCTTGGATTAGATTAACAAGTCCCTGCTAATTTCTGCCGAGACCCAGACCAGGCATATAATTCATTTTTCGAAACATGTTTAAAGGGACCATGTTTCCTAGAGATGTAGTCTTTTTCCTGGTGATGTCAGTTTCTCGCCCACATTTAATAGCATTGACTCTAGCTTGGGGGATAAGCTCAAAGGTACTGAGGAATATACCAGTGTCAACATGTTCTATCTCGAGGATTGGGATGTCCTCGTTTTCCTTGTTTTCCACGATCTTATCAACCAAAATGATTACTATATGATTATCATGGATAAATTTTACACGTTGATGCAGCGAGGAGGCTACCCCTTTTACCCCATGGATCCAAGGGCGTCCCTGCAACTGGCTGAAAGTGGTCGATATGTCCAAAACTTGGAATTCTACCGGCATAGTTAGCGGCCCAATAGTTATCATTAAGGTGACCACCCCTAGGACACATCGACTAGTGTTGTCGTATGCCCTTACTATCTGTGATGAAGGAGCAAGTTTTGATATCTTTGTTCCTAGTTTGGCTAGCATGCTTGCGGGACATACATTCAAAGAAGAGCCATTATCTATCAGAACTCGGGGAACCCTTTTTTCCATGATCCCCACAGTGATATGGAGAGCATCGATGTGGTTGGTTCCTTCCCTTGGCAGATCTAGATCAGTAAACATAATTACACTCCCAAAGTGTATGTTTCTGATCATTTGAGTGAGCTCATTCGGGGAGGTTTCAATAGGGATGACCGCTTGACTCAAAGATTTAGCCAGTGTATCACGGTGTGTTTTGGAAGCACAAAGCAAGCCCCAGATGGATATATTGGCTTGAGTTTTCTTCATCTGAGTTAGCAGGGTGCCTTCTATATTTTTAGCCCCAGTATCTGTTTCTTGATCTTTGCCGGAGTGGTCACCTCTTTCCTGGTTTGGTTGGTAGGCTCGACTTGATCTAGTGAAGTGGCTGACATCCTCACCGATCCAAGTGGATTTTTCAATGTTACAGGTATTTTGGCTACCCATGATAGTGTCCCAAGAGAGCATATTGCAACTAGGCTCTTTTATGGATAAAAATGGAGAGAAAGGAACAACGATATATGGTAAGGGGTGTTTATTTATTTCGAACTTGGGTGCACAATTTTCTTCACCAGCCTCAATCATATTGATTTGAGGCAGAGGGTTATTGACTATATTTGGTCTAGGAGGAGTTTTTTCAATAACTTTATCATCTATTAGGTCCTGGATAGCGTTTTTGAGCACATAGCATTAGTCGGTGAGGTGACCACTACAACAATGGTATTCACAGTACTGGGCATGATTCCATGTGTTGGGCAGAGGATTTGGCGGCCTATAGTTTTCCAAAGGCTTTAGCACCCCCTGTGCCATTAGCCCTTGCAGTATCACAAACTAAGGAGCTTGCAATTCATCATAGTACCGGTTTCCTCTGTTCTGATTTCTGAAATTCCTGTTTGGACCATTGTTTCCTCCAATTGCGTTGACATACCTATCTGATCCGTAAGACCATGGAACAGTGTTATAGTTCTGAGTAGGAAAGTTGGTTGATGTATTTCCTACCATATTAACGGTTGGTCCTGATGCGGCTGCCTTTCCTTTTGTGTAGCGGAAAGAGTTGGAGGGCGTATTGACTTTTAAGTGCCCAGTCCGTATATCTTCATAAATACGGACTCCTATCTCCACTATTTATTTAAAATTGCTATAAGGGAGATACCGCATGTGTTCCAGGTAAATAGGTTGGAGATTTTTTATGAACATCCTGGATGACTCAACCGGATCAGGTCTGTCAAATGTCTGAGCCAACTTTCTTTCCCACCTGACTGCAAACTCAGCACAGGTTTCTTTTTTCCTTCGGGTGCATGATTCAAGGTCTCTTTTGTTTTCAGGGGTAGTATTGTCCTTGTACCTTTCTAGGAACCCTTCAGCTATTTGGTCCCAAGTACCCATGGTGCTATTGTCTGACAACATTAGCCATTGCTTGGCAGCCCCTATTAAGGTAAGATGGAAATTGGAAGCCATGGCTTCAAAGCTAGTCCCTCTTGACTGCATGCCAGTGGGATATGATTTTAAGTGAGATATAGAGCATCCAGTCCCATCGAATTTTTCTATGTTGGGCATTTTAAATTTTGAAGGCAGTACTGCTGAAGGTTGTAATGCCAAGATTTTGGGTAGGATAAGGAATTTTGGGTAAGATAAGGATTTTGGGTAGATGAGTTATGGACGGTTTCGGTTTGGCGGCCATGATCATTAAGAGGTAAATAGGTTGTTACTTGGCATGGCTGATTATAGCTTCTTGGGTCCATATGTGGGCTATTTTGGAGTGGATTGGTGATGGGAAAAGGAAGGTCATTTGGCTTTTGGCTTGGGGAAGGATATGGAGGATAGGATGAGAAATGATTAATATTTTGGTAATAAGTATTAGGTGGGGGATTTGGATTTGGGGTAATGGTGGTATTTGGTGGGTTGGTGTTTGGCTGGGGTTTGGGTTTGGAGGAAGATGGGAAGTTGATGCTTCTTGAGGGACTAAAGAGGAAGAGGTTCCCTCACCACTAGGTTTTAAACTTTGTACCAGATTAGCCATCTGGCTCATTATACGATCAGCATGTGCACCCAAATTTTGATCTTGCCATTGTTGCATAGCCGAAGTTGGAGCGTACCCTGGAGCCCCTATATCTGTACCCATTGCAGGCTGCTAATTTTCAGCTGTCATTCTGCTCAAATATGTACCCTCTGTACTGATTCTGCCTTTTTTCTGATCTGACCTTGATACTCTCTGATCTGATCTCTGTGCCTGTATCCCGTATCAACCGACCAGTACTATCTTTGCCTTTCCAAACTCGGGCCAGATTTATGAGGAAAACGGTTTGGAGGTATCAGAAAGGGTTGGATGAAAGCTTTTCTGGGCTTGGAGTACAGTGTGCCTTTATTAGTATTTTATTATTATTATTATTATTTATTTTTCCTACAATTGACCGGACAAGCACCCGCTTTGTTTTGACAGTCTCAGGAGTATTCCTGGAATAGTGGATTCTTACTCTAGAGTATAGGAACTTCGTATTCCACCTGCCTTTCGACTCTCCAAGATTGGACTGATCTCAGGCGAAGGGCCTATACTCTTTCCGGGATCCACCATTCAAAATGGTATAGGTCGAACATCAGAAAATAATCAGTCAGCCCCTGTGTATATTTTTATTCACATCTTTTTTTTTAATTTTTTTTATTTCCTTTTCCTTCTTTTTTTTTTTTGTATTTTTTTTTTCGCACAGGGGCTGACCAATGATTTAAATATGTAAAAACCGATCGGTCCATGAAGTGTCCTGAGATTCTATATGTAATTTAACGTTGGCTGATGCAGGGGGTAGGCTGGCCATGGTGTAGGGTAGCAGCTCAGAATATATCTACATGCGTGCGTACGTGTGCGGCTTCTAGAAAGCAGTAAAATCTCTTCTTCTTTTTTTAGATATGAAGCAGTAAATAAAACAGATATGGTCTGTCTTGCTGTTTTTTGTGGATTTTCTCGGCTTTTTAGTTTGAGCGCGAGCAAGCAACCAATCACATCAAGAAATAGAAAGAAAAAATGGGGAATCTATCTATTCCTATTAATTACATATTTGTCTTAGTCCCCAAAATAAAATGACATAATTAAATAGTATGTACATATTTTGCGTGATAAAAATAAAACAAGCAAAACAATAATATAGAGCAGAAATGAAGCAATAATAAAATAAAGCCCCAACCTTTTTTTTATGCTGCTCGGAAATCTATATTTTTATTCTTTTTTTTTTGTGTTGTTTTTTGTTTATTTTTTTTAAATATACATGTAATGGTAACTAGAACGAAACTGCTGCAAGATGGAGGATCATATCCACAAATATATACACAAATATATAAGAACACAATATTTAAAATGCTAAAGAAATATAACAAGCATATTTTAGCCAGAAACTAAGAAAACTGATTTTTTTTCCTTTTTTTGTGAAAATTGAATCTAGCCCTCCATTTTTATTTTTTTTAAATAAAAATGACGTCCCTAGCAGAGTCACCACTGTGGGTGCCCCGGATCGCTCTCGGGCCTCGTGCGCCCTTTTTTAGGGGAGCGGAGCATGCGGAAGGACATCACGCTTTTCATTTCATCTTCCCTTGTTTAGGGGAAGATGAAATTAAAAGTGCAGAAAGTGTGTTGTCAAAAATCGCGTTGAATACACCTCGGTCACCGAGTGAGCTTTGGTCCATTATGAGAGCTTTTGATTTTTTCGTATCTGTGGGTTCCCGGGATTGCGCCCGCGCCCCGCGCGCCCTTGGATAGGGGTGCGCGTATGTGCGGAAGCGGGACACCACGCTTTCCATTCCACCCTCCATTGTTTAGGGGAGGACGAAATTAAACATGCGGAAAGGGTGATGTCTTTAAAAGCGCACTGAATACGTCTTGGTAACTTCAGTGAATTTTTGGTCCAATATGGGAGCTTTGGGTTTTCTACATCAAGTTATCCATTTTTTAGGGGATACCAGGATATAGGAATACATCACCCTTTCATTCTCATTTTCCCTTTTTTAGGGGAAAACGGAAAAGTGCAAGAAAGGAGTGTTGCGAGGCCCCACTATGGATTTTATGAAAATAGCCTTATGGCCTATTTCGGATCACTATGAGTGCTTTGGGTTTTCTATATCAAGTTATCCCTTTTTTAGGGGATATCAGGATATAGGAATACATCACCCTTTCATTCTCATTCTCCCTTTTTTAGGGGAAAATGGGAAAGTGCAAGAAAGTAGTGTTGCGACGCCCCACTGGATCCAAAATGTTTTATAGAGTCGCTATTTTTATTTTAAGGAAGAAATAAAGCAAAACAAAAAAAAAACCAGAGATTGCAAAAACGGGTTCGGAGGCTAAGTTACGAGTTGGGAAGGTGCTAGGCACCCAACTCGCCCTTCCGGTCTCAAAAGCGGTTTTTGGCTAAAGTATGTTTTTTGTTATATTTATTTAGCAAATAAACAAAGCATTAAAAGACAGGAAATAAAAGCAAATACATCCATGGCTACATTATTTATGGACTTGCAGCCGTCTCCTTACAATAGTTACAAATACATTTAAAAATATTTGGCCATAAAAACGGCTCTTTTACATAGTATTTCCTAACTAAATCCGGGCAGCACAACGGCTTATATTTTTTAATTGAGCCGTATTTGAAAAGACCTATTTATAAAATAAGTGCCCTTAAAGGTTTTACCTTTTTAGAGCGTGATGTGCTCGCTCTGTCCTTCTCGAGAGAGGGAGACTTTATATGCTGCTGCTGCTGCGGTTTGGGCAGAGTAACGGCTTATTTTTAGTGGTTTTGGCTTTTTCACTCGGGCAGAGCAACTGATCTTTCCGAGGTTTTTGGACCGGGGAAACAGGGTGGATTCCTAACTAGAGGGCTAGGGATCACTTTGACCGATTGGTTTTAGGTTTGGCGGAGTTTTGGCAGGGCTTCGAGGCTTTTTAGGAGGGACTCACTGTCACTCTTGCTCTATTTTCTCTCAGCGTAACGAGGACGCAGAAAGTTTATGATCACTGATCGGTGTGTTGAAGGCGGACCCCGAGCTCTCTATTTATAGGCTGGAGGAGGGACTCATCGGGGATTACAAATTCTCTCAGTGGGCTTAAATTCCTTGTACACCGCGCATCACAAGCTGCACAATGCGTTAACTGGGATAGCACTGTAGCCACCTTAGGCGCCGCGCCAAGGCCCCCTTATGGCAGCACCAAGGTACTATTTCAAGTTCCAATTTTGGCGCTTTAGCCCCTGTATTTCACTGTTTCACGCATCCTGTTTTTCCTTTTTCATTTTCAAATCCTGTAACTTGATATTTGTTAAGTTTTAACAGTTCTTGATATCACATGCCAGAGTTACATATCTGGGGTACGAAATTGGGGTGTCTACAGAGCCCCTCAATGATGGAGTCTACGGGTAACCCGAGGCTTTCTGAGTAGACGAACATCGTTGATAAGAAATAGACTCTCCAATTTTGTGCAATTATAATAGGAGAGAAATGCAACAGGTTACAGTTATAATGCAACAATTTATCATGCTAACCAAACTCCATATCCTAGACATATTTAGTCGGTTATAGCAGGTTATCGTAGTTTTTAAGCAGATATGCAATAAAATGTTCTAATGGTTGGACCTACTAATGTAGGCTGCCTACATATCCCTTAATAAAGGAAATCAGACCAAAACGTAGTTCGGGCCTGAACCAAAACAAGCATGTATGCGACGGTCGTGCCTACCGAAATAGGCTGCCTACGTATCCTTATACAAGGAATCAGACCAAAACGTAGTTCACTCTGCTGGGGATCAAGTGTTGTGGTGCTAACACACAAGTGTTGCGATGCTAAACAAACAAGTGTCGCAATGCTATCCAACAAGTATTGTGATGCTAAACAAACAAGTGTTGCAATGCTATTCAACAAGTGCTGTGATGCTATTCAACAAGTGTTGCGATGGTCGCGCCCACCGAAATAGGCTGCCTACGTATCCTTATACAAGGAATCAGACCAAACGTAGTTCATACCATGATGTGCGGAATGTAATGCCTCCTCAGGAACTCAGCCTTCGTCGGAGAACAAAACCTTTCCCTCTGATACGGGGTTGCATGACCCTTAAGGGAAAGTTTCCAACACAGTCACAAATGCCTGGAATGCAATGCCCCCTCAAGAACTCAGCCTTCATTGGATCCCTCTGATCCGGGGTTGCGTGCCCCTTAAAGGAAAGTTTCCAAACACAAATGGAGAGAAAAGGAAAAATACATTCCTTTTCTTACCGTTGCTTTGCCCTTGCGACCATATTTCTTCTTTCTTTGCACTTGCACTTTATCTTTGCTCTTTCTTTGCACTTGCTATTTTATGTTGCTCTCTGCTGCTCTTCTTTTCTTACCTTATCTCTTTCTTTGCTTTTGTTGCGCTTCTTTGAGGATTTTTCCTTTCATTTGGAAATCTTTTCCCCTTTTTCCGCTATTTCATTATCTTTCTTTGCATTTTTCTTCTTTTTCATTTTAGGCCGGTAGAAAATTTCTTCTTTTCTTCTTTGCATTTCCCTTTTGTTGCACGTGCGTATATATTTTCCGCATTTCCTTTCTTTTGCATGCATTTTCCCCCCTCTCTTCTTCCTATTTCTTTTCTTTTTTATTCTTCTTCCTTTTTTTCTTTTGCTTGCATTTTACATTTTTTTTCTTTTTTTTCTTTTTTTCTTTTGCTTGCATTTTGCATTTTTTTTCTTTTTCTTTTTTTTTCTCGCATGTTTGCCATATTTTTTTTCTATTTCTTTTTTTTTTCTTCTCTCTTTTTTTTTTTCCATGCAAGCTTTAATTTTACAAAATCCTTACCTTTGCTGCCAACTCTTCTGGTGTTTCTACTTATTTTGCGGCTGATTTGCTGGGGATACAACTTTTCCCTTGATCTTGGATGGATGACCACCAAATCTGGTCAACAAAATTACTTTTGTTAACTTTCCGTTAAGCTTCAGGGGTCACTTTGTAGCTTTGGAAACTTGGGGACTTAATTACCGCAATTTCAAACTTTGGAGGGGGGAAAAAGAAAAAAATCCTTTTTCACCCCTTATTATTGACAAGAATGGGAGAAGCAGAAGCACTGCTTCTTCTTCACTTTCTTTCTCTGTGTGGGTCCCAATGAGCACAATAATAAGCTAGAAGGGGGGGGGTTGAATAGCTTATTAACACTTTAATAACTTTTAAGTAAGTTCCTTGAAAGTTACTTGCAATCTATGAAAAGAATCAAGTAGCGGAAGACTTTCAAGAGAATTGTTCCAGGTTGCCGATAAGGACTACCGGTAGACCTTTCTGATTACTTAAGTTACTGTGAAATGGATAATATAATCAATGAAACTAAGCGGTTCAATAATAGACAAGCGGTAGGAAATAACACAAGTATTTTGGGATGGTTCACACTATAATGAGTGCTACGTCCACCACCAGCGATCAACCTTGGATTTAAATTGTGCACTATGTTTTCCACTTAGATCAATTACAAAGAATATCCCTAATGGATCGTGTACAAAATATTGACTTGTGTTTGGGTCTAGGGAATTAAATATCTGTAAATACAAGATATTTAATTAGATGCAGTATAGTTAATGGAAGTAAACAACAAGAAGAATAAAACAATAATTATTGAAGAGCGGCTTCTTGTTGTTGTGAGGACTTCTAGATGCATTGAGGATCTATTGAATGCTTGGTGAAAGACTTGGAGTTGAAGATTCGAGCAATTCTTTAAGTGTTCGATTGATTACATGCGGGTTGTCGTCATTGTTCGATCTTTTTAGCGGTATTTAAGCGGATGCACTTCAAAGATCCGTTGGAGAAGGCGAAGACTTCAACGGCTCTATTCATAAATGCATTAAATGCATGGGGCTGTCGATCAAAATTTCGAATTTCGTCTTCCACAGGATATCTAGAAGCGATAATCATTTACGAGATCTTGAAAAAGGTGGGCGATTTGGTGTCGGATCGAGATGAAGCGAGAAGTAGGGGGCCGATGCCTTTCTTGCTTTACTGTTCGAGGCGAAAAGGTCTTCCTGCTTTTCGGAAAGTTGCTTTCGGCGGCTTGACATGTCAGGGAATAACTTGGATTAATTCAAATAATATATGGAAATAAGTTTGAATTAATCCGGTGGCTTCTATTTGGAGGGACACGTAGAAGCGGTCAGGTTGGACACGAGGTCTCCGATCTTAAGCTTTGAGCAGGTCTTAGGTGAAGGCGAGAAGTGGTCTTAGATGTCACGAAAAAGTTCTACAAGAACTATACAAGGCAAAGTTCTATACAGGTTGCCACGCTAATCGATCTGGCGGCCGATTAGCCAGAATATAAAACTAATGTAATGTACTGATCAGATATAAATTTAACATAAGAATCAACACTCTGCTTCTTTGCTTCTGCGGCCATTGTTACTGCTTCTTCATTTTATTTCCATTTTTGCTCATTTTCTCCTTTTTCTTCCACCAATTTGCGTGTTTTTCCTAACAGATGGCTTCTTCGTCGCGATCTAGGAAAGGAAAGACTGGATACACCTGGAATCTGGCGAGAGGAGGAGACAACTTCCTCCCATAACCCGGAATTATATCAGATACCGCTATTCCAAAGATGATTGGGGCAATATCCATCGCGATTGGAATACTCACGTCTCAAATCTTCCAAGTTCTTCTGTAAGTTTTTTTTTTCTTCTAACCCATTTGGATGATTTCTCAGATCTGCTAGATTTTAGCACTGCTTTGGCTTTTTGGAGCATTCCTGACTCTGCTAATAATGCTTATGCATGCAATATTTATGCTAAAATGATGTAATTTAGTGATGATGCATGAAATTTATGCAATTTTATTTTGCGATGCATAATTGAACTAGTGGGCACTATTTGACTCTAAAATGCATGATTTATTTTATTAACGCAATTGGGGCTATATGATGCATGCTTTATGCTGAATATTAATTTTATATACTATATGTCTATGAAACGGACTTTTCGGAATATAATGTAATTTTTTTCGGACATATTTTCGGACGCATTTTCGGATATATGCAGGACAAAACATATATATTTTATACCCTAAAATTCACTTTTTATGCATGCCTATGCTACAAGGATATAATAAATGTCATGAGAATATTTTTTGTCATGATTGGTGGCATCTTATTCTCTTATAATGCAGATATTTGGACAATAAATGCAAATGATGGATGCATATATTACTTCATTTGATGCAAATGCAATGCAGAAAAATTTATGGAATGCTTGCTAATATGAATCATGGGCATTTTTTATTTTATCATGGATGCGAAGATGCAAAAATGTGGTATATACTTTTAAATGCAAAATATACACCTTTTATAATGCCTAAAATGCCAAAATGCATATTTAGATGCAAAAAGATGTTTTTTTTTTTTTGGATGCTAGAGATGAAATGCTTGAAATGCAATAAAGATCATTTATTTTTTTCCTTTACCTTAGATGCCCGAGAAAAGATTTTAATGCACAAATGCATTTTTTTATGATGATACCAAGAATGCAATTAAAATTTTTGAATGCTAAAATGCAATGCTTATATATTTTATTGTCATGATGCCAAAATATATTTTAAATGCTAAAAAGATGCATTTTTTTATTTTTATTATTATTATTATTATTTTATTTTTTATGCGAGGAAAATAAAAGATAGTAAACTTACCTTTTCATTTTCTCTTTTTTTTAGCTTCGCAGGCCCTTTCAACGGGTTCGGGCCACTTGTGCCAACGTGGCAGATATTTATCGCATGCTGCCCCAGGCGGCACAAGTTTTGGTGGAGGGCTCCGGTTTCACCACCTTCCTACACGCCTTCCGCCCTTTTTCGAGCTTTTTGCCCATTTTTGACATGCTACGGGATTACTGGTGGGATACTACCCACACATTCCACTTTAGTTGGGGGGAGGCAACCATAACCACCTGTGACTTCGCTGTCATCACCGGCCTTCCTACCATCATTGGTTAGACCTTGGCACCTGATTATACTCTCCGTCAGCGCCATGATGAGGTGGAGAACCTTTTGGGCTTTGAGCCGGAATATAAGTCGGCGGATGAGATTTATATTGGCAACGTGCGGAAATGGCTTCTAGCCAATGCCGGGCGGGTTCCAGAAAATGATCCTATAGCCGTGTCAGAGCGTTCTTATTCTTTTTCCTGGGCACGTCACTTTTTGTCAATTCTTCCACCACCACGAGTTTACGTTACGGTATGGTGGCAGATTTTGAGCGATTCTAAACATGGTGAGGCGGGCGAGTGCAGCCAGAGCTTTATGCTTCCATGGATAGGGCCAGCCGCAACGACTTGCCGACTCTGAATGGGTTTGCCCCGGTGTGGGAGGTATATGCCATTTTCCTGCTTTTTGATGCTTCTCTTTTTTATATATATTCTTTTGTGTGTGTGTGTGTATATATATATATATATATATATATATATATATATTTATTTATTTATTTATTGCAGTGTATATGTTTCCATTGCTGATTTTTTTTTTTTTTTGCAGATCTGGGCCTTCTCATTTTTTCACTTCACGCCAGGTCGGCTACGCCAGCGTTTCCACCAGCCACCCTACTTGCTTGAATTTGTGGATGATAACAGGGTTCGGCCCGGACGGGGGGCCGGCGCTCAAGAAGGAGAGAGGAGAGATTGCTAGCTCAAGTGCAGGCACGACGCACTTCCTTCCTTGGGAAGGCCTTGAGGGGTATTATGATGTGGCTTTAGGGTTGAGCCGCTGTCGGATACTGATGGAATCCATTATGGTCGATTCTTTATATATGGGTGAGCGGGTTAATCGTCAGCATCATTCAGTTTTGGTGCCCTCAGTGGTGCCTCCTAGGCCTCCACTTTTGGGTGATAGAGTTTGGACCATTTACGAGCAGGGTATCAATACATCGAAATTTCTCATGCCCACGGGATTTTCGGTTATGGCGTATGAGGATTTCCTACGGACCGTGCTTCATCCTCCCCCTCCTGCTCCTGCTACCCCCAGACGGGCTTCTGATGCTTCTGCCCAGCCAAGGCCTTCCATCCCATCTCTCGACGAGCATCTAGAATTTACTGAGCCTGATGATGTCTTCTCCACCTTCCAATATCATCGAGATGGTCGGATGGTGGAGGAAGTGCTTCCTGATGCCGATATTCCCGAGGAGCGTCGAGTCCCGGAGGAGGCCCGTTCGGTAAACACATTTCACTTTTGCTTCTTTTCTTTTTTTTCATCATGCATATATTTTATTCACTATCATTTTTTTATTGTTATTACTATTTTTTTTTAATGATGCATATCCCCTTTTTTTTTGGAGACTAATATATTTCTTTTTGTTGTCTCACTATTTTTTTTCCAGGTGAATGTGTCTACTTATAAGAGGCTGCTGCGGAGCTTTTTCAGTATCAACAAACTTTATCAAAAGCTTGTTGACGAGCTTTCCTGCAGGAGAAAAAGTCCAATTATAATTTATCTATTTATCTCTCTAGAATTCTCTCTGCGTTGTAGGGTTTTTAGGGTTTCCTCCTTGTTTTGGCGCATGTCGCCGGAATCTGCCTCTATGGAGGAGTTGCCTCCTATATCGGCTCAGCCACCAGTCCCTACTTCACAGTCCGTCCCTCTTCCCTGAATGTATGCATCAATGGTTGGGCAACCAACTCCTATCGTAGGAGCCAACCCTAACCGAGTCCAGATCTCCTGTACCACTTGTGTGTACCACTGGTGTACCACTTTTCATCTCAACCATTGGTTGAGATGCAATGATTGGGATACAATGATGGAGATGAAAAGTGGTACACCAGTGGTACACACAAATGGTACAGGAGATCTGGACTCACCCTAACCACCCTCCGGTTCTACGTGACATTCTGATAGTTTCGAGACCAGCGATCTCAATCTTGGATGAACTGGGTGTGTTGTTTACCCCTTTGGAACTGGAAACGGCTGAGAAACAAATGGCCAACACCATCATTCTCAAATTTTCGAAGGGCAGGCCATCCATTGTTGTTATACAGGAACATATTGAGGCATCATGGAAACTGACAAGACCCTTTGTGGTCGGGTTATTAGATCCCAGGCATGTCATGGTTCATTTATCCTCGGTGGAAGACATGGTTAGGGCTTTATCTAAGGAGTCACATATGATCAATACATGTATGTACTAATCATTCCGATGGTCGGCGGATTTTGCTTTTAAAAAGGATAGTACAAAGGTTGTTGTATGGATTAGGCTGCATTATTTACCTCTTCATCTATTTACGCCTTCGTACTTGCAGCGTATTGGTAATTCTTTGGGACACTTTCTCAAGGCCGATGAGAAGACTTTGGCGCTCTCGAGACCTATGTATGTCCGTATATGTGTGGAGGTTGATGTATCTAAGACGTTGCCATCACGCCTTTGGATTGGCACGTCCAAGGAGGAAGGTTTTTGGCAGGCTCTTGAGTTTGAGGGTAACATTGCGTTTTGTGATGGTTGTGGCTTGCTCGGTCATCAAAAAATACATTGTCGGAAAGGGAAACGTATTTATGAGCCGACCTATAATAAAGATTTTAACAATAAGGGAGATAAGTTTCAGCAGGAGGATTTAGTTGGGAAGACTTCTGAGATTCCTTCAAAAGGAATGGCGGCTGAGGTTAATTTTATTCCTGATAGCTCCGGAAAATGTTGGGTTCCTACCATTTTAAAAAGGGGTGAGAATTTGGGATCTACATCTAGAGCAAATGATAATAATGGGAAATCTAAGGAGAAAGAGGTAATGGACGTTACTTCCAGTGATGGTCTCAATAACGACGAAAGGTCTAATCTGGTTCCTATAGATACCGTGTTCAGGAAGGTTGGTGCTGACAATTCTAAAATGGTTAATGAGGGACCTTCTAAGCAGGGTGTTCACATAGCATCTGAAAGTAAAGGGATGCACAAGAATCCAATAGGTGAGGCTTCGGTTCATCGGGGTGGACAGAACGAGGGGGTTACCAGTTGTAATCCCTTCGATATTTTATCAAATACTAACGAGGAAGGTGAGATTGAGGTCCAACATCGAACTGATGAAGGTGAATGGGAAGCCAAAGGCAGTGATTGATTTAGATTCAGTTTGGGCAGAGATTTATCGCACATGGCCTCATAATATGGGCAAGGCGCATTCCACGGGTGGCGACTTCGGGGAGGAAGGTGTAGAGTTGAGCCGGACTTTATCATGGGATACAGGAGGTGGTTTACCTATTAAACCTAAGTTTATGGAGTATTGCAAACGGCGTATGAAGAAAGTTACTCAAGACAAATTTATTAAGCGGAATGCTAGGAAAACTAGGGCGAAGTCCAAGGTGTGTGTATTAACTCAATAGTTTTTATGTCGATAATTATTTGGAATGCCCGTGGAGTTGGAAATAGAGACACTATGGATTATTTAAAGGTTCTGAAAGCTCAACATAAACCTTTTGTGTTTGCTATTCTGGAGCCGAAACTTGGGGGAGATAGGATTAGCAAGGTTGCCAAGCAGTTGAGATTTGCACATTGTCTTCAGAATAATCCAGTTAATTCGCATATTTGGCTTTTTTGGGAGGATTATGTTTCGGTTTCGTTTATTGAGGCTACGTCCCAACATATTACGGTTCGGTTGGGCAAGGAGATAAAGAGCATGTTGGCTTTCCTTTGGTAATATGCTCAATGTACCCACTGTATTGGCCGATCGATGTTTTATTTAATCTTTTTCCTTGCAAGTGTACAAGACTATTATAGAATAGACTGGAAGCAAGGGTCGAACCCACAGAGACAAGTGATCACGAGCAAAGCGGTTATAGATAGCAAATTATTAACCTAAGGGGTTTTTATGTTTAATTCTACTCTAAATTACTAGTTATAGATGTTTAACTAATTAGACAGTAATAACAAATATGAAGATCTTATGGTAAGTGGAAATCTAGGATTCTGGGTTTCACTTATATCTCCTTTATGTTCAATTCATAATAATGTCATTCAATGTCTTGGGTTCGTTCACTAAAAATAGATATAGCGTTGAACAATTGGTTCAGCCTCCATCCCCGCAAAAAATTCACCCATTCCATATCCTAAGCACAGAACTATCAATCTAGCTGTCACCTAGATTTATGATCTATCTGTCACCTAGATCATGTAAGAACCTGGTCCTAACTTATCACTCTCGTGCTCGATAGGTCCAATTTATTGTGTTGGTGAGCCGTTGTACGACATATGCACTTGGTCATGCAGCTTATCCGCACCTCTAAGCCTTTATTATTTGCGATTACATTCATTTGTTCAAAGCAAAATAATATAGGGATTGATAAACAACACAATCAACAAGCATTGAATAGACATATATATATGAATCAAAACATAAATTCGATACAAGTTACCTCCCACCTCCTAGATTAGGGATGATTTAGTTCATCATAGACGATGAACAGTACATGGAGATGATGGAAGACATGATTTGATCTTCAATACTTGAAATTACAAAACCTAATTATGTTATACAATCTAAAACTACCTAAAATCTATGTAAAGAGAGCTTCCCACCGTCCTCCTATGCTTAGGCTCGGCATCCGACTTCTATATATACTCGGGAGTTGTGATTGAATCGAATGACTGTGTGAAAACCGAAATTGAGCATTCGCCTACCTTGCGGTGCAGGTGGATACCTTCGCCGCAAAGGTCTCCAGGTGTGTGGCTTTTGATTCTTTGATGTCCGGGCCTATATCGCCTACCTTGCGGTCGCAGTGCCGAGGCACCTTGCGTCCGCAAGGTGTCCAGATTGACAGATTTCATTTTTCTTCAATTTTTCTTTCTTTGTAATTTGCACTTAAAACCCTCGAGTTTCGCGTATTTTCACGAACAATCCTGAAACTTACAAAACTCACCGAAAACATATATTAGTACTCAAAAGACTCGTGAAATAGCATAATTTAAGTCACAAAAGTATATAAAATCGACGTATAAAATACATCGATCAAATACCCCCAAACTTGAACTTTGCTCGTCCACGAGTAAACAAATAAACTTATAAATACAAAAGCATATAAATAACAAAAATTAAAATCTTTTTGTGAGGGTGACACTATTTACACTCCTCTATAAACCCACAAACTCAAGGAGACTCTTTCGAGTGACTCGACTATGATAAATACAAAAACAAATAAATACAAAAGCGAATAAAATTACACATAAAAAAATAAAACATAAAATCTTTTTGGCTTCATCTCAAGTTATAAGTGTATGGTATGCATGTAATCTCGGCTTGGTGCTCACCACATATATGCAGCTTAGTCAAATAAACCAACTAGTCTTTTCTTAAGATGCTACTTCTTTTTAATTTCTCCGTGTGTGATCACCGGTCTTAAAGAATATCTTAACTAAAACGCAGTTTTATTGAGCTAAACACCACATTCATATGAAAATCACGTTTAATAGAAAATCATGCATTAAGAAGTATGAGATCTACCATCCAAACCCGGCCATTTACGACGTAAAGGTCCCAAGGATTCAAAAGATTTATACATCCATCCCATGCACTTCTATGTATGTATACAATGCTCTCTCCTATCCCAATGACTTGTAATAGCTAAGATTATGCTAACACAAAGGTGAGCTTTAAGGTGAATAATAATGATTATGAAGTGTGTGATCAATTTCATGTTACTCACTTGACAGTAAAAACAACATAAGCATTGGCAAGAAGATCATTAGGACTTTATAAGCTTGTAATGTAAGGCCAAGGTGTTGGGGGATTTGATGGAAAGGGATTGGAATTCAAAGTGAGAGAGTAAGACTACCCTTTATCCCTCATACTTCCAAGCAAAAGGAAGTTTTCCCTATTTAGGCTAGGACCTGCAAAGACCACAAGTGGAGGGGTGTTTTATGTTACTTTTCACTTTTCTTCTTCCCCCCAAACTTGTTTTGGGCAATATATTCTTCTAAAAATATCATCATTCTAATCAGCAATTTTTCTAACATATTTTGAAAGCTATGCTTTCATTTGAATCTTTGTTTACACTCTTCTTCTTCCGTTTCATTTTTCGTCGACATATGATTTTTATTTTTTTTTTTTTTTTTTTTTGACGACGGAAAGAAGAAGCCTTCTGAAAAAATAGCCTAACGAAAAGAAGTGGTCTCCTAGAATCAATTTCCCACCCAACCTACTCTCTCAAAGGGTAGGCTAAAAGTGTATAGGCTTTTAGGGTTAAGTTAATGTGGGTAATAGAAACGATGGCGAATGGGGTTTAAATAGTGTGCTTAGCACACTCCATTCTTTTTCATTAGGCTCAAAGGGGACACTAGGGATATATTTAGTATAGGTCAGGGAATATTTAGGCTCTAACGATCCAAAGATGGCCTAAATCATTTCTTAATGCCAAATGCTCACATAGTATTTAAAGCAAGTAAGATAACACAAAATATCATATCAACTATGGAAATTGGGTTGAGTGTTTAGCATCACTGGATTTCACATAAGCATTCGCTAAGACAGATGGTAGACGACAATGTGAGACTAACATGCAAACACGGTTCGAAATTGAGACTAACATGAAACACGGTTTGAAAGTATAAATGTGCTTGAGAAAAAATGAAAAAATCCGGGATCTAACTAACATGCAATTGACCCTAAGTTACAATTTAATGCAACAATCATGTTCGAATGGCTATGCATCATATTCTTGTGCATATCTTGTTGAAGTGAAATCGGTAAAGTTATAAACTTTATAAAACTATTCTAATCAATCCATAGTTATGACGGTGTGAGTGCATGAAGAATTTGGAGAAAAGTAAAAGTTTCGCAAAATTAAGTAAATTCGTGGGGATCTACGGACTAACTATGCGGTTCATTGCACTAATCTCCTCATGGACTTCATTAACTAGCATTACCATAACTAAACTCG
>CM028380.1:144204091-144234827 GCA_013146195.2 Codonopsis lanceolata
GATGTGTTTTTGTGGATTTTTAGTCTTGGGAATTAAGCACGGCTATTGAGATTGGGTTGTAAACCTTAGAAATTATTACGGTATGAATTTATAAAACACATAAAGAATGAAATGTGTTAGTAAGACTCAGCAATTAAGTAATAAGGCCAATAAAATGATAAAGATTGAGGTTTGAAACCCTACAATGTTTGGGTTTGCTTGGGTTGTGTTTGTGCACCGGGTCTTTGGTTTGTGTCAATGGAGACATTCATGGTATGAAATTTATTAGAAATATGTTTTAAGCATGCTTGTTAGAGCATGGGATAATTGAGACCAGCGGAAGGTGAGAGATTAGTTAAGAGAGATTAAGAGAGAATCCTCTTCTCAAGGATTTTTTTATGCGTACATATGAAAACGCATGCTTTGAGAGTGACTCTGAATTGTCATGTGTTTTTAGTATGGTGTTGGTGTTATCGATCATGTATGACGATTAGGACTATGATTGATTGCTTAAAATAAAGACTAAATAATAAGTCTTGATTGTGGATATTTTGAGACTAGCGTAGTAGTCTTGGTTTGGTTTGAGTTGAGGATTATGGAAGACCTCACATTATATTTTATTAAGCTTGTAGCTATACTTGGGTTGATGACTTGAGGAATAATGAATACCTCAATATATTAGTTTAAACTAAACTTGTAAGTTAGTTGAACACAATGGTTATATGCAAAATATGCATTGTTCATGATGTTTGGTAGAGCATTATGTCTACTTGATTTTATGCAATTATGTGCATGGTTGCAGTTGTTGTAGAGCATTATGTCACATGATTTAATGATCGATAATATGAATTTCTCATTGGTTTAGACAAGTAAATATCTACTTGAATGTTTGGTTTAAAGTCCGGTGGCGGTTTTGGTTGTTGTGTGTCGGCAATGGGACGATTCATAGTCTTTGGGAACAAATTCATGAATCTGCTGGGTATCAGGGTCTCTATTCTCCTCACTATTTGGCCAATAAGGATGTGATCTCGAAGTTATGCCATCTAGCTAGACATCGAAGCTCTCATTTCTCATCCTAGGTTGGATGGTAACGAGTACTCATTAAGGGAACCGATGAGTTGAGATTACTGGGGAGGAACCCCGTGGTATTATTGATTGGGAATTGAGCCCGAATCATGGTTTGAGGATTTGATTCATGGTAAGTTGGTCGGGTCTTCAACCCGGATTTGATTGTAATGCCTTGACACGCCATCGTTACACATGATTATTTATGAGCATTTATATGAAAAATAATATGCTACTTGGTTTATGTGAGTTTATGTGCTTTAAAAATTAAGTACATGTTTCATGATGGTATACTAGCATGATACCATGATTTTATATGTTTATGCATTTATGCCATGCCATGTCATAATATGCCACATGTTGCATTTAGAAACTTATCGGGTCATTATGACTCACTCCGTGATTGTTTTCCCTAGTGCAAAGGATCCGTAGTAGCTGCAATGCTTCTGATAACGACTTTAGTGTGGTCTTCCAAGTCAAAAGCTTGGAGTTATTTATTATTATGTTGTATTTATTGTGAGGCTCGAATGTAAAGTTATGTAGACTTTACTTGGGTAGATTGTAGTGTTATATTATGGTTGTGTATTTGGGAGCCTATTGTATTGCCGAGCATTTGTACCCTTAGTATTTATTTCCTTTGTCGCTTTCGAGCATGTGTGGCTCGTTTATTCTAGTTGTGGTATATTGTTGTCCTTCCTATAGTTTTAGTCGTGAGGTTTGGTTGGTGGTTTAGCATTGATTATATGGTTATAGTGAATTGTTCCTCCCGCATGTTATAGCCGTTGAGTGTTGTTTATCGTTGGGATTCTGCCCGTCATTTGGTTGCCGATGGTTTGTTGGCGTGTCTAATGTTGCGCCCACGCTGCCGAATTTTTGGGCCGAGAGATTTACTATCTCTTTGGTTGTTTTCATTCAGAGCTTGATAGCTCGGGTCCCATTATGGTTTTGCTTCCGCAGTTTTAGGTTTTGATTTTCCTCGTATTGCCGCTATGGCTTTACCTTCCTGCTTTGAGCTTGTTGGTTGCTTTTGACTCGCACCATTATGCTTAGCGTGCTTGTCTGCCTTTAGTTTGTCTCGATGGCACGACCTGGGATCTCGTATTGAGATCCGGTCGGTCGTCACCGCTTGGTATCGTGAGCTATTGTTAGCTATTTCGCCAGATAGGTTCCTGGCCTAGTTGGGTTGGGTTTATTGTTGAGATTTTTAACGCCGAGTGTTCCTTGTAGGTATATCATGTCGTGGGCTTCATGCGGAGCTAGTTCTAGCGCACTGCTCGAGTACCGCTCGTGGTTATGAGAGAGGAGAAAATGTTAATGATCCTCGTGTGACTCCTCAACAAATGTTTAGAGGGGAGAATGAATCCACTATACTTGGAAGATTCTTGAAGTTGGAACCTAAGGGCTTCGATGGAGAGCCCGATGCTTCTAAAGCCGAGCATTGGTTAGAAAGCATGGAAAAGATTTTTGACGTTATGGGTTGTACATCAAAAGAGATGGTGACCCTAGCAGTGTTTACCTTGAGTGGTGCAATGACCATTGGTGGCATGTGTTACGAGATAATTGGAGACACTTTGAGTGCCCCAAGTGTGGGAAAATTTCATACCGGAATTTAGGGCACGCTTATTCCTAGCAGTAGTTCGGGAAAGAAGAGAAATGGAATTTACGCTAGAACAAGGAGATATGACTGTGGCTCAAGATTCAAGTTCACAGAGTTGGCTCGCATCGTGGTTACTTAGTACCGATGAGGCTAAGAAACCCACCGGTTTGTAAAAGGCCTAAAGATGAAGTATCGTAGGCGCCTTATTCTTACGGCTCACCTGAGTACCGAGATGCTGTGGATCGTGCTTATGCGATGGAGTTAGACTTCGAGGAATATGCTCAAAAGAGAACCTCGAGAGCTATTAAGAGTGATGATAATATTGGGAGGCAATTAGCACCTCAGAAAGTTAATCAAGGAATCACACGTACTGGTAGACAGAGTGATGTTCCTACCTCTAGTCGGAGACGACGAGGCGGTGAGTTGATATGTAATTTTTGTTCGAGGACGACATGCCGAGAACGTATGTTGGGGCAAGGCAGTGCTTTGCTTGTGGTGGTGATCATTCGTAAGGATTGCCCGAAGATGAGGGTTAATCACTGGGAGTACTAGTCGACAACTGGTGGCTCCAAGAGAGATGGTGATGGTCGACCTAGAGTTTGAGGTCGTGTGCGCGTGGCGCTTGGCCATCGGGTTTTGAAACCTATCCGAATAGGAAGGTATGCTCGTATATATATTATACCGCTACTACTATTATTGTTATTATGAGTACACGTCTTATCGGTAGCTCATGTGCATTCATACATACATTACATGGTGTATTGCATATTGTTGGTTTATTGTTTGATTGGGGATAAAGCCCCAATGAGATGCTGGTTTGTGGTATTGTTTGATTTGTGAATTGCCGGTAGGTAATCACACATGGTTTGTGGATTCTTGTGTAGTCTATATATTTATAGGACTATACTATATATAAAGAGCATTGAGGATGAATTTGTGTTACGATGATAGTAACCAATGGTTTTATGGGGTTACGTTTTGTCGGCCTATATTAAGAGCCGGGTATGAATATTCGTATATATGTATATATATATGAAGCATGAATTGTATGATGATATTTATTGGTTTGATATGATACTTGTATATCCTATGGGATATGTTTAAGGTGATGAATAATATATCTATAATATTGTTTATGATTATTATGCGAGTAGGATACACTCTGAAGCGGGTTAAGTATTACGATCTATGGGTTGATTTTAGTGCGTGAACAAGTATGATGTTTCACCGCAATTTTGTTGAAGTTTTGGTGTTGGGGACGTTAGAATATACGTCTGTTGTAGCCTTGGTCTAGAGTTTAAGAAAAGTTGGATTTGTGAAGTATAGACGTTACGACTACTAGTAGCCGAGTCGATACGTGGTGACTTCTAGCGAGTTTTCATGGTTGCGTGCTAGGTGCACGAGTTTTGTGGTAAAATATGGTTGTTGTTTGTCAAGGTAATAGACCTTGTTACTTGACTTGATTTTATTCAAGATGTGCATTAGTTGTGTGGAACACCTACTTGATGCATCTACATTGTGGTATATTAAATTCTCATTTCATAAATTGTTATCTCCCCGCCATTCATTTCCTTAGCGTAGGAGACTATTAAAGGATGCTTAAAACCTTTTTATCATGAACCTTCGCATCCTCAAACGAAAGCTGAATATCCAATTTAGCCTGCACTTAAATTGGTGATCAAAAGTGATCGTTGTTGGACTAGGATTGGTATGAATTGTGGTAGAAATCGACTATACCCATTACCAAAAGGAATGGACCTAAATGAAAAGAATTTTCAAAACATTTCATTGTTGTGTTTTATGTGTTTTACCCGCGATAGGGAAATCGAGTATTACTTGCGTGGCTTGAATGTCAGCTTGATTGTCTCGATTTGGTTGAAAATTGCTCTATAGGCAATTATTATTCTTGTGACTTAAGGTCGTTATGCACGAATTTTATGATGTGCCTGAACAAATAGTTTCCGTAGTTGAAGGTTATGATGTGCTTGAACTTGTTTCATGTTAAACGTTGGGGTTTGTGTACGAGGTTTGGTTAGTATTGTTCATATGTAGTTTTCGCGACTCTAATACTGTGAAGAGTCATAATATTTTTAATCTAAAGAGAGTTTAATGTTGTTGTGCCTATTGAAAGGTCTTGAAACTGAGTTTGGGATCACGGTAGTTTGATCCTCATATATACTTGGTTTGTGTTGGTTATTGTGATGGTAGATTCGAGAGACCGAGTCCTAGGTTTATGGTTTTTGAGCATCGAGTGTTTACTGGGATTGTGAGACACCGTCCAGGTATTCTATGTTAAGGTGATGACCTGGCATTGGTTTGAGATACGCTTTAGAATTGAGGACAATTCTTTTAAGGGGAGAGGATGTAAGATCCCGATTCCTGCTAGCTTGAATTATGCAAAGCTCGCATTTCCTTTTCGTTGATTGCTCAGTTTGGTTTGTGAGAGAGTCTAAATGTGTATGAGAGATCACATTAAGACTAAAACAATATTAAGAAATGTCATATAGTGGTTGACTTGTTAAAGTCAAAGTCGTAACCCGACGATAGTCTTGACAGCGATTGAGAGTTTATTCGGTTTTGTGTTCTTGACCTCGATTTGGTCCCGTAGATCTTTACATGATGATTAAATAACATGTTTTAGATGTGTTAGACTTCTAATTGGATGTATTCCATAAGTCTCGTGAAGTTTTGACGCCCGAGAATAGCAATTCTCCTTATCGCTGTAGTTTTGAGATTGAGCCGCGAACGCCTCGCCTTTCGGGGAGCTTATTTCTCCTATCTGTTGTTTATCATTTGAGAGGCATTCAGGCCTATTTTGTAGCCCTTATAGGTGCTTATAATCATGGGTTATTACCCGCTCGGTTTGCGGTTTCATTCGACGCTTAGATAGCAAGTTGTTACGTCTTGCGCCTGGTTTTGCCCTCGTTGTTTCTAAGGTGTTGTTTTGGGAGTCTAGACCTAATTTAAAATTGGTTTGAGACTTGGATTGATTAGTTTAATGTTTGAGGACTTTAAGGGTTCAATTGTGAGCCATTTCAAGCTTTAAGGCTCGAGGATGCATGCGGAACGAACGAAACCGAGCAAGGAATGAACAAAGAAGTGTATAGGGTAGATTGAGTGATGCGCATCGCATCACTTGGATAGATGCGACCGTTAGGGTCCTCGACAGCATTACGGATTTTGTTCTGCTTTTGTGCGCCGTCCAAATTCACCAATTAAACCCAATTCTAAATTAAGCCTAAACCTACCTTATTACTTAAAACTAGTCCTAATCATTATTAGTGAGATTAGGGGTTGATTAGTGGGTGATTAAGAGGAACTAATCCCCCATATAAAAGAAAAATCTGCCGCATTCTTTCATTGTTCGGCCAAAGCGAGCCTTCAAGCGAACGTACACAAGGGCGTGAGAGAGCTGAGAAAAGGGGCGATTTCTAGGTCAGGGTTCGATCTTGGGAGGCCATGGCTAGGGTTCTTCCTTCCCCAAGCTACACCGAGAGAGTTAAGTGAAGGTTGAAGAAATCATCTCTTTGATTTCGGTATGGCGCTTGTGAGCTGCTTTTAGTAAGTTTCTGCCTTATTTCTTTTTTTGGGCTCCATTGACCTAGGGAAACAATCATTTGTGCTATGTGAGGTCAATGGAAGCCATTGTTAGGGTTTGTAGAAGCATGAACCCTAGGTTTTCAAATTGATGATAGAATTGGATTGACCTATGTGAGACCATGATATATGTGAAATTCATGTTCTAACTAGTCTATTGAACTTGATTATGTTGATTATCCATGAGTTTTGATGTTGGTTTGGTTGAGATACTTGGAGGGTGTTTTGCCCAAATTTGGTTTAGCTTGCAAAATTATTAATGTGAGCTTGATTACTATGTTTTATATGCTTAATAGAGTATATTAAACTAGGTAGTATGATTTAATCATGAATTGGGAATTATGATTGGTAATGTGAGCTAAATGAAATTGTGCTCAAAATGATGAATTTATTCTATGTTATATTAGTGAAGGTTTTGTCGGGTTTATGAAAGTTAAACGAACCCTGATGATGGTTATTGTGGATAGTTATGAATATAGGGAGAATTGAGAACCATAGCTTCTTTGCCCTAAAATTTTAGAAAGGGTAGATTAGACTCAACGAGTCATTATAGGCTTGTTAATATGTTAAGTAAACTTGGGTTGAAATCCTACGATGATTGGATTTCGTTTGGTTAATGGAGGGAAGAACATAATTTCCGAACTTTAAATGGTTGGTGATGGAGATGTGTTTTGTGGATTTTTAGTCTTGGGAATTAAGCCCGAATGACTATTGAGATTGGGTTGTAAACCTTAAGAAATTATTACTGTGAATTTATAAAACACATAAAGAATGAAATGTGTTAGTAAGACTCAACGGAGTCGTAATAAGGCCAATAAAATGATAAAGAGCCTTGGGTTGAAACCCTACAATGTTTGGGTTGCTTGGGTTGTGTTTGTGCACACCGGGCCTTTGGTTTGTGTCCAATGGAGACATTCATGGTATGAAGATTTATTAGAAATATGTTTTAAACATGCTTGTTAGGGCATGGGATAATTGAGACCCGCATAAGGTCACGAGATTAGTTAAGAGAAGATTAAGAGAGAATCCTCTTCTCAAGGATTTTTGTTACGCATATGAAAACACTTGTGCGAAGTGACTACGGAGTAGTCGTGATGTTTTAGGTATGGTGTTGGTGTTATCGTTCATGTATGACGATTAGGACTATGATTGAGTCCGGTGTACTTAAAATAAAGACTAAACAATAAGTCTTGAATTGTGGATATTTTGAGACTAGCGTAGTAGTCTTGGTTTGGTTTGAGTTGAGAATTATGGAAGACCTCACATTATATTTTATTAAGCTTGTAAGCTATACTTGACTGGGTTGATGACTTGAGGAATAATGAATACCTCAATATGTTGTTTTTAAACTAAACTTGTAAGTTAGTTGAACACAATGGTTATATGCGAATATATGCATTGTTCATGATGTTTGGTAGAGCATTATGTCCTACTTGATTTTATGCAATTATGTGTATGGTTATGAGTTGTTGTAGAGCATTATGTCCTACATGATTTAATGAGTCCGATAATAATGAATTTGGTCTCATTAGTTTAGACAAGTAAATATCTACTTGAATGTTTGGTTAAAGTCCAGCTGGCGAGTTTTGGTTGTTGTGTCGGCAATGGGACGATTCATAGTCTTTGGGAACAATCGCTATGAATCGTTGCATTGGGTCCTATTCTCCTCACTATTTGGCCAATAGTGGGATGTGATCTCGAGTTATGCCATCTAGCTAGACATCGAGCTCTCATTTCTCATCCTAGGTTGGATGAATGTAACGAGTACTCATTAAGGGAAACTGATGAGTTGAGATTACTTGGGGAGGAAACCCCAGGATATTATTGATTGGGAATTGAGCCCGAATCATGGATTGAGGTTTGATCTCATGGTAAGTTGGTTGGGTCTTGAACCCGGATTTGATTGTAACGGTTCGATTACGTTTACTGTTACACATGATTATTTATGAGCATTTATATGAAAAATAATATGCTACTTGGTTTATGTGAGTTTATGTGCTTTAAAAATTAAGTACATGTTTCATGATGGTATACTAGCATGATACCATGATTTTATATGTTTATGCATTTATGCCATGCCATGTCATAATATGCCTCATGATGCATTTAGAAACTTACTGGGTCATTATGACTCACTCCGTGTGATTGTTTTCCCTAGTGTGTGCAGTGATCCGTTAGAAATGCCGGATAACGACTTTTAGCAGGTGGTCTTCCAAGTCAAAAGCTTGGAGTTAATTATTATTATGTTGTATTTATTGTGAGGCTCGAATGTAAAGTTATGTAGACTTTACTTGGGTAGATTATAGTGTTATATTATGGTTGTGTATTTGGGAGCCGGTTGTATTGCCGAGCATTTGTACCCTTAGTATTTATTTCCTTTGTCGTTTCGAGCATGTGTGGCTCATTTATTCTAGTTGTGGTGTATTGTTGTTCCTTCCTCCGATAGTTTTAGTCGTGAGGTTTGGTTGGTGGTTTAGAATTGATTATATGGTTATAGTGAATTGTTCCTCCGGCATGTTATAGCCGTTGAGTGTTGTTTATCAGGTTGGGATTCTGTCTGTTGCCGGCCTTGGTTGCCGATGGTTTGTTGTGCGTGTCTAATGTTGCGTCACGCGCGTCGAATTTTTGGGCCGAGAGATTTACTATCTCTTTGGTTGTTTTCATTCAGGAGCTTGATAGCTCGGGTCCCATTATGGTTTTGCTTCCGCAGGTTTTAGGTTTTGATTTTCCTGTATTGCCGTTAAGGCTTTACCTTCCTGTTTTGAGCTTGTTGGCTCGTCTTTTGACTCGCACCATTCTGCTTAGCAGGTGCTTGTCTGTCTCTTAGTTTGTCCTGATGGCACGACCTTGGGATCTCGTATTGAGATCCGGGTCGGGTTGTCACAATTATTGTGAAATCAAGCTTAGTTCAATTTTGATTCATAATTCCACTTAATAGTAGAATCCAAGTTCACCACTATTCATTAACTGTAGAATAGATCAAGCACAAAGGTAATTACATTCAATGTGCTCATAAGTCATATCATAGAAACACATAGAAGAATCAATTCTTGACAAGGTAGGAAATCATGCATTTAGTCATAATATAAAATTTACACAGTATTCCATATTCACCTATGAAATTCAACAGAGTCACAACTTAACCATCAGTCCATTAAATACTATCCAAGACTACTCCGTTAGTCTCGGATCATGGAGCCATTTACTAAACTCTTCCTAGAGTAGTAACTCATTCAATAACACAAAAGTCGATGGTAGTCAAAGACTTAAGCAACACTAGAGAAGTAATAACCCGTAAGGTCAAACCATACCGATGAGTCTTAGATAACAACATGGTCATCCTAGCGACTTATACAAGTAGACTCCCTGTATAGAGTACTAAGAAAGCCTCAATCCAAATCCTCTCATAGAATAGTCCTCAAATTCATTATTCAACAAGTAGGTGTTTTTACTCATTAAAGAATCAAGTAGCAATTCGACAAGAGCGAATTCAACCTGTCAAGTAGATACATCATTCTACAACATGCTCTCAATTGTGCATTTCTTCACACAATCACATACACTACATAAGAACTCGATTGAGTCTTATAATCACTCATACCAAACATGCCCTTCAATTCATCCCAAAGTCACGTAAGCTAATATATTAGTCTAACGCACTACAAACGTCGTAGGGATTGAATGTGGAGTCGGTATTGTTCAATAACTCCCTAATCTCAACTCCGGTGAGTTTTACTAAAATTCAACCAAATAGAGCATTGATACTATATGCATTACATTGCCCTTTCCTAAGTTCTCCTTTCATTTAGAACTCGATAACTAGGCCGTTCATGATCTTAAACTAGCCTTAAACACAATCCCGAGTTTCAAACCCTAGAATCAGAGATTTTGTTAAACCTCGAATTGAAACATAATCTTTCACAAGAGTTGTTCCTAAGCTCATTATAAACAACATTCATGCTTTGCATAAACTCAAAATCACAACTTCGATAAGAATTCATAAAATCCAACTTATATTTTTTATGTTGAATTGGAGGATTTGTCTTCACAAAAGATATTCATAATCATCAATAGAACAACTATAATGAAGGGGTCATGTCATTTTATTGAACATGAAAATCTCAGGGAATTATCAACGTACCTTAAGCCTAAGATTAATGGATGAATGGATGATCAAAGAAAGGATTGTTGTAGAGGGGATTAAGGCCTTCGATTTGGCGGTCTCAGATCGCCGATAGGACCACCGAAACTCCGGGAAATGGTCTCTCAAGCTAGGGTTTCCTCCATGGACGAAAATGGAGCTTGAAGCTCTGTATCTCTGAATTTTTTGATCACGAATGGCTGAATTAGGCTGGAAAAATGATTTATATACTTACCATTTAGACCCTAATCCAAGTGAAGGGGGGTTATAAACCATTCTATTGCCTAAGGGAGGATGACCTTTGATAAGGGTTGATCCAAGGGCATAGACGGGTTTGACTAAATTCAAAAATGGTGTTCTAGGCTGAAATGGTCGGACTTTGGACAAGGGGCAAGGGGCAAGGGGGTCTTCAACCAAAACAAGTCAAAAACCCAAAATCTGGAAAACAGACAGTCAATCTTGTAAAATCGACCATAAATATCTCACACCTCCAAATGAGGTTATTATTGATTTTTGTGAAACTATACTCCTTAAACGATAGTTTAGACTTTTAAATTACTCAATTTGGACTTATATTCATCAAAATATGGCTACTACAAGTTCAAGTACAGAAGCTGATTTCCTCAAAACATAATTCTGGCACATCCGTAAGTCAAGACCTAAATGATGTACTTATACACCTTGGAAAAATACCATATTATACAGGGAGTGTCCTAACATATGTAGGTAAAACATACTAAATTTTTAGAAAATTATCTTTAGTAGATTGGTACCTGAATTTTCCTGAAGTTTACCCAAAACCGGACTGAATCTGTGAAGTAATATGTTGGTCATCTTATTTCCAAATGCAACAAGTCTACGAACAATGATCTCCATATACAAGTTACCCATATTTGCACAAGCAAAACAAGATACCATTTTCAATTCCATTCTGATTGGTAACGGGTTCAGTCAATTCCTATCTTATATTATACCATTCTAGTTCTCCGACGATGACCTCTTGATAATCAAGTCAGGCGCCCTCTGAAGTGACTTCAAGAGCTTTCGTCATACAGGATGTGGGGTGTTCGTGAATCACATATCAACATCCTTTATATCAGTCTCAACAATAGCAACCAAAAGCACATATAGGCATGGCATCAACATCATGCAACATAGTATATTAATTTACTATGTATGTATACCAAGTATGGAATATTCATACTATTAACTACCTATCAATGGTAGATAAAACACATTATTCAAGGCTAATACTCTATCAATGTATTAGACCAATAACAAAACAATACAACACTTCACAAGTCACTAGGTAGCATATTCTTACTAACTAGTATATAACCAATCCTTATAAGTCAAACCGTATACGGGTCGACAACCGATCCGACCAATCATCGTGTGATCACCTACTGGCCCATCACCAAGTTCCAACATACCATGATGAAATTTCACCTTGATCAAGGTAGTCCCCCAACACTACAAGAAAACAGGGCAACTGCAACAAAATATTGCAACAAAATTAAATTTAGTTGCAAGCTAAAGGTGTACAGCGTATTCCTAACATATAACTCATTTTAGCGGCGTTCTTTTTTTGGGAAAAATTTGGAGGGAACAATGGGCGCCTAAATTGCAACAATTTTGCAACAAATTTTATTTTTATTTTTTAAACTTACAATACCAATAGAATAGGAAAACCCAAACCTAGCCTAAAGTAATTAAAACCCCCAATTTCACACCTTTCGTTCTCTCTCTCTGGTGCGAATTCTTTCCTACGGAGCCTTCTCTTGCTTGTCGTCTTCTTCCGACACCACACCACACGCCTCCATCTCATCCTCCGAACAAGGTATTCCCCCCCACCCCCGAGACATGCTCTACGGATCTGATCATGAGGCTACCCAGATGTGCTTGCTGACCATTTTGCTTTGATTCCTGAGAATGGGAAATCAATTCTTGAAATGATTGTTCAACTATGGAGCCAGTCATTTGCTTCTCATATTTTTGCCCTTCTGTTCCACAAATGGGTATGTGTACTTATTTAGAGAAATAATTTCTTTGATATGTTTATTATGAAATACATTTTTTTTTGGTTAAGTAATGATGAAATTTTACTCGAGATAGAAAGAAATTGTACATGTTCCTTTCACTGCTGCTCAACTTGCCGTGTCATCTGAATTTTGTATTTCCTTTTGTTAATTTAATTGGTTATATCTTTTCATATTCTTCACATTGACTTACATCGTCATTGAGATTTGAGATATATTAGTATGTATGTGCGAGTCTCCATTTCTAATACCTCTCTTTTTCTAGTATCTACTATCTTTGACTTGAGTGCTTGTTATTAATTATGAACTCTGACCTGCAGATGAAGCTTCATTTTGACTTCTTGAAGATCGTGATGCTATTATCAGCTTTTTTGTTTTATTCATTTGAGTGATAGAAATTGAAGTAAATAGCTTTTAACACATCGACAACAGTATGCTTCAGATAACACTTGCTCTTCTATATGGCATCGCAATTGTGTTACTAATGCAATGTTTACTGCTTTGTATCTACCTTGCAGTTGTTTGAAGTTCAACTTGATAACTCTAATATCCTCCATGCATCGCTACTCGTTAACTCTTGTTCAAGGAGCTACCAATGTCTTCTGGTATGGATTTAGGAATTATATACATGTTTAGTAATCACTATATGAGTACGCATTGTGTTGGTTTACTGCTAATATTGATTACTATGAATGCTTAGCATTTTCTTGGGTCTTGCTTATGCATTCCATCTTGCTATTATAAACCATGATTTTAATTGTATATAGGTGTAGTAATGTATGATAGATCATGCTACTTTGTTGTTTAAGTGTTGGGAGCATAATGGATGAGATAGTGAGGCTTGTAGAGATGTCATGATCTCGTATGTGCTAAATGATGTATTTTGGGTTGTGTAAACAAACTATGATCAAATTGTAAATCATGATTTTAATGTTATTTAGGTTTGACAATGTATGATAAATCATTCCATCTTGTTGTTTAAGCATTGGGAGCATGTTTGATGAAATAGTGAGACTTGTAGAGATTTTATGTTCACGTATATGCTAAATGCTACATTTTTTATTGTATGATCAGATTATAAACAGGTTATAAACCATGTTTAGGATGTTATTTATGTGTGATAAAGTATGATAAATCACCCTACCTTGTTGTTTAAGCATTGGGAGCATGTTTGATGAAATAGTTAGACTTGTTGAGATGCTATGTTCACGTACATACTAAATGTTACATTTTTAGTTGTATGATCATATTATAAACAGGTTGTAAACCATGTTTAGGATGCTATTTATGTGTGGTAATGTATGATAAATCACCCTACTTTGTTGATTAAGTGTTGGGTGCATATTTGATGAAATGACAAGAATGAATAACTAGTTTGTGACTTGGATTATATGTTTCATACTTGATTGTTTGATTGGGGTTTTATGGGTTTAATGACCTTAGTAACCTATTTAATTACGTTAGTATGGACATAGGAGAGTATTGATGCCAATGGCTTCTATACCCTAATTTTGAAAGATTGATTATGACTCAACGGAGTTGACCATTTGGTTAGTATGACATTAAGGAGTAATAAGCCTAAGTCCTACGAATTTTGGGGTAGTATTAATGGGGGTTAAGCCTCCAAACATTTTAAAGTGTATGAAGAACACTTGATGATTAGAACCTTGATTTTATCTCTAATGTGATTATGTGCTAGTTGTGAATTAGAAGCATGACTAGATAATTGTAGAGTACATGCCTACTTATTTGAGCATATGAATATGAATTACGTGTGCTTGAAGTTTGAGTCCAGCTGGAGTCGGTTTGTTGAGTCTTTGGGGTGGGACGATGCATCATCTTCACGAATTGTGAGATCCGTGATTTTGATGGATCGCCGCGCCGGATCGCACACACCCTCTATCGATGTCCACGGTAGGGAAGTAGTTGATCTTAGTTGTAGTATGGAAACATGACTTTGATAACTATCGGAACTCGGGTGGGGAAATGTCTCGGGGACGTCAATTTCCACGAAAGGGATATCGAGGACACAAAAGTTTGGCACATGTTTTTGCAGGAGCGACATGCACGGATAAAGGGTAACGATATCACATCCCTTTTGTATGAATTGACTCACGAGTGCTTATATGTGAATAATGTGCTACGTGATTATGATATAATATGAAATGATGGTTGATTGAATTAATGAAATGTTATACTTGTTGATAACATGATATTCAAGATTGTTAATTATGAGTACCTTGACATGATTATTTATGAAATGTATATTATGCAATAACATGAATTATTATTGTTGAGCATGATGCCATGACAGGAAGTTATGTTAGTAACTTGCTAAGTCTTTATGACTTACTCCTATTTGTTTTGATTGTTTTCCCTAGATCCGAGCCGAGCGAGCGTATCGAAGTGATTATCGTTTTACATAGAAGAAGCTTGTGACGAGGTTGCTACCTTATATTTGTAGTATCTTTTCTTTTGGAGAGGACGATGGGAACATAATGTTATATAAACTTTATGTGGGGTAGCAAGACTTTTATTGTGTGATATTTGAACTTATGTTTATTATTACTTAATCTTTTGAGAGCCGACATATGTTAGTCGTGCCTTGTATATTTATGTTGATCATGCTTTAGTTGTTTTAACCATATATTGGTTTGTTTACTATGTTTATTATGCGGCATGTTTTAGCCGTTAAAAATGTTAGACTAGAGTTGTAGACTTAGTTTAATGTTGGGTTCCGGCCGTAACGTCGCCGATTACTTGATTTATAATTGCCATGAATTGTTATATGTGCCTATTATTGCGTCACATGATTTTATTTTATTTTACCAAGAGATTCATTATCTCTAAGGTTGTATTAGTTTTAGCATGTTAGCTCGGGCGCCACTGTTTAATTATAATACGCTTCCGCATGTGTTAAAGTTTTTGGCGTACCGACATATGGCCTTACCCACTATTTGCTACTTGTTTTCGTTATGTGCCTTATTTAGGCGGCACGACCTCGGGGTCCCGTCTTGGGATCCGGGTCGGGTCGCCACAGAATTGGTGGCAAATATTATGAGATTATGGTTTAATATTTAAGTGATGATCACAGAGTTAGCTCATTAGAGCAGAGTACTTAGTACCGAATGAGACTAGGAAGAATCCATGAATTGTGAAAGAGTTAAAGATTAAGGATGGAATATTATAGGCAATTTATTTTATTACAGCTTGCGGATTATCGAAGGGGCTGTGGACTATACTTATGAGAAAGGGTTGAATATTAAGGAATGCACTCGAGAGAGGACCTCGAGAACTGTTAAGGATGATGATGAGTTAGAAGGCAGTTTGAAAAGATTGCCTTAAGTTGAGGATTAATGATTCTAGTAGTGCTAGTAAGCGGTCTAGTGACTCTTAGTGAGATGGTGATAGACGACCTAGAGTTTGAGGTTGTGTACGTGCGTGGCGGTAGGCCATTGCGGAGTTTTGAGACCTATCGAGATAGGAGATAACTCCTTATTTATATATTATGGTTATTATTATCGCTACTATGAGTATGCGTGGTATCGTTAGCACACATGCATTCATACATACATTGCATTGAGTATTGAAATCTATTGATTGTTGGTTTCTCGGGTTTATTGATATGATAAAGGATGATGTCCCGGTATCGGATTTGTTTATGGTTTTGATTGAATTTTGATTTTTCGGCAAAGCAATTAATTGCGGTATAAAAATGTGATAATGTTTACTAGTTGTATTTGCTAGTGGTGCGTTGAGTTTATACACTCTATGGATATATGTGTAATGTTATGAGTTGCATGAATTAAATGGATTATATGGATTATATGAGAAGAAGTATGATGACACTTTGTGATTATATATCACATTTGAATGATATACGTGTATGCATGTGGTATTGTTAATAATAGGAATTTTATCATTTGCTTAAAGATTAAATTATGAGTAAGGTTATGGTTACAAAAACTAAAATAAAATAAAATGTATTTAACGGATATAGTTGTATTTGAGTATGAACATGCTTATGTGCATTAGTAGTAAAGGTAACTTGCTTAGTCTGTTGCATGATTATGTGAGACAATAGGGAAGAATGCTTAGAAATTTTCTCATGGACCTTGGCATCCTTGCAACAGAAGCTTTTGAAATCCAATTTAGCCGGTACCCTGAATTGGTGATCATAAGAGGTTCATTGTTGGACTCGGATTGGTAGCAAGTAGGTTAGAAATTGACTAAACCAATTACCAAAGGGAACGAACAAAAATGGAATGAATTTTTAATCAATGGAATTATGTGTTGTTATGTGTTTCATCCATAATTTGGAAATTTTGAGTGTGACTTGCATGATCATGAATGTTGACTTATTGTTTTAGGAGCGTGTTGTAGAACACTCTCCTTCAATTTGTGAATTGCTCTATCGGCAAGTTTTATGTCTTATGTTTTAGAATTTGTTGTATTGAAGTCTCATGTTGTGACGCCGAAGCAAATAGTTTCGGGATACTGATGTTTATAAGGTCTTGATTTGTTTTTGTGATATGTTAAGGATTCACGTGGTTAATTAATCAATAATGGAATTCGTGTGTACTTTTGTGACTCGAGTCTGAGTCAAGTTATTTTCAATCTTAAGTGTTTGGTAATATGGGTATTGGAAATTTTTGAACTTGTGAATGTGAGATTTTTGGTAATTGATTTTTTAGTATTTGGTTTGGTTATTGTGATAATAGACTCGGAGATTGAGTCTAGGTTTATGGTTTTGAGCATCGTTTATGGTGTTCTCTTGAGCATCGAGTGATTCTCTTGACATTGATAGACATTGTGTTTGGGTAGTTTGTTGTTGGGTGATTTGTTGTTGGGTGATGACCTAACTTTGGTTTGTTATACGGTTTAGAATTCGGGACGAATTCTTTTTAAGGGAGAGAGGATGTAAGACCACGATACCCGGTTAGCAAGAATTGCGTGCAACGCTCACACTTCTTCCCTTGTTGATCGCTTATTTGATTTATGAGAGAGTCTAGATGTGTATGAGAGATCACATTAAGACCAAAATACTTTTAAGAGATGTCATTTAGTTGTTAACTTGCTAAAGTCACAAGTCATAACTCGACGATAATCGAAATGCGACGCGATTGAGAGTTTACTCGGGCTTTTGTGTTCCTGACCTCGATTTGGTCCTAGATCTTTACATGATGATTAAATAACATGTTTAGATGTGTTATACTTCTAGATTGATTTATATATGTAAGTATTAGAGATCATTCATAACATCCTTAACATGATTTAAATCTTGTTTGAATGCTTGTCGAATCGACGGTTTGATTGCTACTTTACTTCTTGTCATTCTTCTTCTTTGTACGACTTTTTCGGTTGGTATTATTTTGACCCTAGATGACTAGGGGAGCTTGGGGAATTAACTTATGATTATTTTTGAGTGGTCGTGCAAATGTTTACACATGCTCGAGTTTAATTTTCGGAAATTCGCCTATTTCCGAAGGCCACGATAGGTCTGTAGTATTTTGGCCATAACTTTGTGTACGAAACTCGGAATTCAGATCCGTTTGATGTGTTAGAAACTAGACTCATAGATATTTCTAAAAATATCTTTTGTGTAATTTTAGGACGTGTATTTCGGTATAGAAACATTTTGTAAAATGACCCAAATTCTGGTCTACCATAGTTGACCACTAATTGTGTGTTAGACTTTCTATTTGGCCAACTTAACCCTACCCAAACCCAACCTAACCCACGCTGAACCACCCTTGTTCTTCCTACCTATCCTCTCTTGCATGCTTGACAAGTTTTGGGAGATTTAAGTGCATGTATAACACATGGCAAAGAAAGACCTCCAATATGCACAAACATGCATTGCACACTTCCTCCCACCCCACTTTAGCCATAGAGTGGCCATTAACTCCACTAAACCCATCCTATTCAGCCATCCTCTCCCTAATTCGTGGATGATCATTTATCTAAGGTTAGAGAGGAGTTCTTGAAGGTTCTTGGGTGATCAATAATGTTGGCCAAGTCTTGAGGAAGAAATTTCCAAAACCCAACCATAGAAGAGTAGAGGAGGGCAAGGAGAACACATACCCATCTTTGCATGGACGTTTTGTGCATCTTGTAGGGCTTATTTAAGGTGAGTTAAAACATCCCTTTCTATTTATTTTAGGCTCATTGACCCTAGGGAAAACAATCTTGCTATTTGAGGTCAATGAGAGCACTTAGGACTTTGTAGAAATGTCATGTTCTTGTATATGCTATATGATGAATTTTTGGTTGCATAAACAGATTATGATCAAATTATAAACCATGTTTATGATGTTATTTATGTGTGGTAATGTATGATAAATCATTCTACCTTGTTGTTTAAGTGTTGGGAGCATGTTTGATGAAATGGTTAGGCTTCTAGAGATGTCATGTTTCAATATATGCTAGATGATGAAATTTTGGTTAGATGAACATGTTGTAAAGTATGTTTATGATGATATTCATGTGTAGAGATAGATGATGAATTATTCTATCTTGTTTGTTTAAGTGTTGGGAGCATATTTGATTAAATGTTTAGACTCATATTTGAGGAAATAGAAAGAATGAATATATATGCCTTGTTTGTGACTTCTATTCTATGTTGACTAGTTAATTGTTTGAGTGGAGTTTTATGGGTTTAGTAACCTTAGTAAACAGATTTTAAAGTATGTTTATAATGATATTCAAGGGTAGAGATATATGATAAATCATTCTATCTTATTTGTTTATGTGTTGGAAGCATGTTTGATGACTTGTGAATGAGTATATATGTCTAACTTGTGACCGTGATTCTATGTTGCCTACTTAAATGTTTGATTTAAGGTCTTATGGGTTGAATGACCTTAGTAACCTATTGATTCATGTTAGTATGGACATAGGAGAGTATTGAGGCCAACGGCTTCTATACCCTAATTTTTGAAAGATTGATTATGACTCAACGGAGTTGACCATTGGGTTAGTATGACATTAAAAAGTAATATGCCTAAGTCCTACGAATTTTGGGGTAGTATTAATGGAGGTTAAGCCTCCAAGCATTTTAAAGTGTATGAAGAACACTTGATGATTAGAGCCTTGATTTTTATCTCTAATGTGATTATGTGCTAGTTGTGAAGTAAAAGCATGACTAGATGATGGTAGAGTACATGTCTACTTATTTGAGCATAAGAAAATGTATTACGTGTGCTTGAAGTTTGAGTCCAGCTGGAGTCGGATTGTTAAGTCTTTGGGCGGGACGATGTATCATCTTCACGAATTCTGAGATTCGTGATTTTGATGGATCGCCGCGCCGGGTTGCACACACCCTCTATCGATGGCCACAGTAGGGAAGTAGTTGATCTCAGATGTAGTATGGAAACATGACTTTGATAACTATCGGAACTTGAGCGGGGAAACTTCTCGGGGACGTCGATATCCACGAAAGGGATATTAAGGACACATAAAGGTTTTGCACGTGTTTTTGCATGAGCGACACGGCAGAAAAAGGGTAACGGTATCATATCCCTTTTTATATGAATTGACTCATGAGTGCTTATATGTGAATAATGTGCTAAGTGAATATGATATGATATGGAATGATGGTTGAACGAATTAATGAAATGTATATTATGCCAATAGCATGAATTATTATTGTAGGGCATGATGCCATGACATGAAGTTATGTTAGGAACTTGCTAAGTCTTTATGACTTACTCCTATTTGTTTTGATTGTTTTCCCTAGATCCGAGCCGAGCGAGCGCTTCGAAGTGAGTATCGATTTGCGTTGGAGAAGCTTTTGAAAAGGTTGCTACCTTGTAATTTTAGAATCCTTTCTTTTGGCAAGGACGATGGGAACATAAAGTTATATAAACTTTATGAGGGGTAGCAAGACTTTATGTGTTCGATTATTAGTACTTATGTTAATTAGCACTTAATCTTTCAAGAGCCGACATGTGTTAGTCGTGCCTTCTGTAATTATGATGCTCATGCTTTAGTTGTTTTAACCATGTATTGGTTAGTTTATTATGTTTGTTATCCGGCATGTTTTTAGCCATTAAGCATGTTAGACTAGAGTTGTAGACTTAGTTTAGTGTTGGGTTCCGGCCGTAACGTCGCCGATGACGTGGTATATAACTGTTATAAATTTTTATCACGTGATTTTATTTTTTGACCAAGAGATTCATTATCTCTAAGGTTGTCTTAGCTTGATCTTGTTAGCTCGGGCGCCACCGTTTAATTATATTACGCTTCCGCATGTGTTAAAGTTTTTGGCGTACCGCTGTTATGGCCTTACCCGTTATTTGTGTCATCTTGTGTGTTTTTGACGGCACGACCTCGGGGTCTCGTATTGGGATTCGGGTCGGGTCATCACATGTAACTCCTGCGGAAACAAATGTGTCCTTGATAACCCTTTCGTGGCATCGACGTCCCCGAAACAGTCTCCGTTCGGGTTCCATAGCTATCAAAGTCATGTGTATTACTCTAACTAAGATGAGCTACTACCCCACCGTGGCCATCGGTGGAGGGGTGTGTGCAAACCCGGCGCGACGATCCATTGCGATCACGAATCCCACAATTCGTGCAGTCAATGCATCGTCCCGCCAAAAACTCAAACCAAAACTGCCAGCTGGACTCAAACTCAAGCACATGTAATATATACTCACATGCTCAAATAAAGGGAAAAGTACAACACACCGTACTAATCCATGCAAGTAGATATTTACTTCAAAAATAACATAGTTTTGCATTTCTATGCTAATTAACACATAAACATCTTAAAGCGATAATATCAAGTCTCTAATACCCAAGTGTTCTTCATAAACTTGAAAACGCTCGGAGGCTTGACCTCCATCAAAACTACCCCAAATTCCGTAGGATCTTAATATGTGATTCACTATATTCATATTAGTCCAATAATCGACTCCGTTGAGTCATTTCTACTCTTTTCAAATTTGAAGGCATAGAAGCTATTTGCATCATAGCCCTCCTATTATTCATTAGCTATTATTCATGGCTAAGTTCTTAAGGTTAGCAACATTGTGCAACCCAACAATCCATTCTTTCCCAACAAAACCCCAAAACATAATTCATAGGTCAACACTTAGCATTTAAAGTCAACCATTACATTTCTAGCATGCAACACAATATAGCATTTATTCAAGCATGCTATCATACAAAATAACCATTAATCTAAACAAGATGCAATTTCATCTAGTATGTTCATAACCAACATGTAAATTTATCTAACATGTTCATAACCTTCAGTTCATGAATTATAGTTGACCAACGTACTCTTATTGCATAAAAGTCAACTCAACCCAATGAAGTCAAACCTTACATTTTATTCTTGTGAAACATAATGGTAATTCATTGTACATGCTTACAACCAAAAATTCATGAATTAGATATTAACATACTCTTATTTTCATGAACGTCAACTCTTATTCTCAAGGTCAAACGAAACATTCACATGTAATCCATTGTGAAAAATTCATCTTTCATGCTTACAATTAACAATAGAGATTCATCAAGTATTCCAACATGTAACCCATTGTAAAAATTCATCCTTCATACTCTTATATACATGAAGGTCAACTTTATTTTTAAAAGTCAAACAAAGCATTATAACATGTAACCCATTGTCAAGATTCACCTTTCATACTTACAATCAAAATTCAAGATTTATCAAGTTTAATTTCAAACTCCCAAACACATATCTATGTATGATTCTAACAATTCATAATATCCAAATAAACTCCAAAAATCATACATATACCCATTAACCCATTTAATTCTTCAACATATAATCAAACCCTATATTTTTAGGGAATCAAATACTCTTCATACCTAAGTCCAAATGATCAATTGAACTTAACAACATACTCCATTGAATATAGAAATCAACCTAATCATGCTTCTAGCAAGTTCACCCATCAAAAATCTGAAAAATAAAAATAAAATCACACCCATCATGCTTGTGTACTCATTGACCTCAAATAGCAATCATCTTTGTTTTCCTTAGGGTCAATGAGCACAAAATCAAGAGAATAAAGAATCTAGTAGCTTACTTGACTTAGATGAAAACTCAAAAGAATCACGATCCAATCGGTGAAGTTGTTCCATTAGACGAGGGCTTCGCGAATCCGAAGTTTGGAGATCATCCGACGGTTGGATCTCCTAGGATTTGAGGAAGAAGAAGCTAGGGCTCCAAGCTTCCATGGCTCCCACTCCCTCTCTCAAGAATACGGTTTATAAAATAGGAGAAGAATGTAGGAATTTCTGAATTTTTACAAAGGGAATTGGTATTTATACCTCCACAACAAGTAAGGGCACAATAAATATTTCCTAGGTACAATTAGTGATGTTTAGGTGCAATCAAACCCTAATCAAACCTTAATCAACTCCCCAAATGTGTTAGGACATCATTAGGACTTAATATGGGTGTTAGGGGGGGTTTAGAGGAGGTTTAATAAGGGTAGGATAGGAATTACACATTAAAAACCAATTAACAGGGACCTTGCTGCTCGAAACTACATTGCTGTAGCAACAGTACTTGCGCTGCGCGCGTCCAACTTGCGGTGGCTCCAATTTGAACACCGTTTGACGAAACGACGCGATTTCTTCTCCCGCCACTCTGTAAATGTCCTAAGTAGAAGCCTCAAAAACCCCAAACCAAACAAAAATTTTCTCGAAGGTTTCTCAATCAAACAAATCAGCCGCGTACCAAAAATCAGTCCGTAACTGTTGTATAACGGATGAAATTACACAGAACAAACTAACGATCAAAACAACGAATGAACAAGCATAATTACTTGTTTTAAAGCATGTTAAAAGACTAATGAAAGGTCCTAAACACATACCCAATGTTACACCAAAACTAAGTGTAAGGAAAATACGAAAAGCGATACGTTAACAAAACGCGAATCGCGAAATCAAACATCTAACGACGACTATACTTTGAACGTCGTGACACATGTAAACTTTATAAAAATTATTATAAACACTTCAAAGGGCTATAGAATAGGATTGAATGCCACTCAGATGATGAACAACAGATAGGAGAAAAGAACTCTTGAAAGACGAGACGCTCACACGGCTTAATCTCAAACTACGCGATAAGGAGAATTGCTATCCTCGAAGCGTCAAAACATCGCAAGACATAAGAAATACATTCAACTAGAAGTCTTAATACATCTAAACATTTTAATCAATCATCATGTAAAGATCTAGGACCAAATCGAGGTCAGGAACACAAAACCCGAGTAAACTCTCAATCGCGTCGCATTTCGACTATCGTCGGGTTACGACTTGTGACTTTAGCAAGTCAACAACTAAATGGCATCTCTTAATAGTATTTTGATCTTAATGTGATCTCTCATACACATCTAGACTCTCTCAGAAGTCAAATAAGCGATCAACAAGGGAAGAAGTGCGAGCATTGCACGCAATTCATCCTGAATTCTAAACCGTATAACAAACCAACGTTAGGTCATCGCCCAACAACAAATACCCAAACACAACTACGGTGTCTCTCAATCCCGAGTGAACACTCGATGCTCAAAATCATAAACCTAGGCTCAATCTCCGAGTCTATTATAACAATAACCAAACCAAGTATTCAAAAATCAAACTATCAAAAATCTCACATTCACAAGTTAAAAAATTACTAATAACCATAATACTAAACACTTAAGATTAAAATTAACTTGACTCATACTTGAGTCGCAAAAGCACACACAATTCCATTATTAATTAATTAACCATGTGAATTCCAAATATATCATCGAAGCATATTCAAGGACATTATAAACATAAATCTCCCAAAACTATTTATTCGGAGCTACAACATGAGATTTAAATGTAAGAATTTCTAAATCATAAATAGTAAAGATTGCGGATAGGGCAATCCACAATTTTAAAAAAGAGTGTTCCACAACATGCTCCTAAAACAAGTAAACCAATCTTCATGATTATGCGAGCCACACTCGTAATTTCCAAGTCATGGATAAAGCACATAAGAGCACATAATAACATTAAACGAAAATTCATTTCATTTCTTTTCCTTTTCTTTTGGTAAGAGGTTTAGTCAATTTCTAACCTACTTACTACCAATCCTAGTCCACCAACGAACCTCTTTTGATCACCAATTTAGGGTACCGACTAAATTGGATTTCAAAAGCGTTACAAGGATCTGAGGGTTATGAGAAAATCTTAAGCATCCTTCCCTACAGTCTCACATAATCATGCAATATTTTAAACATGGCATAATCATTAAGCAATGATAATCATGATCCTATCGTGCAATAGACTAAGTTATTCTTACTAACAATGCACATAAGCATGTTCATACTCAAATACAACCATACCCATTAATTACATTTATTACTTTTGTAAACCACATCTTTGCTTTTAACAGAGTGCATTTATTATGCACACCCGTATAAAAGTAATATATTAATTCCCATAAAAACTACAATACATTTTTCGATACTAGTCATGTTTATACTCCATAATCAACAAGTATATTTTACTCATAATTTATTCGTCAAGCGAATGATAAAATTCCTATAATTAGTAGTACCGCATGTATACACGTATATCATGCAAATGTGATAAAACTCACCAAGTATCACCATACTTCATCCCATATACTCCATGTAATTCATGCAATTCATGCAACTCATATAATTCGTGCAACTCATAGCCACACATATTGGTACAATCAAGCAACTACTAATATCATGTGCAATTTTTAATCCAATCGTACATACTCGTAACACAACACTAAGAAAATGTTGGAAAATTAGTGTTTTTAAGTGAAGTAAATTGGGGCTTTGAGGCACTAATTTATTTGTAAGTCATTTATGTAATGACTATGGTAATTGTGGAATTATGTTCTCCTCCGTGAGTACATAAGAATACTATATATATTTGTCCAATTCGGATATCAGATGAATAAGTTATAGAGGTTTAAAGTAGGACATTTGAAATGTTGGAAGTGGGTTATCCCACATTGGGAATATGTGAAAAGCTTGAAGGGTTTATATACAAAGGCTCCCTTGGTGTTGGGTAAGCTTGTATAGAAAGTACTATTCCTCCCGCGCCCGCAGGGGGGGGGTGCAAATCAAGGTCCGAATTTGGCTTGGACTGGCGTACTCATGTACCTGCACATGCGGACACGAATGTTGGACCAAATTGTGCTACTTAGACAAACCAGCCTTTTGCACATTTTTCTTTTGAATTTTAAATTCAATTTTCGTAACTCCAATATTAAAGAGCGAATTAATTGTGTTTTAATGGACAGTTTAATTCTGTCTTAATGTCCGTTTTAATTGTGTGATTTATGGGCGTAATAAAAACGGTTTTATTAACTAAAACGCGTTGATTCATTGGCCTATATAATGAAACCATTTTCCACAACAGAGGGACACTACACTGAACAGAAAAACACGAAATTCTCTTCCTCCAATACACTTGCATTAGTATTGCATATTGTTCTTCTTCTTCCTTGGCCTCCTGTTTGGTGATAGTCTACAGGCATCGATTCAGTTCGCCGGACCTTAAGTGCAAAGCAATCCGGTCATACCGTTGTATCCTGGGAGACGTTCGTCCTAAGATAGATCTCCAGGCACTTACAGGGAGTGGGGCGAATAACGTTTCAAGGAAACTATGTGCTACACAGGCCTCGGTACAGTTTTCCTTCTACCTGCAGACTTCGACAAACTCTGGTGGACTACCCAGCAGACTTGCAAAACTTCCACCCAGAGGGGACCTTCGATACTTCCACCCAGAGACCTTCGCATGCGCTTCACGAAAGACTTTACGAAGACTTCACCGAGAAGACTTCACCAGCCAGACCTTGCAGAGCCACCCCGGAGACTTAGTAGCAAGTCACCGGTGGAGCTTGAACTAAGACACGGAGAACCTTACAAGTTCCTCAACCGGAAGCCTGGCAATAAACGGTTCGGTTTGGTTTCGTTATTTAATTATTTAATATATATATTCTGTAAGATTGTATAGGGTTCTACCGAACAACCTTGAAACGTTATATTTATTTCTGGTTATTATTGTTATATCAGATAACAATAATCTCTTCTATAGAGAATTCTATAATCTTATAGATTATTGTCGTATTTCAGATATGACTAACGAGAACAATACCTTAGCTCCTACTAAGAATGCTGGGCGATAAGGGGTGTGGAAACACTTCAAACACGAACCCTCCTATGACCAATGCTCAAGTGGTGACTGCGTTCCACAACTACTGGGTGAATCATAGTGAGAAACAGGAGAAATTGAGGGTTGAATTTGAAGCGGCGCGCAGAAAATGTTGTTTTACTTGACCACACTTCATTTGGCAAGGTTTCTGAAAGAAGACCCGCCAAATGTTGGTGAAGATGTTGATTTCCAAGCCGTCAGTGCTTTGGATGCATGGAATCAAGGTGATTTCCTTTGCAAGAACTATGTACTTAACGGGTTGGAAGACTCGTTGTACAAAGTTTATCATTTTAAGAAAACGACAAAGGAACTATGGAACTCTCTTGACCACAAGTATACCTCCGAGGATGTTGGGGCCAAGAAGTTCATAGTTGGTAGATTCCTGGATTACAAAATGACAGAAGCTAAATCTGTGTATAGTCAAGTACAGGAGCTGCAAGTGCTTTACTCTGAAATTGAGACAGAAGGGATGGAAATTAGTGAAACCTTCAAGGTGGCTCACTACAACAAAAAAGGCCTTTAACAACGTTTTAAAAACGTTGTAATAGACATTTTACAGCGTTTTGTAAGCGTTGTGTTAGGCAACGTTGTAATATGCCGGGCTTTTTTACAACGTTTTTAAACGTTGTGAAAGGCTTTTTACAACGCGTTTTTAAGCGTTGTTGAAGGCTTTTTACAACGTTTAAAAAACGTTGTAAAAAATCCTTTCTAGCGTTTAAAAACCTTGTAAAAAAACCTTTTACAACGTAAAAATGTTGTAAAAAGCCTTTTTAAAGTGTAAATTGTGTAAAAGCCTTTTACAACGTTTTTTAAATGTTGTAAAGTATTTTTTCAAAAATTAATTAATGCATTGAATTTTGAACCCCCACAATTTCCTCGGATGCACCTTGGGCCCCTCTCGAGTTGTGCAATTACATGAATATCATCGATATCATGACCAAATGAAGAACTTATCAAATAATTAAAAATAAATAAATTTCTTTGCATCACATTGGGTTTCACAAACAACTCGAGATATTTGCAAGGCAGCAGCAATTACAGCATTTAAAGCAAAATCTCTACTATATAAAAGTTAAATTGAACAGATATGTAAAGATAGCCACATGAATAAACCGAGAACAATCAAGAAACATATACAAGATCTCTTTCTGTAGCTGCAAGTGCAGAAAACTATTTCCCCGATGAGAGCATCCTTTTTTTGCTTGGAAGCGGTGCATGAATCCTTGTTAATTGGTGTTGTATGTATAATAAGACGTTGATGGAAGTGTTAACCACTTGTTGCTACATTGTCCAGCAGTCTCGAGTTATGGTCCTTGATCCTTAGCTTATTTCTTGGGTAATGCCATGGTCCGTAGAGGATCTCTTTCGGTGTTGGTCCCTATACAAGCGTAGAACAAGTCAGGTATGGGATGCTACCCCATTAGCTGTGTGTTGGGACATTTGGCGGGAAAGAAATAGGAGGGTTTTTGATGGGGTGGAAGGTACCATATCGGCAATTAAAGATTCCCTGCTTCCGCAGTTTTTTGCTGGAGCTCACTGAAGACAAGACCTTTTGAGGATAGCTCAAGAATGTCTAATTCTTTTGTAGAGTTTTTGTAAATCTTGTGCGTCTCTTATTGATGGTATAAATCTAATGTACAAAGGATGCATCATCTAATTTGGCGCTGTTTATATTTATACTTTTACTTTTCAAATTTATTTACAAGAAATCAAACAATACCATATTAATGTCCATATGAGAGCATATGGCAGCACTAAGAGTGATGCAGTTTCTGAAATTCGAATCATGGTCTGTCTTTGAACGAAAAAACTGCTTTCATTGAGAGAGAATTAGGTGGTGTGCCCTATATGGTTGGAAAGATATACGAGTCTAGTTTATTGGACAAAAGGTTCGTTTCGAGCTTTGAGGTGTGAGAAATGAATTTTGATTACAGACTATGCAAGCTGCCAGCACATAGTTTCTGCAGCTCCTTTTCATGGGGTAACTTCATGCTTAAAACAACTTTCCAAGAATTAAGGCTAAAATATCCAAAGCCACATTCAACACTATACTATCTGTTTCTTAGTAAATGTGAAATGTTTTTTAAAGGCAAAAGGGATCAAGACTTACCTTTTCTTGACCCAACTGAACTTTAAAATGATCGATTATGTTGTGCTTGGCCTCACGCACTTGGCAATGAACAATATTCATGTACTACAGGACTGTGACTCCTGTTTAAAATAAAGAAATTCAGTAATCTATAGACTCGGTGTAAGGCTTTAATGCAAAGATTTAACTTATTACGAAAGGAAAGGAACTCACCAATTAAATCGAGGTATGATTCGTTGTATCTATCAAAAATTGATGCGATGGGTTTCCACCCTTCTCAAGTTCTTGAGGAAGGTTTCGGAAGAAGGCATCGGTTAAATAGCAACATCCCATTTCAACTAGCATAAGTGCTTTCTTGCTTTCGTTCGCATTCTTTTGAGTGACTCATTCGCTGCATACTCCTTCCCTCAATGTTGGATCTTGTTTCAGCTCTGTTATCAAGCGAGAAAAAGTTAAAACATAGCCCAACTTTTCCATGTGAAAAGAAAATAAAAATATAATTGAAGCGACAAGAAAAAAACAAAACCAAAAGCTCGATGGCTGGGTCACGATTCCTCCAAATTAACAACACATACGCTCAAGACAAAAGCTGAATGATATTCATAACAGTGATGATCTTGAATTTAGTTTGTGTTTTTGGTTTTTCTTTCTCTAGCAGCTGATTCTGCCAAACAATAACCCCTAAAAGAATAGGCATTTGAGGGTACTATATGACAAAGCAGATGCATGTTCATGGCAATGACTTTAATCAATCATGAGTTTAGAGACTTTGTTTTGAAGTTCGTAACTTAATAATCTATCGATGAGATTTTCCTTTGATTTTTCTTCTAGACTAGTGCTATTATTAATAATTAATCTAACAACCAATTGGTCTTGTTACGCGAAACTTTTGAAAATAACATTTAAAACGATTAAAAACACGGTGGAGGAGCATAAATTGCCAAGAGTGGTGGCTATGGACTGAAGTGGGCGTAAATTGTGTGTGATTTGACCGGTTTATAACCTTAAAAACTTCTCCAGCATACTAAATTCAAGACCATCGATGCATTATGAATATCAAAACGAACAACAAAAGGGTCATATTTCGAATGCAAAACATACGGATGGAATATCAAAGCTGCGTGCCCTTAAAAAGATGAGGTACACTTGGTGTTGCAAGTTTCACTATCCGTGTAAAGGTTATTGAGATTCATCTTTAGAGATTCAGAGCTGTTTGTTTAGGAGGAGTCATATTCTTTGATATCTGAAGATTGCGATCTTGGAGAAAAATACCCAGGGCTGTAGAACAATAGAGCAGCAACTAAGAGCTCGGTTTAGTGCTTGTTTCATAACATGATTGATTCACCGAGAAATAAACGGTCAAATCACACACAACCTTAACTCTGTTTAGCTCAATTCTAGAACTCCAACGTGAACTTTCCAACAAGCTCAAAACCTCCTCTTTGGCAAAATCTGTGCTTTGAAGTTCAACTAGAGAAGATTGTACGGAAAAGGGATGGTATGATCCAAGAGATTGAGAAGTTCGAAGGCAAAGAGATGTCATCGGCGAAGGATAGAGTTTTGTAGAGAAAGATGCGATTGGGATCACGTTGAATGACTTGAACTTCAATTTAAAGGAATTTAGTGCAGAGATTAGGCGGGTACCGATGATTTCTCAGAGCAGCTTGAGATTGAAATGGTGGTGATTTGACAAATGTGTACAAAGGCGAATCAACCGCACGCGATTGCAATCAAGTTGTACTATCTGAAAACAAGAGCAATGACAGAAAAAGCCAACATATAGGATAAGAGAATTATAAAAATGTCCCTCGGGAGCAGGAAGACCAAATGTGAACCCAGATATTGTTGCTTCAACATCGAATAGAACCAAGAAAGGGAGCTGAAATCGAGAAGATCAAAACCTCAAGACATACTTCGTATGTACGGTCAAATGTTCTCAGAAAATAAACCAAGTTTCGGGTTGGGCAAGTGTACCAACACAAAATAAGCATGAATGTCGTCGTCTAGCCATTGGA
>CM028380.1:144234927-144262502 GCA_013146195.2 Codonopsis lanceolata
CGAGAAAAGTCATTGTGTTGTGAAAAGTGCGCCCGGTATCTGGTTGGCGATCAGACAATCCACTATTCTTGCGTCTGATCGTGGAAGGAAAAGAGAACCTACAAAGGAAGCTACGAGACACGGACTCAACGACCCTGATGCCTTGAATGAATAAGGGATTCGACCATATTTCCGTTCAGATATCACCCGAAAAGTCCGCTCTTATCCAATGTGTATTCTTAAAAATCCCTTTTTTAGTCTGACATGCCATTACATTTTAGATGTTTGGTATAGTTTTATTTTACGTATTGAATTTACTTTTGCATGTGTAACATCTTGCATCATATACATTATATTGCAATATATCATAATGTTTGTCTGATTTCTTTTACAAAAAAAAGAGAAAAAAATATACATAAAAAAAAGAAAGAGATACTAATGTTCCGAGGAATCAAAGCTAATGTTTCTGGACGGCCGGCCACAGGAAAACCACCACCACTGACCACAGGACCCGTTGTGCCACCGATCCACGACTCGACCTACGCCCGGCGCGGCTTGACCCATCATCATCATCGTCATCATCATCAATCGTTCATCTCGGCGTGCAGGCGCCAGTTGAGGCTGCTCCGCTGGAAAATTCATCGGCCAATTTACGATATAACTAGCGATCTTTGAAGAAGCCCAACGAGTTTCTTGTAAGTAGACACGTTCACGTGAAAAAAAATGAAATGAAAAAAAAATGTTAGTCGAAAAAAAAATGCTAGTCTCGAAAAAAAATGTGTGAATAAAAATAAATAAAATAATAATAAATAAAAAGGAAAGAGAGACAATAAAGGTGGATGTGTCTACCGAGCGAGCACTGCTCGGGACGTGGCGCTCCTGGGATCTCGACATCAGGAAGAACCTGCTCTACTAATCCGCCGCCCCACTCATACTGGAAAGTAGAAAAAATATCATCGGGCTCCGTAAATACCAGGTTCTCGTCGAGGCGTGAAGTAGATGACCGGGCGACAAAAGCATCGGGAATGCCGCTGGGCACAACATGAGCAGAGGAGGGGATGCGGCTCAATCTCGAAATCCTCGTATGACATCACACTGGATATTGCATTTGCGGGAAGAGTATTTCCCAGTATTGACAGATTCGAGGCGATCGCTCGGGTTCTATCACCCAAGCGAGGAGGCCAGGAGGCTGGAGCCATTAGAAAAGATTGGTGCTAATGATTCACCCGCTTCGCCCATGTAAAGAATCCACCATGATGGACACCATCAATATCCGCAACAGTGAGCAAGTAGTATGTAATAATGACCCTCGGGAGGGAAGAAAAGTGCGCTGAACCGGACTAGAACCAACAATCCGCTCGGCTCTCTCCACTGGTATTGCAACCACCGTCGTCACTTGGATCGACCCTATTCTTTGTCAACATCTTGGGACACATAGATTTGGTAGACCCGTCGAATAAGGCGGCCGAAATCGAAAAATGAGAAGGCCGGACTGCCAAAAAAAAGAAAATAAATATGTTGTCAAAAAAATGAAAAAATAATAATAAGAGAAAAAATGTGAATAAATGATGAAAACGAGGGGAAAAGGCATGTACCTCCCACAGGGGCAAACCCATTCGAGGTCGGTGAATCATTCAGGCCCTGTCCATGGAAGCATATAATTGACCAAACCGGCTGTCCCACAATCATACGAAGGATCCGGTCGAAATTTGCGAGACAAGCTAAGGCGGAGGCTCGAGGGGTGGCAGAAGAGTTGGCAAGAGCGATGAACCAAGAAGAAGAAACGAAACGCTTCGTTCCTGCGGGTGCAAAGCGACTTAGTCATCGGTAGACACCGGCGACATTATTAAGAAGCCATTGTCGAACGCTGATGATATATATCTCGTCCGATGATTTAAAACGAGGCTTGAAGCCCGGAGGTCCACGATCTCCTCTACGATGTCGGTAAAATCAAGAGCGAGGTCTCCCATCTTTGGTAGGGATTCCATGTCAGATAAATCGCAAGGGGGTCATGGTCGCTTCCCCCCAGCTGAAATGAAAGGTGTGAGTGGTGTCCCACCAGAAGTCCCGGAGCACGTCAAAGATAGGAAGAAAGTTGGTGAAATGGGTAAAGGAATGCAAGAAAGTCTTTGAAACCGAACCCTCCACCAACAAGCTGTGCGGCTTCGGGTAACATATCAAAAAGCCACATCATTATATGATACCGCACTCTTTCAAACTTCCTGCGAACACGAGAAGAAAATAAAAGTAATCTACCACCCTTATTTCCTTCTCTGTACAGTCCTTTAAGTAAATAATAAACATATCACATATTTTATACTTCATGATTTTTTTATAATAAATTCTTTTAGCACAAATAAAAAAATAATAATAATAAAAAAATCTTGTTCATAAAAAAAATAATATATATATATATAATCCTTTAAATTGTTATATACCATTTTCATACATGTACATAAATTTACATGTAAATAAACATCATTCTTTTTCAAAAAAATAAAACAAAACAAAAAAAAAAACAAAAAAAAACAAAAAAAAAAACAAAAAACAATTTTTATATGTAATTTATTTTGAATATACATAATTTATTTTGCATCATAAAAATTCATATTAGAACTGCATTTGCCATGTATATAATAAAGTGTGAAAAATTTATGCATCATCTAATAAAATGTTCTACATTGCATTTGCATCAAGTAGAATAATTCATGCATTCATATTGTGCATTTCATTTGTCCAATAAGCTACCATAAGGGTACATGAAAAAGAAGATAAAATACCAACAATCATCAAAATAAATATCTTTGTGGTATTTAATATACCCCTGCAGCAGTTGCATGCTTGAAAAATAAATCTAAGGACACGAAAAATATCTGTTTTGTCCTGTTTTTATCCGAAAATATGCCCGAATAGCCATGTACGGCCGCCTTCTGTAGGTGGGTACCGCGATCTGACGAGTAGGTTCCACTCCAAGCATAGCGCAGAACTCCTCAAACATGGGACACATCTCAACAAGTGATCCTCAGAAGACAAAAACCTGGCGGCTCCCCTCAACATGTCCCAATTTATTATGACATTCCGCCAGGATAAAAGGCACCTGAACCCGAAAAGATGTTCGAATAAATCCCTCTCGTCAGAACGCAAAGAAAGGATCCAGAAATCCAGGGCGTTTTCATAAGCCTCAATCTCCAGAGCCGTAGGAATGCGGGCGGCCATTTGTAAGAGATGCGAGAAGTTTTATGGTGGCTGAATAAGGCTATGGCAAGCAATAACAGAGAGTAGTGAGTTTAGAAAGAAAGAATGAACTGAATTGGCAAAGAATTGAGCTGGTTTCCGCCAGAATTTATACCGCAAATGGAGAAGACGGACAATTCAGTGCACAGTGCCCAAATAGTGACGAAAATAGTGTCTGCATAGGAAAACCATGGTGCCACCAAGAAGCCTCTTGGTGCCGCACCATGGCCTTCATTGGCAGCACCAGAAAAGTCCACTGTGTTATGAAAATTCTGCCCGGTATCCTGGTTTGGCGATCCGACAATCCACTATTCTTGCGTCTGATCGTGGAAGGAAAAGAGAACCTACAAAAGGAAGCTACGGGCACGGACTCAACAGCCACAATGCACTGAATGAATAAGGGATTCGGCCATATTTCCCGTTCCGATATCACCCGAAAAGCCCGCTCTTATCCAAAGGTGTATTCTTAAAAATCCCTTTTTTCAGAGTACAGCATGCCATTACATTTTAGATGTTTGGTATAGTTTTATTTTCTGTGTGAATTTACTTTTGCATGTGTAACATACTGCATCATATACATTATATTGCATTATATCATAATGTTTGTACAGATTTCTTTTACAAAAAAAAAGAGAAAAAAAAAATATACATAAAAAAAAAAGAAAGAGATACTAATGTTCGCAGGAATCCAAAGCTAATGTGCTCGGGACGACTGGCTTCTGGGAAAACCACCACCCATGACCCTGGGACCCGTTGTGCCACCGATCCTGACTCCTCGACCTCTGCCCCGGCCGCGGCTTGACCCATCATCATCATCGTCATCATCATCATCGTCGTCATCTCGACGTCTGGGCCGCCGCGCTGAGCTGCTCCCTTTGCAAGAAAATTCATCAGCCAATTTCTGATATAACTTGCTGATGCTGAAGAAGCCCCGCAACAGTTTCTTGTAAGTAGACACGTTCACGTGAAAAAAAAATGAAAATGAAAAAAAAAATGTTAGTCCCGAAAAAAAAAATGCTAGTCTCGAAAAAAAATGTGTGAATAAAAATAAATAAAATAATAATAAATAAAAAAGGAAAGAGACAATAAAGGTGGATGTGTCTACCGAACGAGCCTGCTCCGGGACGTGACGCTCCTCCGGGATCTCGACATCAGGAAGAACCTGCTCTACTAATCCGCCGCCCCACTCATACTGGAAAGTAGAAAAAATATCATCGGGCTCCGTAAATACCAGGTTCTCGTCGAGACGTGAAGTAGATGACCCAGGCCTGACAAAAGCATCAGAATGCCGCCTGGGCACAACATGAGCAGGAGGAGGGGGATGCAGCTCCAATCTCAGGAAATCCTCGTATGACATCACTGGATATTCTGTTGCGGGAACGAGGTATTTCCCCAAGTATTGAGACCGTTCGGGCAGTCGCTCAGGTTCTATCACCCAAGCAGGAGGCCAAGGAGGCACCACTGGAGCCATTAGAAAAGATTGGTGCTGACGATTCACCCGCTCGCCCATGTACAAAGAATCCACCATGATGGACACCATCAATATCCGGCAGCAGCTGAGCATCAGAGTAGTATGATAATGACCCTCCAGGCCTTCCCAGGGAAGAAAGTGCACTGAACCCGGACTAGAACCAACAATCCGCTCCAGCACTCTCTCCCTGGTATTGCAACCACCGTCGTCACTTGGATCGACCCTATTGCTGTCAACATACTGGGACACATACGGAGGCTGGTAGACCCGTCGAATGAGGCGGCCCGGCGAAAATCTGAAAAATGAGAAGGCCCAGACCTGCACAAAAAAAAAGAGAAAATAAATATGTTGTCAAAAAAAAATGAAAAAAATAATAATAATAAGAGAAAAAATGTGAATAAATGATGAAAAAGCAGGAAAAGGCATGTACCTCCCACGCCGGGGCAAACCCATTCAGGGTCGGTGAATCATTCCGGCTGGCCCTGTCCATGGAAGCATATAATTCAGCCAAACCAGCCTGTCCCCAATCATACGAAGGGATCCGGTCGAAATCTGCGAGACAAGCTAAGACGGAGGCTCTCAGGGTGACAGAAGAGTTGGCAAAGAGCGATGAACCAAGAAAGAAGAACAGAAACGCTCGTGCCACTCGTAATGCAGCATCACCGACGACATTATTAAGAAGCCATTGTCGAACGCTGATGATATATATCTCGTCCGACGATTTAAAACGAGGCTTGAAGCCCAGGAGGTCCACGATCTCCTCCCTACGATGTCGGAGAGTAAAATCAAGAGCCAGGGTCTCCCCTATGCTGGTAGGGATTCCCGTAATAGCGGTAAAGTCGCAAGGGGTCATGGTCGCTTCCCCCCAGCTGAAATGAAAGGTGTGAGTGGTGTCCCACCAGAAGTCCCGGAGCACGTCAAAGATAGGAAGAAAGTTGGTGAAATGGGTAAAGGAATGCAAGAAAGTGCTGAAACCCGAACCCTCCACCAACAACTGTGCAGCTTCGGGTAACATATCAAAAACTTCGGCCACATCATTATATGATACCCGCACTCTTTCAAACTTCCTGCGAACCTGAAAGAAAAAAAAAAGAGGTAAAATCTCTACCCTTATTTCCTTCTCAGTACAGTCTTTTAAGTAAATAATAAATATATCACATATTTTATACTTCATGATTTTTTTATAATAAATTCTTTTAGCACAAATAAAAAAATAATAATAATAAAAATCTTGTTCATAAAAAAAATAATAAAAAATATATATATAATAATCCTTTAAATCTTTATATACCATTTTCATACATGTACATAAATTTACATGTAAATAAACATCATTCTTTTTCAAAAAATAAAAAAACAAAAAAACAAAACAAAAAAAAACAAAAAAAACAAAAAACAATTTTTATATGTAATTTATTTTGCATATACATAATTTATTTTGCATCATAAAAATGCATATTAGAACTGCATTTGCCATGTATATAATAAAGTGTGAAAAATTTATGCATCATCTAATAAAATGTTCTACATTGCATTTGCATCAAGTAGAATAATTCATGCATTCATATTGTGCATTTCATTTGTCCAATAAGCTACCATAAGGGTACATGAAAAAGAAGATAAAATACCAACAATCATCAAAATAAATATCTTTGTGGTATTTAATATACCCCTGCAGCAGTTGCATGCTTGAAAAATAAATCTAAGGACACGAAAAATATCTGTTTTGTCCTGTTTTTATCCGAAAATATGCCCGAAAAGCGTTTCGGAAAAATTAAACTTATACTCCGAATATTCCGTTTCGCGATTCTATTGCATGCAAAAATGTGATTTAATGTAAAACATGCATCATATAACTCCATTTGCATTTAAGAACATAAATCATGCATAGTAGGGTCAAATAGTGACCACTAGTTCAAATCATGCATCGCAAAAATAAATCATAGAAATTTCATACATTATCACTCAATTACATCATTTAGGCATAACTAGGACATGCATACGCATCACTAATAAAGTCAGGAGTGCTCCAAAAGTCCCAAACAGGGCAAGAATTTAGCAGATCTGAAAAATAGTCAAGAAAATTGCTAGAAAAGAGAAATCTTACAGTGGTTAAGGGAAGGTTGGACACGTGGGTGTCCCGATCTCGCAGAAGGTTGCCCTAGTCATCCTTAGAGTACGGATAATTGAGCCTATTCCGAACCAAGCTAGGAGGTTCCCTCCTCCTCCCACCAGATTCTGGGCGCATCGGTGCTTTCCCTTTCCTGGATCGCGAAGAAGATGCCATCTGCTAAGTAAAACACTGAAATTGGCGGAAGAAAATCGAGAAAAGGAGCGAAAATGAAGAAAAAAAAAAGAAAAAGAAAGCAGCAGCAACAATGGCAACGAGCGGCAGAAGAAAAGAAATGAAGAAAAGAGAAAGAGGAGCAGTAGCCCCTCTCTCCCTCACTCCCGTCAATCATTAAGGGAGGAAAAGGAAATTTCCCCTTTTCCCCCTCCAAAGTTTGGAGCTGCAGCACTTTGGTCCTCGAGTTTCAAAGTTCTCACCATGGTCCCTGAGCTTAACAGAAAGTTAACAAAGTTAGTCTTGTTAACCAAAATTTGCAACCATTCACCAAAGGACAAAAGAAAATAATATCCCCAGCAGATCAAAAGAAAAGAAAAAAAAGTGAGCAAGAATAAAATTCCCAGCATTAGGCCGAACTACGTTTGGTCTGATTCCTTGAAAAAGGATACGTGAGGCGACCTATCTTTATAGGTCCGACCATCACAAAAAAAAAAGAGAATAAATTCCCCGGCAAAGAAGAGTGGCGAAATGTCGAATCACCGAATCAGCGGCGACCACCGGGTGCAAAGGTAAGTCGTAACAATATTCTACCACGACTCTAGAATAATTTCCTTTTAGGAAAATTTTGAAAATTTGAAAAAGAAAAAAAACTTTGCTTTGTTTTTCAAATAAAAAAAACTCTTTTAAATTGAGATTTGATTTCAAAAATACAAAAAAAAAAAAAAGAGGAATATTTCAAAAACAAAAAAAGAGGAATATTTCAAAAACACAAAAAAGAAGAATATTGAAAAAAAAAACAAAGAAAACAGGGAGAGCGAAAAAGAAAGAGGAAGGAAAAAGAATATTTTCCACTTCACAATTTTCGAAAATACTTGAAGAATGATCAATTTGCCGTGCTCGGCGACGGATCTTTATCTGGCCGAGCACGCTTCGGATATTTGAAAATTTTCGTTATGTGGAAAAAGAGGCAATGACCAACCATACATAACTTAGAAAATTCTTTCTTAACATGTTTCAACGACAAGGTATTGACCGGTTGAAATGTGGTGGCGTAAAACATTCAAATCTTCATACCGTATTTGACAACGGTTTGACCTAAGAATACGACTTTTCGAAAACACAAAAATCTTTTTCCGTCAGATTCTCGATCGGGCTCGACCCAAGAACATGACATCCTCACTTTAGTTGTAGTTTAGGTTTTGGCCCGAACTATGCTTGGTCCGATTTCCTTTAATAGGGAATACGTAGGCAGCCTCTACATTAGTAGGTCCGACCATCGAGCACATTAAATTCATATCTGGCTTAAAACTTCGATAATTTTTTATAACCGACTAAAAATGTCTAGGTTATAGAGTTTGATAGCATGTTCAGGCATTATAATCGCTACCAATTGCATTCTCCGTTCTTAAATGAACGAAATTGAGAGTCTTTGTTTATCAACGATGTTCGCCTACTCAAGCAAGCCTTAAGGTTACCCGTAGACTCCATCGTTGAGGGGCTCTAGACACCCCAATTCTCGTACTCGTATGTGATCGACATAAAATATCAAGAACTGTTAAAACTTAACAAATGTCAAGTTGCGTGAGTCAAAATGCGAAAGGAAAAGCAGATGCGCGAAATGCTGAAGCAGGGGGGGAAAGTGCAAAAATCTCAAACTTCCAAAGCTTGATGGTGCCGCACCAAGGCCCTTGGTGCCGCACTGGGGTGCCTTGGCCGCACCATCCCTTGCACTGGCGTTGTCTCGTTTAATTGTACAAGTCTTAATGCACGTAGTACAACTCACCAATGCACGGACAAGAAACCGAAGAATTCCAGCCGTGTCCTCAGCCCTCAGTATAAATAGAGGGTCCCGGCCTCTCATTTCATTGCTCATTCCTCCGCGATTTTTAGATCGCAGCGAAGCTCTGCTTCGTTTCCTTCGATATCAATAGTACGAGAGGTGCGAGATAGGTGAGTGGAAGCCCCTATAGTCTCCAAACCCCGTCCAAACTCTGCCAAATCAAAAACCCATAGGTTATAAGTGATCCCTAGCTTAGTTGTTAGGTATCCACCTCACTTCCCCAGTCCAAAAATCCCAAAGTAAGCCGTTACTCTACCCGAGTAACAAGCTGAAAAAGTCAAAAACTAAGTCTAGGTTCCGCCCAACCAAAAAGGCCAAAACCTACCCAAATAAGCTGTCACTCTGCCCGAGTTGATAAGCCCAAACCTCTAAAATCAAGCAGTCATCCTGCCCAATTCAAAACAAAAGACTCCTCTCCAAGGACAGAGCGAAGAGCACCGCTCTAAAAGGTAATACCTTTAAGAGCGTATTTTATTTTATTTGTATTTTCTGTCTTTTATTTATTTTTCAAAAGTTGTTATTTAAATCCGGCGCAATGTAGCAAATATAAGCCGCTGTGCTGCCCGGATTAGATTAGGAAATATTATGTAAAAGAGCCGTTATAATGGCCAAATATTCTTAAATGTATCTGTAATTATTGGAAGGAGGTGGCTGCGAGTCCGTAAATAATGTAGCCACGAATGTATTTGTTTAAATTTCCTGTCATTATAATACCTTATTTATTTGCTAGATAAATATAACAATAAGCATACTTCAGCCAAAAACGTTTTGAGACCGAAAGGGCGAGTTGGGTGCCTAGCACCTTCCCAACTCGTAACTTAGCCTCCGAACCCACTTTTAAAAATCTCTGGTTTTTCTTTTCTGGTTTTTCTTTATTTCTGCCTTAAAATAAAGATGACGACTCTAAAACTTTCAGATCCAGTGGGGCCTCGCAACATTCCCTCTTTGCACTTTCTGTCTCTCCCTAAAAAAGGGAGATACGGGAATAGGAGGGAGTGATGCATTCCCATATCCTGGTATCCCCTAAACAAGGGATAACTTGATGCGGGAAACCCATAGCTCCCATAGTGATCTGAATGGGCCATAAGGCTATTTTCAATAAGTCCATAGTGGGGGCGTCGCAATATCTTTTCTTGCACTTCTCCGTTTTCCCCTAAAGAAAACAGGGGAGAATGGGAATGGAAGGGTAATGCATTCCCATATCCTGGTATCCCCGAAATAAGGGATAACTTGATATGGGAAACCATTAGTTCCCATTTTGGATACAAAATCCACTCAGGGCAACCGAGGCACATTCCAACGTGCTAATATAGACAGCACTCCTCTCGCACTTTGGATTTCGTCTTCCCCTAAACAAGGGAGGGTGGAACGAGAGCAGTGGTGTCCCGCATCCGCACGTACGCGCACCCCTATCCAAGGGCGCGCGGGGCGCGGGTCGCACCCCGGGAACCTCACAGCGAGCGCACGTTCCCGGAAACCCACACGGAGGCGTCCTTATATGGTAATAAAGGAGTTGTTCGGCATGACCCGCGAACCTACTCCGGGTTTCTACAACGGAGTCAATTTTAATTTGACTGTTCTTCCCGGTGCTTATACTGAGTACAGGGAAGATGACCCAATCTGCTTGCAGCGCAAGCTGGCTTCCCTTTTTTTCTACCTTATGGGACGGTACCTTCTGGCGGACCGACCCAGATATATAGATGTACGGGTTGTAGACCTGGTGCTGCAGGCTCGGGACCGTCGAGTAAATATCATCCCGGTGATTCTGGCTGAAACCTTGTTTGGCATGGATGCTTTTGCGTCTGGTGATGAGGTGTTCCCTTCCGGCAGCCCTCTTTTGATTCACATGTGGCTAGAGGAGCATTTTAACTGGGTGATAGGCCCAGTGCCGATAGGAGCAATGTATGATCCTGGGCTATATGGCTCTCGTGGCCATTACCATCAGACGAATTTTTTGGAGCATGACGGGATTGAGTATTTCTTGCGTATTGGCTCCATGGAAATCATATGGGTTGTCAGCCACTGGCGGATTCACAGCTTCTTTATGTATACCGGGGTCTATGCCTAAGTTATTATGCCAGGTCTTGAGCAAACCACATTTTATTTGGCGTACACCGTCCTCTGATTGAAGAGCTGGAGATGAATAGGGACGTAGGCACCTTTATCCGCAACATATGGCAGCTTGATTTTGATTCACGGGAGGTAGCTTATGCCTATTATGAGTATATGCTTCTGTCCCATGAATATCTGTCATGGGTGTTAGTGGCTGCTGAGGGGCATTCCCGCGTTATTAGGCATGCATTGAGGAGGATGCTAGGCATGCGAGTGAACAGTGGCCTGGATTCTCGCCTGATGGAGATAGGCGGGGATTTGGAATACTCGGGGCTGGTAGTCCCTCAAGTCCTGCAGGAGGATTTCAGGCGGGTGCATGACCTTGGTGCCCGCATGGCTCCTGATCGAAATGAGGCAGGTCCCAGTAATGCGCCTCCTCGTTTGAGCAATGCAAGTCGACGGAGCAATCCCCGACAAGCAGATGAGGTTGTTCCTCCTCAGACTGGCAGACGAAGTACTACCCATAGGGATGATGGCGCTGGCCCAAGTCGTCCGGCTGTTCAGGACAATGGCGATGCTGATGATGAAGAAGATGAGGACACTTCTGGTGGTTCCCACGCTGGTGAGACTAGAGCTTCTTCTATGCCTCGGAGGAGTATATAGTCACGGCTAGGCAGACGCCGTAGGCGCTGATGGACCGTTTCGGGGCTAAGCTGTAATAAAAGGATAGTTGGGGGGAATAGGGGGTATAGATAGCAAGTAGTATGTATATAGACAAATGTACATGAATTAATGCTAATCTTAAATGTCTTAGCTGCTTATTCCTAAGCTGCACCTTATGGATTGTGTTATGTTATATTTTGATGTTTTATGCGAGCTCTGTCGTGGTTTTTCCTTTTTAGTCAGTCAAGACTCTGCATATGCTGAAGGCTTTGGCAAGCTAGAGGTTAGATGCTGAGGATTTAGGAACTGCATTCCCTCTCCTTTTCTCCTGTTTCATTTTTTTATACTCTAACTTTTTCCTAGGCTGCCCTTTTGGATTTTCAACGTAGCAAGCCCTTATTTCTCCTTTTGTTTTTTTATGCTCTAATTTTTTCCTAGGCCACCCTTTTGGGTTTTCAACCTAGCGAGCAGGAGAGGGAAACAATCTGCAAGATATATCTTTTGGCTCACGCATAGTACCTTTTAAGCTTATCGAGGTTGAAAGGCTGAACAAGGTCTTCCCCATCTTGATTTGTGAGGAGCACCGCACCTCCTGTCCAGATCTCTTTGACAATATACGGTCCCATCCATGGAGACTTCCATTTTCCTCTAGTATCAACATAACTAGGGGGTTTTCGCGAAGCATCAGGTCTCCTACTTAGATGTCACAACCTTTGATTTTTTTGTTAAATGCTCGAGCTATTCGCCTTTGATATGCCTGAGTGTGTTCCAGGGCTGACAGCCGCCGTTTGTTGATCAGGGCTAATTCTTCGTAGCGATGCTTGACCCAATTGATCTCTGATATGTCTAATTCCATCATTACTCTTAATGATGGGATTTCAACTTCGATAGGCAGTACATCCTCCATGCCATATGCCAAAGAATAGGGAGTAGCCCCAATGGGTGTGCGAACTGAAGTGCGATAGCCTCAGAGGGCTAGTGGAAATTTTTCTGGCCAGTCTTTTCTTGTGTCAGCCATTTTTCTGATGATGTTTTCTAGTGTTTTGTTGGCTGCTTCAACGGCACCATTTCCTTGTGGGCGGTATGGGGAGGATTTATGCCTTTGGATCTTGAATTCGTCGAGGACGATTTACGTCCAATTCAAAATGTGTGCCGTTGTTGGAGATAATTTCGAAAGGTACTCCGTATTGGTATATGATATTGGTCCTAATGAATTCAGACACCTTTCGAGCATTCAATATTTTGTAGGAAGAGGCTTCCACCCACTTTGTGAAGTAGTCGACAACTACCAAAACATATTCGTGGCCATTAGATCCCTTTAGATGGATTTGTCCTATGACGTTGACTCCCCAAGTTGAGAAGGGCCAGGGGGCTGTGGAGTTGTATAAGATATGCGGGGGCACGTGCTATAAATTTGCGAAGTGCTGGCATTTGTCGCAATGACGTACCCAATGGATACAATCAGTTTCCAGTGTAATCCAATAGTACCCCTGCCGGATGACTTTTTTGGATAGCATGTGCCCGTTCATATGTGGTCCACAGGTACCACCATGAAGATGGTCCATGATTTGCTCAGCCTAGGCCTGATCGACGCATAATAAGTTTAGGCCCTCGTAGTGCCTTTTGTACAGGCTACCTCCGCTGATTACAAATTGCGATGCCCATCTCCGTAGGGAGACTTTCCCCATTTTGTCTAGACTGGGAGGATAGACTCCTTTCTGAAGCAGATTCATGATGTCTGAATACCAGGGCTCGTCGTCCTTTTCAAGAGCAGCATCAATTCTGAAGCAGTAGGCCGGAGTGACCTTCTTCCCCACTATAAATGGTTAGACATTGGTTTCTATGGGAATTTGAACCAATGATGCTAGAGTGACCAAGGTATCAGCAAATTGATTTCTATCTCGCGCCAAGTAATGAAACGAGATATTATCAAATTCGATGGCTAGTGTTGTCAATTTGGCATGATAGAGCTGCAGCCGGGGATCCTGGGTCTTCCACTTCCCATCGACTTGGTTTATGATTAAGGCGGAGTCACCGTAGACTTCCAAGTCTTTGGCTCCTTTTCGGAGGGCTTCTTTTAGACCGGCAATACAGGCCTCATATTCAGTTGTGTTGTTTGAGCATTCGAATTTCAACCTTATGGCCAGTGGAGTGTGGGAATCTGTTGGGTCAGTAACAAGATCCCTATGCCAAAGCCCCTTTTGATGGCGGCTCCGTCAAAGAACATTTGCCAGCTGGTGTCATGATCGGCAATTTCTAGGACACCTTCGTCCGGGAAGCTGGGCTCAGCTGCATCTTCTGCTTCTAGAGGCAGATCAGCTAAATGGTCCGCAATTACGCTACACTTGATAGATTTGAGCGTGACATAGGTGATGTCAAACTCGTTGAGGAGGAATGACCATTTAGCTAGTCGGCTGGAAAGTGATGGCTTGCTGAAGATGTATTTTATTGGATCCATCCTGGAGATGAGCTTGATGGATCGGGCTTGTAGATATGTTTTGAGCCATTGCATTGCCCAGACTAGACCCGTGCAGCTTTTCTCCAATGCTGAGTAATTAAGCTCGCTTCCTTGCAGTTTCCTACTTATGAAGTAGATGACATTTTCAATGTAGGAATTTTCTTTTTCTTGGGCGAGCATGGCCCATACTGACGTATCTGTGACGGTTAAATATAAGAGGAGATGTTTAAGTGTATGTGGAGGAGCTAGCACTGGTGGATTGGTAAGGTAGGCTTTTATTTTTTCAAAGGCTAGCTAGCATTTTTCGTCCCAGACTTGGTGAGTATTTTTCTTTAGGAGTTTAAATAGGGGCTCATATATGGAGGTCAGCTGTCTGATGAAGCGGCTGATGTATTGCAATCGGCCCAGGAAACCCTTGACTTCTGTTGGAGTTTTTGGCTGAGGCATATTTATGATGGCTTTGATTTTGGCCGGCTCGATCTCGATGCCTTGCTCAGTCACCATGAATCCCAGGACCTTGCCTTTGGTAACCCCAAATGTGCATTTGGTAAGGTTAAGCTTCATCTAATGCTTTCTTAACCTTTCGAATAATTTTTGAATGCCTTTGATATGGGCACCGTCGGCATCGCTGGAGTTCACGATCATGTCGTCAATGTACACTTCGACCTCTTTATGGATCATGTCGTGGAAGAGAGCGGTGGCAGCTCTTTGATATGTAGCCCCAGTATTTTTTAGCCCAAATGACATGACAGTGTAGCAGTAGGTTCCCTAGGGGGTGGTGAATGATGTTTTCTCCTGGTCTTCTGCTGCCATTTTGATCTGATTATAGCCTAGCATGCCGTCCACAAAGGATCTTATTTTGTGAGAAGCCATAGCGTCTACCCCAATATCAATGTTGGGTAGAGGGAAGTCGTCTTTGGGCGATGCCTTGTTGAGGTCGCGAAAGTCTACGCAGATCCGAACCTTTCCATTGGGCTTTGGAACGGTCATCATATTTGACAGCCAGATCGGGTATTCTACTACCCGAATAAATTTGACATGTAGCTGCTTCATGATTTCTTCTTTCAATTGTAGTGACCATTCTAGTTTGATTCAGCGGAGTTTCTGCTTGACTGACCAAGCATCAGGATAAGTAGGGATTCGGTGTTCAACAATGGCTGGATCCAGCCCAGACATATCTTCGTAGGACCATGCAAAGATGTCCACGAATTCTTTGAGGAGGTCAATAAGTGCCACCCTTTCAGAGCCTTGTAGGTAGCTGTCGATTTTGCCTTCTTTGGTTTCATTGTTCAGCCCTAGATTGATGGCGGATAAGTCTTCATTTGCTGCTGCCGATAGGTGTTTTTCTTTGTGCTTGATTGACTTTGCGATCTCAAGTAGGTAACTTTTATCTTTTGGGTCCATTTCATCAAATGACTCATTATTAAAATTAATTAATGCGTCTTTTAATGAAGGTGCAACTAAGGAATACGCAAAGACATCTAGATTATCGTTATTAGCAAACTGTACAGGGTTATTTACATTATTGAGGACCTGGGGTTTGAAATCCTCAATTTTAGGGAGCGGATCGGTAAATGACCAATCCGTAAGGCTATAGGAAGGATGGGGAATAATATATCCAAAACGGTCCACCAGATCTGTAGGTGTTAAGAGCGGGCCGGTCGTAATATATCAATTTTGCAGAGGCTTATCAGCAATAGAATCGAACTCAGCAGGGAGCTTCTTATAGCTAGTGCCTCCATCTATCATACCCAGAAAACTGTCTCCCAGACAGTCATCATCTAACAGGGCCAGAGCATAATCGTCTTGGTCTATAGACCAAGTATTCTTAGCGGTGACATTTTTACATGCAGGGGTACGGGGCTCCAGGGTAACCTGTTCCATTTTATCTGTGGCGAGACTGACATTTTCGAAGATCTCCCAACCAGGGTGCCTTTTCCCATTCTGGTCTAACCAGGGCTCAGGAAACATGAGATAAACATATGTTTCCCCTTTCCTTACAAAGTAACCATTTTGGGTTTTTTTTTTTTTTGTATGGTTGGAGAGGAGGATATTTGTAAGGACGCTTTTCTCTTTCTGCCTTGCTTTTCTCACGTTTTTGTTTCATGACTGCGGCTATTTCAGCTGGAGTAGGTTTGTATCCTAGACCGAAAGGAGGGATACATTCCTTAAGTTCATCTTGGACTAGATTAACAAGTCCCATCTGATTTCTGCCGAGACCCAAACCATGCATATAATTCATTTTTTGGAACATGTTTAAAGGGACCATGTTTCTTAGAGATGTTGTCTTTTTCTTGGTGATATCAGTTTCTCGCCCATATTCAATGGCGTTGACTCTAGCCTGGGGGATAACCTCAAAGCCACTGAGGAATATACCTATGTCATCATGCTCTATCTCAAGGATTGGGATGTCCCAGTTTTCCTTGTTTTCCACGATCTTATCATCCAAAATGATTATTATGTGATCATCGTGGAAAATTTTGACACGTTGATGCAGCAAGGAGGCTACCCCTTTTACCCCATGGATCCAAGGGCGTCCCAGTAACAAGCTGAAAATGGCTGGTATGTCTAAGACTTGGAATTCCACTAGCGCATGGTTAACGGTCCAATAGTCATCATTAAGGTGACCACCCCTAGGACACATTGACTAGTGTTGTTGTATGCCCTTACCGTCTGTGATGAAGGAACCAGCTCTGATATTTTTGTTCCCAATTTGGCTAGGGTGCTTGTGGGACATACATTTAAAGAAGAGCCATTATCTATCAGAACTCGGGGAACCCTTTTTTCCATGACCCCTACAGTGATATGGAGAGCATCAATGTGGTTGGTTCCTTCTCTTGGCAGATCTAGATCAGTAAACATAATCACATTCCCAAAGTGTATGTTTCCAATCATTTGAGTGAGCTCATTAGGGGAGGTTTCAATAGGGATGACCACTTGACTCAAAGATTTAGCCAGTGTATCACGGTGGGTTTTGGAAGCACATAGCAAGCCCCAGATAGATATATTGGCTTAAGTTTTCTTCATCTGAGATAGCAGAGTATCTTCCACAGTCTTAGCCCCAGTATCTATTTCCTGATCTTTGTCGGAGTGGTCACCTCTTTCCTGGTTTTGTTGGTAGGCTTGACTAGATCTAGTAAGGTGGCTAACATCCCCACCAACCCAAGTGGCCTTTTCAGTGCTACAGTTATTTTGGGTACCCATGATAGTGTCCCAAAAGAGCATATTACAATTAGGCTCTTATATGGTTGGAGAGAAAGGGATAATGATATATGGCAATGAGTGTTTATTTCTTTCGAACTTGGGTACACAATCTTTTTCATCAGCCTCAATCATATTGATTTGAGGTAGAGGGTTATTGACTATATTTGGTCTAGGAGGAGGTTATTCAATAACCTTATCATCTATTAGGTCCTGGATAGCGTTTTTTAGCACATAACATTTGTCAGTGAGGTGACCACTGCAACGATGGTATTCACAGTACTGGGCATGATTCCTTGTGTTGGGCAGATGATTCGACGACCTATAGTTTTCCAAAGGCTTTAGCATTCCCTGTGCCATTAGCCCTTGCAGTATCACAGACTAAGGAGCGTGCAATTCATCATAGTACCAGTTCCCTCTGTTCTAACCCCTGAAATTCCTGTTTGGACCACTGTTTCCTCCCACTACGTTGATAGACCTATCTGCTCCATAGGACCATGGAACAGTGTTATAGTTCTGGGTAGGAAAATTGGCGGATGCATTCCCTACCATATTGACGGCTGATCCTGATGCGACTGCCTTTCCTTTTGAATAGCGGAAAGAGTTGGAGGGCGTATTGACTTTTAGATTCCCAGTCCGTATATCTTCATCAATACGAACTCCTATCTCCACTACTTCTTTAAAATTGCTATAGGGGAGATACCGCATGTGCTCCTGATAAATGGGTTGGAGGTTTTGATGAACATTCTGCATGACTCAGCCAGATCAGGTCTGTCGAGTGTTTAAGCTAATTTTCTTTTCCACCTTGTTGCAAACTCAGCATAGGTTTCTTTTTCCCTTTGGGTGCACGATTCAAGATCTTTTTTATTTTCGGGGGTAGTATTATCTTTGTACCTCTCTAGGAACCCTTTAGCTATTTGGTCCTAAGTACCCATGGTGCTATTGTCTGCCGACATTAGCCATTACTTGGCAACCCCTATTAAGGTAAGATAGAAATTGGAAGCCATAGCTTCAAAGCTAGCCCCTCTTGACTGCATGCCAGTGGAATAGGATTTTAAGTGAGATATAGGGCATCCAGTCCCATCGAACTTTTTTATGTCGGGTATTTTAAATTTTGAAGGTAGTATTGCTGAAGGTTGCAATGCTAATACCCGTGTAGAAAATTCTCCTTTGTTCAAAACTTTGAGCATCATATTTTTCAAATTTTCCATGTCAGCCTCCATTTTGGTGGGAGGGGGAGTTAGATTTTGGTATATGCTGGTAGGATTAGGAAAGGCTGGGTTATTTTCTGGCTGTGGTATTTGGTAAGGATTTTGGGTTGGGTAAGGATTTTGGGTAGGTGGTTTATTGGCGGCCAGGATCATTAAAAGGTAAATAGGTCGTTACTTGGCCTGATTATAGCTTCTTGAGTCCATATGTGGGCTATTTTGGAGTGGATTGTTGATGGGAAAGGTGTCATTTGGATTTTGGCTTAGGGAATGATATGGAGGGTAGGGCGAGAAAGGATTAATATTTGGGTAATAAGGATTAGGTTGGGGATTTGGATTTGGAGTAATGGTGGTATTTGGTGGGGTTGGTGTTTGGCTTGGGGTTTGGGTTTGGAGGAACATGGGAAGTTGATGCCTCTTGAGGGACTGCAGGAAAAGAGGTTTCCTCACCACTGGGTTTTAAACTTTGTACCAGATTAGCCATCTAGCTCATTATGCGATCAGCCTGTGCACCCAAATTTTGATCTAGCCATTGTTGCATAGCCAGAGTCGGAGCGTACGCTAGAGCCCCTGTATCTGTACCCACTACGGACGACTCATTTTGAGCTGCCATTCTGCTAAAATATGTACTCTCTGCACTGATTCTGCCCTTTTCTGATCTGCATGTATCCCGTATCAATCGACCAGCACTATCTCTGCCTTTCCAAACTCGGGCTAGGTTTCTGAGGAAAAGGTTGAAGGTATCAGAAAGGGTTGGCTGAAGGCTTTCTGGGTTTGGAGTACAGCGTGCCTTTATTAGTATTTTTTATTATTATTTATTTTCCCCACAATTGATCGGACAAGCACCCGCTTTGTCTTGACAGTCTCAAGACTATTCCTGGAATAGTTGATTTTTTCTCCAGAGTATAGGGCTCTCGTATTCCATCTGCCTTTTGACTCCCCAAGATCGGACTGATCTCAGACGAAGGACCTATACTCTTTCCGGGATCCACCATTCAAAATAGTCTAGGTCGAATATCAAAAAATCATTGGTCAGCTCTGTGCATATTTTTTATTCATCATTTTTCTCTCCCTTTTTTTTTTGCTTCTCTTTTTTTTTTTTTGCACAAGGACTGATCAATAATTAGAGATATAATAACCAATTGGTCCATGAAGTGTCCTAAGAAACTATATGCAATTTTAACTTTGGCTGATGCAAGGGGTAAGCTGGCCATGGTGTAGGGTAGCAGTTCGGAATATTTCTACATGCGTGCGCGTGTGTGCGGCATCTAGAAAGCAGTAAAATCTCTTTCTCTTTTTTTTCAGATATAAAGCAAGAAATAAAACAGATATGGTCTGTCTTGCTGTTCTTTGTGGATTTTATCAGCTTTTTAGTTTGAGCGCGAGCAAGCAACCATTCAGATCAAGAAATAGAAAGAAAAGTGGGGAATCTATCTATTCCTATTAATTACATATTTGTCCTAGTCCCCAAAATAAAATGACAGAACGAAAGAATATGTACATATTTTTGTGCGATAAAAATAAGTACGCAGAATAAAATATAAAGCAGAATAAAGCAATAATAAAATAAAGCCCTAGCCCTTTTGTTATGCTGTCCGGAAATGTATTTTATTCTTTTTTTTTTTGTTTTTTTTAATACCTGTAACGATAACTGGAACGAAACTGCTGCAAGATGGAGGATCATATCCACAAATATATACACAGATATATAAGAACGCGATATTTAAAATGCTAAAGAAATATAATAAGCATATTTTAGTCAGAAACTAAAGAAAACTGATTTTTTTTCCTTTTTTTTTTTTTGTGAAAACTGAGTCTAGCCCTCCATTTTTATTTTCTTTAAAATAAAAACGACGTCCACAGAAAAGTCGCCACTGTGGGTGCCCCGGAGTGCTCCCGAACCCCGCGCGCCCTTTTTTAGGGGAGCACGGCGTGCGGAAGGACATCACACTTTCCATTTCATCCTCCCTTGTTTAGGGGAAGACGAAATTAAAAGTACAGAAAGAGTGTTGTCAAAAAAGTACGTTGAATACGCCTCGGTCACCGAGTATGCTTTAGTCCATTATGAGTGTTTTGGATTTCTCCGTATCTCATCCTTCCTTGTTTAGGGGAAAACAAGATACAAAAAACGTATCACCCTTTTCATTCTCATCGTCCCTTGTTTAGGGGAAAATGGAAAAGTGCAAAAAAAAAAAAAAAACAGATGTTACGAAGGCGCGTGGGAACACGCCCTGCCTCACTATGGACAGTTGTACATTCTGGGTCACTATGAGTGTTTTGGGTTTCCCGTGTCTCATTCTCCATTGTTTAGGGGAAAACAAGATACATAAAGTGCATCACCCTTTTCATTCCCATCGTCCCTTGTTTAGGGAAAAACGAAAAAGTACAAGAAAATGATGTTGTGGGCCTCACTGTGATCCAAAATGTTGTAACAGAGTCGCCATCTTTATTTTAAGGAGAAATAAAGAAAAATAAAAAATAACCAGAGTTTGTAAAAAAGGGGTTCGGGGGCTAAGTTACGAGCTGGGTAGGTGTTAGGCACCTAACTCGCCCTTTCGGTCTCAAAAATAGTTTTTGGCTAAAATATGTTTTTATTATATTATTCAACAAATAAAATAAAGTATTAAAACAGATATATCTATATCTACATTATTTACAGGCTTGCAACTACCTCTTTCTAGTAATTACAAATACATTTATAAATAGTTGGCCATAATAACGACTCTTTTTAGTGCTATTTTTTTTATAGAAATCCGGGCAGCATAACTCCTTATATTTTTTACATTGGGCCGAATGAAAATAACATTTTTTATATAAAAATCTCTTAAAGGCTTACCTTAAAGAGCGTAGGTTGTGCTCGCTCTGTGCTTTCGGGAGAGGGAGTCTTTTGCTACTGTTGTGATTCGAGCAGTAAGCGCTTCCTGCTTCGAAAGCCGTGGAAACAGCGGCGAACAGCGCTATTGCGTTTTTGTTGTTTGCTTGCGGTGGCGGAAATCGGAGCAGCGCTTGGGCGGATTTGGCCTCTGCATTCGGGTAGAGCAACTGCTCTTTTTGGGATTTTTGGACCGAAGAAATAGGGTGGAATCCTAGCTGGAAGGCTAAGGTTCACTTTGACCGGTTGGATTTGTGTTTGGAGGAGATTTGACGGAGTTTCGAGGCTTAGAGGAGGAGGGGTACTCTCTCTTTCTCACAATCACTCTTACTACGTAAACTCAACGTTGTGTTTGAACTATGTGCGCTATGAGTGAGAATGATTTCTCGGCCTTCAATTCTGAAGCCGAAGCCCTCTATTTATAGGCTGAAGAAGGGACCTCGTTGTATTTAAATTTTCATCTTTGTACTTCGTCAGCTTGTACTGCGCGCTTGAGAGCTTGCATAAAATGTCAAAACGGAAGTGCACTATTAGGCCTTGGGCGCCGACCCCATAGCATCTGGGCGCCGCGCCAGATTTGCATGGTGGTGGCGCCTGGTTTCATTTTTAGGGTCATTTTTGACACTTTGGGCTCTGCATTTCACTGTTTTACACATCCTGCGCCCCTTTTGCATTTTCAAACCCTATAACTTGACATTTGTTAAGTTTTAACAGGTCTTGATATCGCATGTCATGTCACATACCAGGGGTACGAAATTTGGGTGTCTACATAAGGTCAGTAATATGTGGGGGAACTATCGAGATCAGATATAATGGCGCGAAACAATTTTGTTGAAATGCTTACCCCATCACTTTACAATTTAGTCTACATGCAGACACTTCAACCCTTTCTCACAATACCCACCATATCCTTTCCCAAACACCTATATACCCCAAAATCCAAGTGGCCTTCCATTTCCCATTGCCAATGCACTCCAAAATAGCCCACATATGGATCCTAGAAGCTATACCCAACCAGGCCATGTAACGACCTATTTACTCTTTAATGATCCTGGTTGTCAAGTAGAAACCACCAATAACCCACCTCCTCAAAATCCTTCCAACATGTACCAAAATCCAACACCCGTAAATAACCTACCTCCTCAAAATCCTTCCAACACATACCAAAACCAATACCCGCAAATAACCTACCTCCTCAAAATCTTTACGAAATGCCACAGCAAGAAATGAACCTAGTTATTCCCACTCCTTCCAGGATATACCAAAACCCAGCACCCCCTTCCACCAAAATAGAAGCAGGCATGAAGAACCTAAAGAGTATGGTTCTCAAAATTCTAAACAAAGAAAATTTTTCTACGCGGGCATTAACGCTACAACCTTTAGCCGTATTACCTTCAAAATTCAAAATGCCCGATATAGAAAAATTCGATGGGACTGGATGCCCTATCTCCCACCTGAAATCTTATTCTACTGGCATGCAGTTAAGAGGGGCTAGTTTCGAAGCTATGGCCTCCAATTTACACCTTACCTTGATATGGGCTGCTAAGCAATGGTTAATGCTAGCAGATAATAGCACCATGGGCACTTAGGACCAAATAGCAGGAGAGTTCCTAAAGAGGTACAAAGACAATACCACCTCTGAAAATAAAAGAGATCTTGAGGCGTGCAACCAAAGAGAAAAAGAAACCTTTGCAGAATTTGTAGCCAGGTGGAAGAAGAAAGTTACCCAAATACTGGACATACCTAATCCATCTGAATAAGCCCGGTTGTTTATAAAAAACCTCCAGCCAATTTATCTTGAACGCATGAGGTATCTTCTCTACGGTGATTTCAATACCATCATGGAAATAGGAATCTGCATTGATGAAGAAATACGTATAGGGTCCCTAGAAATTGATACCCCCCCCCAAAATTCATCCTGCTATTCTGAATCAGAAGAAAAATCTACGGAAGAATTCAATGTTGTTGAAAGAATCCCAACTGGTAAATACAGTACTGTGCCATGGTCATATGGGACATATGAGTCTGCTAATTCTATTGAGGGAAGCAGCGGCACTAACAGAAGTTGCATAGGATCTTACAAAGGAAACAGAAGGCATTACGATGAATTACATGCTCCAATGTCACTGATATTACAAGGATTAATAGGACAAGAGGTCCTTAAGCTGCTTGAAAACTACAAACCTCAAAACCCATTACCCGCCAAATGGAGCCACAACAAGTACTGTGAATACCACCAATCCAGTGGTCATATCACCGATAAATGCTTCTTACTCATGAATGATATCCAAGATCTTATCGATGATAAAATCATCGAGAAGGCGCACCCAGGACTGATTCAGATAAAAAGTGATCAAACATCACCCAAGGAACTGCATTGAGAAAGAATTTGGATAAGACAGAACGTTAGTACAAGAAGTTGTTGACCACTTAGGGAAGGACAAGGGAAAGTCTTTGAGACTCATCAAACCCTAGAATACCCTTATGTATGCGCCTCCTAAAAACCCTTTTTATCTTAGAATCTCCTCTTACCAAATAAAATCCTCAAGAAGCAACTTTCTTTCAACTCAGCGTCAGTTTTCGTATATTTTCCATACATATCTTTTTCAATTTAGTTTACCTATTTCCGAGTATCCCTGGACAGGTTTTCTTTTAAAGATGATAAGTTGACTCACTTAAACACTTAAATCTACACGAGTTGATAATGAGTCATCCAGAAGATATTGACCCACAAAATATTAAGAATGCATGAAATTCAAAGCAAACAAGTCGTCTTGATCGGAATCACCTTCGACCTATTGCGGCCGAGCTGTTAGTAGCGTACTGGGATTTCCTACCATAACACCAAAACCCCTCCAAATAACCTGAAACCCTTTTTAGTCCACCATATGCCAAAATCCCTACCAAAACTAAAACCCTCCAATGTCCCTAGTCAAACAAACTATCCTCATGATCCAGCTTCCCAAAAGTAGGGGCTATTTCGCTTTCTTTATCTACCAAGAATGATTATCCCTTTGTCCCGAAAGGAGAGGTGACATTCCCCAACTACTATGATGATGCTCCGAAAAAAAAGAGAAAAAAAAAAGAAGAAAGAAAAGAAAAAAAGAGAAGAAGAAAAAATCTCTCTACCATCATTTGTCCATCTCCCTCTTACCCAAACTAGTTTGGGGCTCCTCGGGGAAAATCAACACACTTTTTAGATGTTGATCGAAAAGAAGCCTACCATACCCAAAGCCAAAGCCATACCAAAAACCAAACAATCTACAAGCATATGATTGTAGATCCAGCCTTATGGCCAAAAATATTTCACTAAAAAGATGATGTTTTTGACAAGACAATATGTGAAATCACCAAAACCAAAACTCTCACAAGACAACACGTCTTGAAGAACAAAACCCACATAAACAAAGGTAGAGAAAAGGTGAGATTAAAAAAAATAAGTTTCCTAGAAAACTAGGAAGGCAAACAACAACAGCAGATCCAATGTAGCTCCTGATGAAGCTACACTCCAAGCTTCATCCAAATTCCAGCAACCACACAACTTTCTGGATTTTCTCTCAAAGTGTATTATGTATGCTCTAAGCTTATACTGCTCTGCTTTCTCAGCTCTGTCCGCTTCTTGTATGCCATGCTCCATATTTATATGATGGTGGAGACCTACAGTTTAATTAGGAAACAAAAGACTCAAAGAAACTAAAGGATTATGAAAACCAAAGAGTTAGTTTCCAAATATAGTTTCCTAATTTAAGTCAAAGAATATATCCTACTCAAATAAGAATCCAACAACTCCAAGGAAACATAATGCTAGAAAATAAAATATTTGTTTCCTAAATTAGTTTCCTAATACAATTCAAAGATCTTTCCAAATATTTTGTCTAACTTAATTATGGACTCTTGATTTTTTTGGAAGTATTTAAATATGGTAACACTTACCATTGCTTTAAAACCAAGAAAGATATTCAATATGGTAACTTCTTACCATTACTTTTGGATCAAGAAAGGGCACAACAATAAAATCAATGAAGAAAAATATGACGACCCTATTTTACCCTTACAAGGCTCCTTTGCCCCCTATATCGGGTCAGGCTGATTTCCCGCCTTAACTTTGTAATTTGTCGTTTTTCTTAATAAAATCCTGCACAGCTTCCTTAAAAACAAAAAAAAATGTACCGAATTTGCAGTTGTATTGTCAATCGACGTGTCTTCTAACTTGTAGCCTAATACTAATACGTACGTGGGCTTGCTGTTGAAGGGACCCGACCTGGGTCCTCCTACATGCAGCGAGCACGTGGCTCCCAGCTGGGCATAAGTGGGGCCCATCTCTCAAAATCCCTCGAACTTAAGGGCCGACCATGGATGATCACTACCCTGGTCGAACACAGTATCTTCGGATCGACCAAAGGTTACTCCAGAAACCGAACAAGATCGACCAAGTAATTACCCGGTATCAGATCTTGATTGGATGACATGTGTCGTCCATGCAAGCATGATACGATCTTCTCGGAAGGCTTTGTTGAAGAACGAATTACTCACGTGGCGGAAGCTTAGGATCGAAGGATGTTTTGCGGGGGTGACAACTCGACCCAACAATTAGCACGAAAGAATCTTGGCATGTACAGTCGCAACCCGCAATCGTAGCAATTGCAGAACCTAAGTATTGTGAATAACGCCACAATAGGTATGGAATTCCTATTGATAAGTTAGGTTTCGAACACAACGGAATCACACCGAAATATTCACAAGTTCATGAAGAACAAGGAGGTTTCGAACAAAACACTCAAAACTATATTAATTCAATAATCAATCTCTAAAATTGTCTTTACAATGAAAGGAAAAGGCCTATATATAGGCTTACAAGTAAACCCTAATACTTGGAGAAAAAGAAACCCTAAAAATAACTAAAATAATGAAAATCCTAATAATCCCGTTTTTCTACAAGGGCCTATTTTCCAAAATTACGTTTTGGCCCCAAAAGTTTTCCAATAGTTATTAAAAGCTCCCCAAGTCATATATGAATATATGGAGACCCATTTGAAGGCTTTCTTTTCCGTAATTAATTGTTTTAAAGCTGATACGACATAAAATAGCACCTTGCGGCCGCAAGTCCTCAGCACCTTGCAATTGCAAGCTCTCCAGAACATCAGCCCGTAAAAATTATAAGGCCTTGCGGTCGCAAACCTCTTCCACCATGCATCCGCAAGCTTTCCAGACGCTGAATGGTTTGTTCCTTCATCAAATTCATCCTTTATGCTTTGACAACCATTCACCATCTTCCTTGGTTTCTTCAAGCTCAACCTCTTCGATCTCATCGAGTATCCATTATAGTAACCCGAATCTCCAATGAACCCACAAATCAAGTTTGTATAGAACCCCTGAATCTTCCAAGCATATTCCACGTCTCTTAAAAAGTTAATTTGATTTCTTGGGCATTTGGTTTCTTGATCAATCACGAACTCTCCATGCTTGATCAGCATTTGACTTTGACACGGACTTAGACTTGACAGGATCTCATCATCTCCCCTCTCTTCAAAAAGATTTGTCCTCAAATCTGGACCTACATCAAATGGACGCGAATTAGCAACCGAAAAGTATGAACTCACGTGAATCTTAACATGTAAATCCATTATAAAAGTCATATTGTAGTCATGCTCAAGATCCTTTCGTTCTCAAATGAGCTTTCCGTCCAAGCCCACATAAACCATGTTTCCTGGATCATGAATTAATCGAACTTCATTGGCATCATATCCATCCTTGTGTTCTACATTGATCCTTGCCCAAACCTATAGGAGAAACATAACAAAACTACGTAATGCAAGATGATCAAAGTGGTTAGCACGACAATTCATACTCATCAAGTAATCACATATCGTCATGCTCAATTTAGCACAACCGAAGTTCCTTTCAATATTATGCATCACCCAAACCCCATCTCCGGGTTCAAATATCAACTTAACATATCTCACTTGCATTACTTGGTGATTTTCCATGAATGACAACATCACATATGCAACATTAAACACAACGAGATCATCATAAGGAATGTCATAGAAAGATATTAATAAGTATAAGAAGATAATATGCAATATGGCATACCAACTCTTATCGAATCCATCATGACAAATAAATCCATCAATGTTTATAATCTCACTCATCAAGTTATCACAACTTCGATGTTCCCTCATGAAAATCCTTTATAGTACCAAAATCACCGGGTTTTAAACATTAACCTAGTAAATCCTTTTTAGCACAACCATGTCAACATCACAACTTTATGCAATCAAAGCATATACTATAAATCATGCAAATCAAT
>CM028380.1:144262602-144311659 GCA_013146195.2 Codonopsis lanceolata
GCATAACCTTGTTTGATGGCAAAATGTAGCTTTGTTTGATGGCATAACTTGCTCGAAACATGTTTGATGGCATAACCTTTGTTTGATGGCAAATGTAACCTGTTTGATGGCATAACTTGGCTCAAGTACATTTGATGGCATAACTTTGTTTGATGGCAATCTTAACTGTTTGTAACATGTAACTTTTGCTATTGTAAAAAGGTGTTTGATGGCATAACTTTGATGTTGAGCAACTTTGATTCCATTATTATTAACCTACCATACAAACATTAACATGCCATAACTTGGCTCAAACAGAGAATACCAAAATTAACCAAGTTTAACCATTAACATGCCATAACTTGGCTCATATTCCATAACCATTAACATGCCATAACTTGGCCCATATTCCATAACAATTAACATGCCATAACTTGGCTCATATTCTAACTATACAAAGCCATGACAAATCCATTCTGCTAACCACAAAGACCAAGTTTAAAGACCAAGTACAAAATAGACCAAAAGTTAACGAGCGATCGGAAATCCACCCTTTTTGTACAATACCCACGATCAACATAGATCAATCCACCCTTGGTTTTTTGTTTCCTTACTCCTATTTTTCTTTGTACACTTTGGGGGTCTTGGTTCTGCGGTTGGAGTCTTTTGTTTTGGCTTCTTAGGAACTTACGCCTCTCTCTCTTGCGGCTCTGCCCAGCACCTTGCGGGACCTGGCTGTTATGCCCGCTTTTCCTTGCAAAACCTCTGAATAGCAAATAAAAGCAATTTAAGTATAATGTTAATGTTAAAGAGAGGTAAAGTACATGAAAGCAATATATTACACACCAAGTCATCTGTTTACCCTTCTTACTCAAGATGTTAGGATCTTGAGTAGATTTTTTTTTTTTCTCATCGGAGGTTTTTGACCACACTTTTTAGATGCGCGGGCATCTTTTTGTTGGGGGGGTGGTTGAAGAGGTTGCTCACTTGATTCGGCCATTGATTCTCACCGACCATAGGCTCTACAGAGATGAGAGTAAGTACTAGCAAATGTTTCCTTTTTGTACCAGTTGGAGACATAGTCCTCGGGATCACCTCGAATCTTGTATATTGCACCATGGCATGAGTACAAGGAATGCCACTAAGGTCCCATTCTCTGATGACAACTCCTTTTTTTAATGTTAACACCAAATGAATCCTTCACATGCTTTACCTCAGCGATCACCACCATTAAATACCACTGCCCAATGTTTAACATCCTCCTTATTTTCTCCATCCTCTTTGATCCTTGAGCAAATACTATGTGAGTACTTAGAAATCCACTCCTTTCTTTTTTGAATCCTTACCATCGTAGCCAATCGATCTCCTCAAGCATATATATCAAAGGTCTTGTCCTTGCGGCTACAATACTACCATTAAATTCCTACGCCACATTATTCTCCCATTGTCCACCTTTGAACTTATATCAAAAATGCCACGGACCAATGTATAGGATCTGTCTTTACAAGATCTGTTTTGACTATCTAAGCTTTTCAACACTTCAAGTTCGCGCTTGAATTTATCCATTGTGCAAGCCATAGCAATAGACGAAGCATCTTCTATATTCCCCTCCCTTGTATTTCTTCCTCCAATTCTTTGTATATGTGCCTAGCACACTTTTATTACGTGCTCGGCATTAGGCAATAGACTAGCAATAGCGAGGTAACAATCCTGAAGACATAAAAGATCGGGGCCATTAAAATACAACAAATGTAAATAAATTTAGCACTTTGTTATATAAATACTAACAAATTAACTTACCTTTTGTTGATCGTAATTATAGTCCATTCAAATCCATCTCTCATATCAAGGTCTTCAATCAAATTCTTCAAAACCAACTCGGTTGTCCTTGTTTTCCACTTGCACCACGACCCAACTACTGAGGGTACATCGATTATTTCCATCTTTGGCAATTGCGAGACAATATTTCCCCCTTTTGTAATCCTTTAGGAATGCTCCATCAATCCCGGCATTGGTCTACAAGTTTCCATAAATCTTGTCCTAAGCGCCTCAAAACAAACATACATCCTCACTAAAGAAAAGACCGCTTTGATGGGATAGGGCTAACATGTTCTATGATTATAGTACTACCGAGATTCCTTTTCTCCAATTCATCCTTATAACTCCACAACTTTGCATAATGTTCGGTCATTGAGCCATCAAGGTATTGCAATGCTTTCTTTCTTGCTCTGCTATTTGCACATGCGCTCAACGATTTGTACCTCAAACTCTTTTAACACATCGGCTTGGATATCGACAACTTATAAGCGGGGTTTCTTCTAAAGGTTTCAAAGTAATCTTTGGGCCAAAAATTTTGAGGCGAGGTGTTTTGTTTCTAAAAGCCATCCCACACTTATGTATTGGATTAAATGAAGTAATTTGCCAAAGCGTTTTTGGTTAAATCCGGCCAAACTCTCCGAGGGCATCTTCTTGAGTTCATGCACACTCAGGACATCCTCGACCTCTCATTCCTAATCCATTTAATGTCATACCTATTATTCAATCCATATTTGATATTCGCCTTAAAAATGTCTTTAGTTTCAAGCGAAGCCCAAGTTTTAACACGGGATCTTTCATATACGTGATGGGATTAAAAATTGGATATTTAAACCCTTTCTTCTTGCTCAAGGTTTCCATCTCTCCATGGAATATGTTGTCATCCACCTCATCATCATTAGAATCACCTGAACTATCAGAGCTCATATCATGGATAGGTTCAACTTCAGGTGTAGGTCTAGGATCAACTGGGTCAGGTACTTGGGGTGTATCTTGTTGGGGTATCCTGATAGGGTCAATACCTTTGTACTTTGTACTTTTCTTCCTAACATTCAAGTTTGCAACCCTAATTTGCACAAGCTCATCATCACTATCAATGAGATCATCTTCACTTAAACAAGGTTCCATATTGCATCCCTCATCTTCAACCTCATATGGATATACAGTTGCAATATCCTTATCCACAGGCTCATCATTAGTCTTTTCAGCCTCTACATTAGTCTTTTCCGCATCTACACTAGTCTTTTCAGCTTCACGAGCACTCTTTTCAGTCTCATATTGAGCCATCACTGCCTCTGCCTCTGCCTCATCCCAATCAAAAAAAAGGGTCATCTTCAGCCATCTGATCATCACCCTTACTCATTTCAGGTTCAGTCTCATTGTTATGGGTTTCTTCAGTTTGCCTAATCTCAGGTTCAACTTGACTTATATCAGGTTCAGGCTCAGGGTGACTCATGTCAATCTCAATCTCATCATGACTCATCTCATTCTCATCATGTATAGGCTCATCTACAGGTTCATCTACAAGAACTGGTGTTTCAATAGTATGCTCAACATACATATACACAAACCCCACATCCTTACTCTCATTCACCATTCTTAAAACTCCAGCATTGGTATCTATTGCATACAATTGGTCCATAGTTTTGCTTGGTAACCTATACCATAATTGCTTCACACCTCCATACTTTAAATATTGTTTAACATAATTTTCAATGATGAAATAATTAAGGGTATCCACATCAACTTCAGGGATAAAATCTACAATTCCTCCATCATACTTCAATACGTTATGAACCCTACGAAAGATTCCCCCATGTAACAAAAAATTTTCAATTTCACTTTCAGCCATTCTGCATGTACATAAACTATTATTAAAACCTATTCACAGTGCATAAAAATGGAACACATAAAGTACTTCACTTGTATATAATAGAACACATAAAAATGGAACACTGCATATACTATAAAGGGACCACAATTAACTTGCATACAACTATCTACTGTGCATAAAAAAGTTAAATATTCTATGGACCACAACAATTTATATAGTTTATGTATAGATTCACACTTTTCAAATATCGAAACCCTACCATTAACATTGTTGTCAGATTGAACCCTACCATTTTGGGACCACAAAACGACATATATTGAAACCCTACCATTAACAACACAAAAATTGACAACATACAATATAAATTTTCAAACCCATGACAGAAACATGGATGAAATCAAGAAATAAATAATATAGACATGCGAACCAAAGTTAGAGAGTACGAACCTCGTCGCTTCGATTTGTTGCTTTAACCTTCGAACCACAAAAAATCCAGACCATTTTTCTATTAATTAATTGCTTGTTGTTGATACTTCAATACGAGATCGAAACCCCTGGATTTGGGGTTTCTTTTCTTTCGATTTCACGAACCCTAATATTTGGGGGTTTTTCCTTCTCCAAATCGATAATAGGTAAATGTCGTTTTTTTAATATTCTATAGTTATATAGTAGGTAATAAATGTCAATACCTGGGGGCAATAGAGGGATTTTACTCAAGCTTAACGTCTGAACAAACGGTCGTCCACAAAATGGGCACGCGTGCAACATAACTGTAGTTCAGTGGCCTCATTGCAAGTTTTAAACTTTCGGTGGCCGCATTGCAATTTTTTGAAAAGTTGGGTGGCCAAATGTAGGGTTTTGCCTATTTTCTACTTATATACTTTACTTGGGGTTACATACATAAGAGTATTAAAAAAAAAAGTTATTCCCTCCATTTTAAATTATCGTTCGTTTCTTTTTTCGTCTGTTCTAAAATATTTTTTTTTTCGTCCCAAAATTACTATATTTTTTTTTTCTTTTTCGCCCATTCCAAAACCATTATCTTCTTTGAAAATTTCTTTTTTAATACATCACTTTTACTATTTTACAATTATTTTTTCTTCTTACTTTAATTTTGAACCACATATTCATAGAATTTAAAGGAAATGACACACTATTTAAATATTAATAATCAAGTCAATTGTTTATCTTAATTTGTGTGTCAAGTCAAACATGACAATTGAGCTGCCCGGCCCAATAAGCCCAAGTCACCAGTCACGTGCCTGACACGTCTTCGTCTTCACTAATACCGAGCAACATGCGTGCGCTGAGGTTCAGGCCATTGAGAAGCAGACAGCGAGCTGGGGGCTTAGCATCTAACGGGCAAGATTACAGCGAGCTGGGAGGCTTGCCTACTGGGTAACAGTATGCACCGAGCAAGATTTATCATGCTCGTTGGTGAAAGACGGTTGTTTTGAGTAGGGACGGTTACTTCCGAGAAACGTGTCACTTGCTCCACGTTGAGACCGTTACTTTGAATGGAGCAGTTAATATGTCAGTTAATGTGCCCGCCATTCGTGCTATGATGCTTAATGGGCAGTTATGGGCAGTTACTCTCCGGCAACAACTATATAAACCCCTCTAGATTAAGGAGGGAGGTACGTGATTCTAATTACAGGCCTAAACTCTGTCCAATTGCTTACTTAACAAACTGTTGTGCTAACTCTCATGCTAGAGGGCTTTTGCAGGGAGTGCCCCTGCCTAGTTTACGGTTCTTCTTACTTGCTTGCAGAGTTGGGCCTTAAAGATTAAGGAAATATTGAAAGCCAGGTATCTAGTTAGTGAAGCCCAATGTCCTGAGATTTACTTGGACGCATTAGTTGGCTCCGTTGCCGGGAAACGAAGAAACATTCGTTGTGAAGTGAAAATCTGTTATTGGTAAGTTTTAAATATGGCTGAAAACGGTGTTAATGGCGGTAACCCGGTGGAGGAAGTGCATGCGGCTACCCCAAGTATGAATCTTCCGGCTGCTAATAATCCACTACCGCCACCTCATGATGCACGCAACCAGCTCAATCAACGACGTGGGTTGGACTCGCTGGCTAGGAGTGCCGTAGCTGCTGTTGGATTGGCCAATGAGTTTTGGGAGGAGTCTCTTCGCCAAAGGGCTATCTATTTGGGGCAAATGCATCAGCTGAACCTGCAGTTGATTGCAATGGGTAAGACGCCTCTACACATTGAGTTGGACCCCCTACCTGCTTTGCCTGCACCAAGCCAGGCAGCGAGTGGATCAAGAACCGGGGGCAATCAGTTAAATCCAGTGCTCGTCCCCTCGCAACAATGTGAACGGGAATCAAGGGGACGTAATCAGCAGGAAGGCCAAGCTAGTCACAGGATTGTGCCGAGTGTGCATTCTCGGCTGGGACCCCGAGTGGGGGATGATTCGGCACAGTCTCGCCGACAACGTCGATCACCTTCTACACGAAGGTCGCATCATCGCCGACCTCGTTCGCCTTCACCTCGACGGTCACACGCTCGCACTCACCGCACTCCATCTCCCAGGAAATCCCATGCTCCCCGTCACAGGACGCCTTCACCTAGACGGTCTCAAGTATATTTGTCACACCAGCCTAGAGAGAATAGAGAGTTGCAACAATTAGGCGCTCAGAGAAATTTGTTGGTTAATGAGCCAGTTACTCAGCTCGCTGTAGGAGTTCAGGCACAGGTGGTGCAGGCCGTGGGTGTTGCTCAAGCTTTTGGAGCTATGGGTGTAAGACCACGATTCTCGTTTAGCTTGAAATGCGTGCAATGCTCGCACTTCTTCCCTTGTTGATTGCTCGTTTGGTTTGTGAGAGAGTTTAGATGTGTATGAGAGATCACATTAAGACCAAAATACTTTTAAGAGATGCCATTTATTTGTTGACTTGCTAAAGTCACAAGTCGTAACTCGACGATAGTCGAAATGCAACGTGATTGAGAGTTTACTCGGGTTTTGTGTTCTTGACCTCGATTTGGTCCTAGATCTTTACATGATGATTAAATAACATGTTTAGATGTGTTAGAATCCTAGTTGGATGCATTCTTTAAGTCTTGTGAGGTTTTGACGCTTTGAGGATAGCAATTCTCCTCATCGCGTAGTTTGAGATTGAGTCGGGTGATCGTCTCGTCTTTCGGGGGCTCATTTCTCCTATCTGTTGTTAATTATCTGAAGAGCATTCAGGCCTATTTAATAGCCTTTTGAAGTGTTTATAATCATGGGTTGTTGCCTGTCGGTTTGTGGTCTCATTCGACGTTTCGTTAGCGAGTTGTTGCCCCTTCCGCCGGTTTCGCACCGGGTTGTTTCGGTTGTTGTTTGTGACGACCCGACCCGGATCCCAATACGAGACCCCGAGGTCGTGCCGTCAAAAACACACAAGATAACAAATAATGGGTAAGGCCATAACGGCGATACGCCAATAACTTTAACACATGCGGAAGCGTAACATAATTAAACGGTGGCGCCCGAGCTAATAAGCTCAAACTAACACAACCAAAGAGATAAAGAATCTCTCGGTCCAAAAATAAAAATCACGTGACGCAACATTGGGCACGTAAAACAAAACCACCTGTCATGCAATATCATTAAATAGCAATTTATATACCAAGTCATCGGCGACGTTACAGCCGGAACCCAACATTAAACTAAGTCTACAACTCCAGTCTAGCATGCTTAACGGCTAAAAACATGCCGGAGTAAAACATAACCAACGATATAAATAACTTGATATAGATAGAAACAATATTATAATATTAACATGGCACGACTAACATCCGTCGGCTCACAAAAGACTAAATAATATAAACAAGTGCCAATTAAATAAACACAATGCTTACTACCCATAGTGAAGTTTATATAACTTCACTTCCCAATCGACCTTTCCAAAACAAGAACTACAATATATAAACTAATAGCAACCTTCTCACAGAGCCACACGTTCTATCGAAGACTCGGCGGATTCCTTCAAATCACTATCTCGACTCGAATCTAAGGAAAACAATGTAAACAGAGTAAGTCATAAAGACTTAGTAAGCTACTAAAGATGCAATGTCATGGCATGGCATTATGCTCAAATAAAACATATACATCTCATATCATGCTCATGATATAACATTTCATGGAATAACTCACAACACAAACCGAAACCTAACCATAGTCTCATAGAACATCATTTGCATAATTCATCATAAGTAATTCATCTCAATAGAATATGATTCTCAATTCCAATATATTTAACATGTTATCTTCATATTGCACCGTTCATCAAAACATCATCCACATAACTCAATTATTCCATGGGCCTCACACTTCATCCTTTAACATCATTCATATAAGAACTTATATATGAAAGACAATGGTTTCCATTCTAATCATGATTAGCATGTTATATCTCTAGTATAACATTATATCAAAAGTCATCATTTCATTAGCATGTTACATTTCTTATCATAACATTTCATCAAGTAATCATCATCTCATGTATATCATATCATAACCACGTAGCACAACAATTCATACAAGTGCTCGTAAAATAAACCACATAAGAGAGAAGATGATTTTCCTTTCCGTTTCCAGCGTGCAATTCCTGCGGAAACAAACGTGTCCTCGATAACCCCAATCGTGGTATCGACGTCCCCGAAACAATCCCCGCTAAGGTTCTATAGTGATCAGAGTCATGTTTACTTACTAAAACTAAGATCAACTACTTCCCCACCGTGGCCATCGATGGAGGGGTGTGTGCAACTCGGCACGACGATCCATTGCAACCACGAATCCCACAATTCGTGAAGACAATACATCGTCCCGCCAAAGACTCAAACCAAAAATACGCCAGCTGGACTCAAATGCAAGCACAGGTAATCCATACTCAAATGCTCACCAAGGAAAAGTACAACATCACGTACTAATCCAATCAAGTAGATATTTACTTTTAAACCACATAGTTATGCACTTTTATGCTAATTAACACATAAACACATTAGAGCAATATTATCAAGTCTCTAATACCCAAGTATTCTTCATACACTTATAAACGCTCGGAGGTTTAACCTCCATCAAAACTACACCAAATTCCATAGGATCTCAATATGTGATTCACTATATTCATATTAGTCCAATAATCGACTCCGTTGAGTCATTTATATTCTTTTCAAATTTGAAGGCATAGAAGCTATTTGCATCATAGCCCTCCTATTATTCATTAGCTATTATTCATGGCTATGTTCTTAGGGTTAACAACACTATGTAACCCAACAATTCATACCTTCCCAACAACAACCCCACAACACCATTCATAAGTCAACACTTAATATTTAAAGTCAACCATCACATTTCAAGCATGTATCTCAAGTTAGCATTTAATCAAGCATGTTTTCATTCAAAATAATCATTTATTCAAACAAGATGTAAATTCATCTAGCATACTCATAATCAAGATATAAATTCATCTAGCATGCTCATAACTTCAATTCATGAATTATTGTTGACCAACATACTCTCATATGCATAAAAGTCAACTCAACCCAATAAAGTCAAACATAAAATTTATTCATGTAATCCATAATGACAATTCATTATACATGTTCATAATCCAAAATTCATGAATTAGATAGCATCAAACTCTCATATGCATGATAGTCAACTCTTATTCTTAAAAGTCAAACCAAACATTCAAACATGTAATTCATTGTAAAAATTCTTCTTCATGCTTACAATAAAAAATTCATCAATTAGATGGCAACATACTCTTATGTACATGAAGGTCAACTTTACTCTTAAAAGTCAAACGAAGCATTCCAACATGTAACCCATTGTAAAAATTCATCCTTCATGCTTACAATAAAAAATAGAGATTCAACAAGTATACTTCCAAACTCCCAAACATATATCCATTTATAATTCTAACAATTCATAATATCCAATAAACTCCAAAAATCATGTACATCATCACCCATTTACTCCATCAACTTATAATCAAACCCTAGGTTTAGGAAATCATATAACCATCATGTCAAAGTCCAAGCTTACACAATGAACCTTCCTAACATACTTCACAAATCATAGAAATCATCCTACACATGATTCTTAGCAAGTTCACTCTTAACTTGAAATAAAATCGCACAAAGCATGCATGTGTACTCATTGACCTCAAATAGCACCATTGTTTTCCTGAGGGTCAATGATCACAAAAATCATATAGGAGAAGTATAGTAGCTTACCTACAATCACCACTACAAGTAAACAAATTGAACATGCAAAGGGTGGAATGGGTTCTCCCCATCTTCCTCTTCACTTCTATGGGTGGGATTTGTAAATGGACTCCTCAAGCTTTGGCCACCATTGTTGATCACTCAAGAACTCTCAAGAACACTAAGAAGACTCTCCTTTCAGCTCTCAAGAGGTTGGCCACGTTTTTGGAGAAAGATGACAGAAAATGGGAGGCTTAGTGGGTGTATTGGTCTCCCCAAGGTTTGAAAATATGAGTGGGGTGAATGGCCAATGCATGTTGATGTTCTCCCTTGCCAAGTGGCTTCCATGCATTCAAAACCCCCAAAAGATGTTAAACATACATTGGTTGATAGGTAGGGTGGTTTAGGAGTGGTTTAGGATGGGTTAGGTTGGGTTTGGGTAGGGTTAAGTTAGGCAAATGGGTGAATTGGAAGAAAAAAAATCCCGTAATAGAAAACTTCCACCATGTGGTCGCATGGTGGCTGGACAAAGAGACCACAAGGGTCCAAATTTAAGCCCTTGGTGAATTCTGCAATCTTCATTCGTGTCCGGTCGTTCCCGCATGCAACCGCAACCCTTAAAGCTTCGAAACGGCCTATAATTCAACCCTTAAAGACCTCCTACACTAAGATAAACCAAAAAAGTCTCAAACCACTTTTAAAGTAGGTCTAAACTCCCATAAACAACTCCCGAAACAACCCAGTGCGAAACCGATGCAAGGCATAACAACTTGCTAAAGAAACGTCGAATGAAACCACAAACCGACGGGCAACGACCCATGATTATAAACACTTAAAAGTGATATTAAATGGACCTGAATGCTCCTCATATGATTAACAAAAGATAGGAGAAATAAGCTCCCGAAAGACGAGACGATCACCCGGCTCAATCTCAAACTACGCGATAAGGAGAATTGCTATCCTCGGAGCGTCAAAACTTTACGAGACTTAAGGAATGCATCAAAATAGAAGTCTAATACATATAAACATGTTAATCAACCGTCATATAAAGATCTAGGACCAAATCGAGGTCAAGAACACAAAACCCGAGTAAACTCTCAATCGCGTCGCATTTCGACTATCGTCGAGTTACGACTTGCGACTTTAGCAAGTCAACAACTAAATGGCATCTCTTAAAAGTATTTTGGTCCTAATGTGATCTCTCATACACATCTATACTCTCTCACAAACCAAACAAGCGATCAACAAGGAAAGAAGTGCGAGTATTGCACGCAATTCAAGCTAACCGGGAATCGGGGTCTTACATTGTTTATGGGAGTTTAGACCTACTTTGAAAGTGATTGGAGACTTGTGTGTTTTATCCAAATGTTTGAGGACTTTAAGGGTTGAATTATAGGCTATTTCGAAGCTTTAAGGCTTGCGGTTGCATGCGGGAACGACCGGACGCGAACAAAGATTTCAGAAAATGTCACCAAGTGTAGCAAGGACCCATGCGGTTGCTTCCTATGGCACCATGCGACCGCATGGTGCTTCGAACAGCCTACTCCCTGTTTTGGTATTTTGAAGTGATTTTCTTATTCTACCCCCTCTAAACCCCCTCTAAACCCTTCCTAACCCTCATGCTAAGTCCTAATGATGTCCTAACTTGTTTGGGGAGTTAATTAAAGTTTGATTAGGGGTTAATTACAACTAACAATCACTAATTGTACCAATGAATTCCCATTTGTGCCCTCACTATGATTCATTAATTGAAGGTTATGAACATGTTAGATGAATTTACATGATGGTTATGAACATGTTAGATGAATTTACATCTTGCTTAGATAAATGGATATTTGAATGAAGGCATGCTTGATTAAATGCTAACTTGAGATACATGCTTGAAATGTGGTGGTTGACTTTAAATGTTAAGTGTTGACCTATGAACCATGCTTGGGGTTTTTGTTGGGAAGGTATAGATTGTTGGGTTGCACAATGTTGCTAACCTTGAGAAATTAGCCATGAGCATTAGCTAATGAATAATAAGAGGGCTATGATGCAAATAGCTTCTATGCCTTTAAATTTGAAAAGAGTAGAAATGACTCAACGGAGTCGATTATTGGACTAATATGAATATAGTGAATCACATATTAAGATCCTACGGAATTTTGGGTAGCTTTGATAGAGGTCAAGCCTCCGAGCGTTTTCAAGTGTATGAAGAACACTTGGGCATTAGAGACTTGATATTATCGCTCTAAGATGTTTATGTGTTAGTTGGCATAGAAATGCATATCTATGTGAGTTAAAAGTAAATATCTACTTGATTGGATTAGTGCAGTGTATTGTACTTTTCCTTTGGATGAGCATGCGAGTATATATTACATGTGCTTGTGTTTGAGTCCAGTTGGCGGTCTTTGGTTTGAGTTTTGGCGAGACGATGCATTGTCTTCACGAATTGTGGGATTCGTGATCACAATGGATCTCCGCGCCGGGTTTGCACACACCCCTCCGACGGTGGGGAAGTAGCTGATCTTAGTTAGAGTAATACACATGACATTGATAGCTATGGAACCCGAACGGGGATTGTTTCGGGGACGTCGATGCCACGAAAGGGTTATCGAGGACACGTTTGTTTCCGTAGGAGTTACACGCTGGAAACGGAAATGAAAATCATTTTCTCTCTCTTATGTGGTTTATTTTACGAGCACGTATATGAATTGTTGTGCTACGTGGTTATGATATGATTTACATGAGATGATGATTGCTTGACGATATGTTATAATAGAAATGTAACATGCTAATGAAATGATGATTTTCATGATATCATGTTATATCAAAAATATAACATGCTATGTATGGTTAGAATGGAAACAATAATCTCCTATATATGAATTATTATATGAGCTGTGATAAATGAAGAATTATGAGACTCATGGTATGATTGGGTTTTGTGGCTTGATGATAAGTTAAAATGTGGAATTAACATGCTACACATTTTTGGAAGTGAGATGCGTACTTTACATGATATGGATTACTTCATGATAAATTATGTAGAATTGTGTTCCATATGACTATGGATGAAAAGTGGGTTTATGTTGAGAATTATACCATAACATAACATATTATAAGTATGACATGAGATGTACATGTTTTATTTGAGCATTATGTCATGCCATGACATTGCATCTTTAGTAGCTTACTAAGTCATTATGACTTACTCATTTGTTTTGTTTTCCTTAGATTCGAGCCGAGCTAGTAATTCGAAGGAATCCACCGAGTCTACGGTAGAAGCGAGATTTTGTGAAGGTTGATACTTTAATTTATTTTAGTAGCCTTAGTTTTCTTTTTTGTAAGGACGTTGGCAAAAGTGAAGTTATGTAAACTTCATGATGGGTAGCAAACTTATTTGTGAATGTAATATTTATACTTATGTTGGTTAACACTTGTTCTTTTCGTAGCCGACTTGTGTTAGTCGTGCTTGGTGGATGTGATGATTATATCCTAGTTATGTTGTAATGATGGTTAATATATCATGTTTGTTCTCCGACATGTTTTTAGCCGTTGAGTATGTTAAACTAGAGTCTTAGACTTAATGTAATGTTGGGTTCCGGCTGTAACGTCGCCGATGACTTGGGTTATTTGTTGCTATATATTTATATTGCATGACAGGGAGTTTTGCTCTACGTGCCCAATGTTGCGGCACGTGCGTCGAATTTTTAGACCGAGAGATTTATTATCTCTTTGGTTGTATTTAGTTTGAGCTTGTTAGCTTGGGCGCCACTGTGTTATTATGTTTCGCTTCCGCATGTGTTTTTAGTTGTTGGCGTATTGTCGTTATGGCCTTACCCTTTGTTTGTTATTTTGTGTGTTCTGACGGCACGACCTTGGGGTCTCGTATTGGGATCCGGGTCGGGTCGTCACAGTTGGTATCAGAGCTATTGGTTAGGTGTTTGCCAGGATAGGTTCCTTGGCCTAGTTTGGGGGTTGGTTTTGTGTGATTTGTTATATCTTAACGTCGAGAGTTATAGTATGTTAAGATGTTTGAAACTAGAGTGGGTGTTCACACTAATAGAGGTGCCGGTATGATGAGTATAAGGTAGTATTAGTAATATCTATGATTGAGAATCCACCGGAGAATTGGTGGCAAATATTTTGAGATTATGGTTCAATATTTAGTGATGTTCACGGAGTAAGTTCATTAGAATAGAGTACTTAGTACCGGATGAGACTAGGGAGACTCCATGAATTGTGAAAGAGTTAAGGATTAAGGATGGAGTATTATAGGCAATTTATTCTATTACAGCTTGCGGATTTTCGAGGGGCTGTGGACTATACTTATGAGAAAAAGTTAGATATTAAGGAATGCACCTAAGAGAGGACCTCAGGGAATATTAAGGATGATGATGTGATTTGAGGGCAGTTGGTACCTCATAAAATTGTGTAAATCCGTAGTCTAGTAAGCGGAGTGACACTTTTACCTATAGTCATAGATGACGAGGTGATGAATCGATGTGTGAATGATGTTTGGAAAATGAAACACTAAGCGAAGGTGTTGGAGTAATATAGACAAGTGTTTAGCTTGTGGTGGTGATCACATTAGAAAGGATTGCCTTATGTTGAGGATTAATGACTCTAGGAGTGATAATGAGCAGTCTAGTGACTCTTAGTGAGATGGTTATAGACGACCTAGAGTTTGAGGTTGTGTGCGCGCGTGGCAATTGGCCATTGCGAAGTTTTGAGACCTACCTGAGATAGGAGGTAATTCCTTATATGGATATTATGGTTGTTATTATCGTTTTTATGAAGTACGCGTTGTATCGGTAGCTCATATGCATTCATACATACATTGCATTGCATGTTGAGATTTATTGATTTTTGCTTTTCTCGGTTTATTGATATTATCGAGGAGGATGTCCCGGTTTGGGATTGGTTTATTGTTTTGGTTGAATCTTGATTTGTCGGTAGGCAATCAATCATGGTATAAAAATGTGATTTTTATATGCCTATATATATGACTATGTTATGCGTATATGAAGAATGAATATATGATAATGTTACTAGTGGTATTTACTAGTGTTGTGTTGAACTTGTATATTCTATAGAGATATATGTAATGTTATAAGTAATATGATTATACATTATTGTGTGATTTTTATGCGAGTAGAATACGCTCGAATCGTACGGGTGATAACTTGGTGGTTATGAGATGCGTTAAGACTATTACGAATGGATATACCGTTTTATTGCGACTAATAGAGTGTCGTTGCCGCGCGAGGGTATTTCGTGTGTGTTTTGTTGAAGACGAGATTTTGGGGTTAAGGTAATGATAGACTTTACGGAGTTTTAATGGTTGAGGGTGCTAGAGTGAATATTACCACTTTTCCTTGGATTTAGTATGAAATTGTCGTTAGGCGAGTATACAAGATATACGGACCATGTTATTTGATAAAATTTTAACCGCTTGACATATTATTGTGATGGAAACTTGCAAGTATATTTTCTTAGTTTTGTATTATGAGTATGTATGATTGGATTAGTAATTACACATGACATAGTAGTTGCTTGATTGTGTCGTATGCAAGGCTAAGAGTTATATGAATTATATGAGTTCCATGAATTGCATGAATTACATGAAGTATATGAGTTAAAGTATGATGATACTTGGTAATTGTATATCACGTTTGCATGATATACGTGTATTCATGTGGCATTGCTAATGATAGAAATTTTATCATTTGGTTGATGATTAAATTATGAGAAAAATGTACTTGGTTATTATGGAGTATAGACATGACTAGTATCGGTGCATGTATTGTTTTTAAAATGAGAATTAAGATATGGTTTACAAGAGTAATAAATGTGCTTAACGGATATAGTTGTAATTGAGTATGAACATGCTTACGTGCATTAGTAGTAAGAATAATTTGTTTAGTCTATTTCATAATAGAACTTGATTATTATTGCCTAACGATTATGTCATGATTAAACTGTTGCATGATTATGTGAGGCTGCAGTAAAGGATGCTTAAGATTTTCTCATAACCCTTCGCATCTTTGCAACGAAAGCTTTTGAAATCCAATTTAGCCGGTACCCTAAATTGGTGATCAAAAGAGGTTCGTTGGTTGACTAGGATTGGTAGCAAGTAGGTTAGAAATTGACTAAACCTCTTACCAAAAGGAAAGGAAAAGAAATGGAATGCATTTTCATTAATGATATTATGTGCTCTTATGTGCATTGTCTATGATTTGGAAATTGCGAGTATGACTTGCATGATCATGAATGTTAACTCACTTATTTTAGAAGTGTGTTATGGAACACTCTTCCTTAAGTTTGCGAATTGCTCTATCGGCAATCTTTACTTTTTATGATTTAGAGTTTCTTGTATTTATATTTCATGTTGTAGCTCCGAAGCAAATAGTTTCGAGAGATTGGTGTTTATAATGTCCTTGAATATGCTCCGATGATATATTTGGAATTCACATGTTTAATTAATTAGTAATGGAATTTGTGAGTTCTTTTACGACTCAAGTATGAGTCAAGTTATTTTCAATCTTAAGTGTTTGGTATTATGGTTATTGGCAATTTTTGAACTTGTGAATGTGAGATTTTTGGTAATTGATTTTTGACTATTTGGTTTGGTTATTGTGATAGTAAACTCGGAGATTGAGTCTAGGTTTATGGTTTTGGACATTGAGTGTTCACTCAGGATTGTGAGACACCATAGTTGTGTCTGGGTATTTGATGTTGGGTGATGACCTAGCATTGGTTTGAGATACGGCTTAGAATTCGGGACGAATTCTTTTTAAGGGGGAGAAGATGTAAGACCCCGATTCCCGGTTAGGTTGAATTGCGTGCAATGCTCGCACTTCTTCCCTTGTTGATTGCTCGTTTGGTTTGTGAGAGAGTCTAGATGTGTATGAGAGATCATATTAAGACCAAAATACTTTTAAGAGATGTCATTTAGTTGTTGACTTGCTAAAGTCACAAGTCGTAACTCGACGATAGTCAAAGTGCGACACGATTGAGAGTTTACTCGGGTTTTGTATTCTTGACCTCGATTTGGTTATAGATATTTACATGATGATTAAATAACATGTTTAGATGTGTTATAATCCTAGTTGGATGCATTCTTTAAGTCTTGTGAGGTTTTGACGCTTCGAGGATAGCAATTCTCCTTATCGCGTAGTTTGAGATTGAGTCGGGTGATCGTCTCGTCTTTCGGGAGCTCATTTCTCCTATCTGTTGTTAATCATCTGAGGAGCATTCAGGCCTATTTAATAAATTTTTGAAGTGTTTATAATCATGGGTTGTTGCCCGTTGGTTTGTGGTCTTATTCGACGTTTCGTTAGCGAGTTGTTGCGCCTTCCGCCGGTTTCGCACCGGGTTGTTTCGGGTGTTGTTTATGGGAGTTTAGACCTACTTTGAAAGTGATTTGAGACTTGTGTGGTTTAGCCAAATGTTTGAGGACTTTAAGGGTTGAATTATAGGCCGTTTCGAAGCTTTAAGGCTTGCGGTTGCATGCGGGAACGACCGAACGCGAACGAAGATTTCAGAAATGTCACCAAGTGTATCAAGGACCCATGCGGTCGCTTCCTATGGCACCATGCGACCGCATGGTGCTTCGAACAACCTACTCCCTGTTTTGGTATTTTGAAGTGATTTTCCTATTCTACCCCCACTAAACCACCTCTAAACCCTTCCTCTAACCCTCATACTAAGTCCTAATGATGTCCTAACATGTTTGGGGAGTGAATTAAAGTTTGATTAGGGGTTAATTACAACTAACAATCACTAATTGTACCAATGAATTCCCATTTGTGCCCTCACTTGTTTGGGAAGTATATATAGCCTAATCCCCTTTATAAATTCAGAGAACCCCTCATTTTTTCCTCCATTTCATACGTATTGTTGAGGGAGTGGGATTCCATGGAAGCTTGAAGCCCTAGCTTCTTCTTCCTCAAATTCAAGGAGATCCAACCGTCGGATGACCTCCAAACTTGAGATTCTTGAAGCCCTCGATAAGTAGAACGACTTCACCGTTCGGATTTCGATTCTCTTGAGTTTTCACTCAAGCTAGGTAAGCTACTAGACTCCCTCTTCTATTAATTTTGTGCTCATTGACCCTAAGTAAAACAAAGATGCTTGCTATTTGAGGTCAATGAGTACACAAGCATGTTGTGTGTGATTTTATTTTGATTTTTGGATTTTTGGTGAGTGAACTTGCTAGAAGCATAAGTAGGTTGATTTCTATGTTTAATGAAGTATGTTATTAAGTTTCAATTGGTAATTTTGGACTTGAGTATGATGAGTATTTGATTCCCTAAAAACCTAGGGTTTGATTATATGTTGATGAAGTAAATGGGTTATTGATGATATGTATGATTTTTGGAGTTTTATTGGATATTATGAATTGTTAGAATCATACATGGATATATGTTTGGGAGTTTGGAAGTATACTTGATGAATCTTGAATTTGATTGTAAGCATGAAAGATGAATTTTTACAATGGATTACATGTTGGAGTGCTTCGTTTGACTTTTAAGAATAAAGTTGACTTTCATGTATATAAGAGTATGTTGATATCTAATTCATGAACTTTTGGTTGTGAGCATGAATAATGATTTATCATTTTGGATTACATGATTAAAATGTAATGTTTGACTTAATTGGGTTGAGTTGACTTTTATGCAAATAAGAGTATGTTGGTCAACTATGATTCATGAATTGAAGGTTATGAACCTGTTAGATGAATTTATGTGATGGTTATGAACATGCTAAATGAATTTTCATCTTACTTAGATAAATGGATATTTGAATGAAGGCATGCTTGATTAAATGCTAACTTGAGATACATGCTTGAAATGTGATGGTTGACTTTAAATGTTAAGTGTTGACCTATGAACCATGTTTGGGGTTTTTGTTGGGAAGGTATGGATTGTTGGGTTGCACAACGTTGCTAACCTTGAGAACTTAGCCATGAACATTAGCTAATGAATAATAGGAGGGCTATGATGCAAATAGCTTCTATATCTTCAAATTTGAAAAGAGTAGAAATGACTCAACGGAGTCGATTATTGGACTAATATGAATATAGTGAATCACATATTAAGATCCTACGGAATTTGGGGTAGTTTTGATGGAGGTCAAACCTCCGAGCGTTTTCAAGTGTATGAAGAACACTTGGGTATTAGAGACTTGATATTATCGCTCTAAGATGTTTATGTGTTAGTTGGCATAGAAATGCATATCTATGTGAGTTAAAAGTAAATATCTACTTGATTGGATTAGTGCGGTGTGTTGTACTTTTCCTTTGGATGAGCATGTGAGTATATATTACTTGTGCTTGTGTTTGAGTCCAGCTGGCAATCTTTGGTTTGAGTTTTGGCGGGACGATGAATTGTCTTCATGAATTGTGGGATTCGTGATCGCAATGGATCGCCGCACACCCCTCCACCGATGGCCATGGTGGGGAAGTAGCTGATCTTAGGGCTTGTTTGGTAGTCGGACAAGGATAAGCAGTATTATTAATCTCAGTACTATTAGTACCCTCGCTATTAATCCTCACTTGTATATCAGGGGTAGTTTTGAGATTACAAATGTTAATCCCAATTTTTTTAGTGAGGGCGCTAATAATACCACCCTCCCCCTTGGTATTAATAGTGAGGGGATAATGACTTTATCCAGATAACTCGTACTATTAGTCCCGACCACCTATTGCGTACCAAACATCAGACAACTCAACTTATTAATCCTATCTGACCTTAATCATGGCTACCAAACGACACCTTAGTCAAAGTAATACACATGACTTTGATAGCTATGGAACCCGAACGGGGATTGTTTCGGGGACGTCGATGCCATGAAAGGGTTATCGAGGACACGTTTGTTTCCGCAGGAGTTACACATATATGAATTGTTGTGAAATAGGCTCAAGTCACCAGTCTAGTGCCTGGCACGTCTTCACTAATACCGAGCAACATGCGTGCGATGAGGTTCAGGCCATTGAGAAGCAGACAGCAAGCTGGAAGCTTAGCATCTAACGGGCAAGATTACAGCGAGCCGGGAGGCTTGCCTACTGGGTTATGGTATGCACTGAGCAAGATTTATCATGCTCGTTGGTGAAAGACAGTTGTTTTGAATAGGGACGTTTACTTTCGAGAAACCTGTCACCTGCTCCACGTTGAGACCGTTACTTTGAATGGAGCTGTTAATATGGCAGTTAATGTGCCCGTCATTCGTGCTATGATGTTTAACGGGAAGTTATGGGCAGTTACTCTCCGGCAACAACTATATAAAGCCCTTCTAGATTAAGGAGGGAGGTACGTGTTTCTAATTACAGGCCTAAACTCTATCCAATTGCTTACTTAACAAACTGTTGTGCTAACTCTCACGTCGGAGGGCTTTTGCAGGGAGTGTCCCTGCCTAGTTTACGGTTCTTCTTACTTGCTTGTAGAGTTGGACCTTGAAGATTAAGGATATATTGAAAGCCAGATATCCAGTTAGCGAAACCCAGTGTGTCCTGAGATTTACTTGGACGCATCAACAATAATTTTGGAACGGATGAAGTATCTTTTTTCAAAACTTCCTCTTTTAGGAAAATATTTTTACTATTTTAGTTTTACTTTTTCTACCTGCTTTAATTATGACCACATACTCAAGAGCATTAAAAGAAACACACAAACACACATTTCACCAATATTTATAATACAATAAATTATTTTTTTAAATAGTGTGTCAGGTCAAACAGAACAATAATTTAAAACCAAATAGATCATATATTAAACCAATATATAAACGATCAATTAAAAAAAAATACTTCCTCCGTCCCAAAATTACTGCCTGTGCTGATTTTGCATACTGTTTAAGAAAATATATTTGACTGGATTATTAATATTAGTTAGATGTATAGTTTACTTTAAAACTCATGTGTATGTGACTCATAATTAAAATATCATGAAAAAGTAAAAATAAAGTGATAAAAGTGTTATCTTAAAAAGTAAAGTTTCAAATAAGACAATTATTTTTGGACCGACGAAAAAGAAAAGAGTAAGTCTCCTATAAGACCATCTTATGGATCTTAATTCGTAAAACGAATTCTCACGATCTTACAAATCAATCCACCAATATATGAAAGGTCGAATAAATAAGAATCAATGATTCATCTTACAAAAAAATTATGTAAGACCGTATTACTCTTTCCGTCCCTAAATTATCGTTATCTTTTCCTTTTTCGTTCGTCCCAAAATAATTGTTCAGTTTAAAACTCACTTTTTTAGAACATCACTTTTACCACTTTACCCTTACTTTTTCAACTACTTTAATTATGGACAACATATATATGGGCTTTAAAGGAAACTACACATTAAATCAATATAAATAATCAAGTTAATTGTTTTTTCTTAAACTATGCACCGGGTCAACTAGGACGATTATTTAAGAATAGAGGGAGTACATAAGTTTTTGGCAATACTAGAGTCACTTTTATTTTACATCAAAATATGAGTACTCTATAACGTGAAACACTATTACTCCGTATTATTTGAATATTTTGTAATTTTCATCACTTTAACTAATGAAAGTATATCTGATGTGGCAAAATGCACAGCTTGGGCCATCCTTGAGATGAGTAGGATATCTGGGCTTGTAATCGTCTTCCCTGAGCCTGTTAAGATCACAAGAACACCTGAGTTGAAGTGCAAGGCAAGGCCTCGCGAAACCCCTCCGGCGTGAGAGTAAGTATCGAGTGATTGTCAAGAAGTAAATTGACAGAGTAACGAGGCTCAAGAAAGTGTGTGTACCTTATTGATGATTATGGAGAGGTATTTATAGGCCCTCAAGGTGATTGAATCCGTCTAGGATTCAGTTTCCATAACTGCCGAGATAATCAAGGAGGAAATCCCTTGATTCTAGGCGAAACAGGCGGTTAACCGCGTAGTTATAGGAGTTGATAAGGCAAGGATTCCGCCAGAACATGGAAACCTTTGACTTGCCTTAGAAAGCAAGCTATCGGGTCCCATCGGCGTCCCGGCTTGGTGTGTGCTCGAGCGAGCAAGGCTCGCCGATTATTCTGCATTTTGTATTGATCTCGAACTTGTCGGTCGAAGATCGGCCCTTGGTCGGCCGGTGCCCGACCAAGTAAGTCGATCCCTTTGTCAAGCATGTATGAGTCCCGATCATGGTCCCTGGTCGGACAGGCAAGGCCCTTGCCCGCCTGAGTTTGAGTGAGGGTTATCTTTGCTCGGTGCTGGCTGTCTCATCTTGCTCGGCGGGCCGTGGACCCCTGAGGTACTGCGTGACCGGCATGTGATGCTAACTCGTGCTCGGCTCGTGACCGGTTTGGGCGGGTATATCGATGGCCCCTAGCTCAGCGAGTATTCATGCTCGGAACGGGGAGCGTATTCCTTTTTTGATGTTCGCTCGGGCTTTAATACTTGTGAATTCTCAAGAAGGCCAAGAGTTCGTCGGGGAGAATTGAAGCGTATCAAGGAAGCTTCTTGCTAGAGGCGTGTCAGGCGCGTGGTCGTAAAAGGCGCGTGGAGCGATTGGGCCGGCTAAGGGCTGCATTTAATGCCCTGTCATGATGGGCCGCCTAATTCGAGCGCCGCTTCGGGCCCCGTGCTCGTTTCCCCCCAAAACCGCTCGCTGTCCCGCCTATAAAAGGCGCATTCGACTCCTTCTTTCCCTTTTACCGTCTTTGAAGCAGTGAGTTTTTAGAGAGAGAAAGATTTGAGCGATCCTCCGTTGTTGTTGCCGTCATATATCTCTCCAGACTCCGGTAGAGTTTCCTCCTTGCCTCCGGTGCCTGTTCATCCCTTCACGTTTGCAGTGCTTACGCCGGCTCGGGTCAGTGCTAAAGCCAGTCCCAATCGTCTTCTTTCGACTGCTTCATTGGAGACCCATTGTTCCAGAAATAACCGTAAGTCATTAATCTCCCCTTTTGTGTTTTCTGGTTTTATGGTTCTTTCCTTCATTTCTGCGATTTTGCTAGGGTTTTAGTACATAAGACCGCCCTTAGGTAGAGATCGAGGAATAGGATCCGTAGTCTTGCTCGCTAGGCAGCCAAGGACTCTTGCAGTTGACCTAGGCTTAGGATTTCTTTCCCCCTCGTTTTGATTGTCACCCGGTTAGACCTCTGATAGCCATTTTCCTCGATCTCCTTGTAGATGTCTGACGTGTCCGAGAATGACCGCGAGGCTTTCAGCTACGGCGGAAAGAACGACTCGCTGAGCAGCGAGAAGTCTCCTTCAATCAGTGTTGAGCGCGAGGAAGGAGCTAGGTCCGTAGCCGGGCCAATGGTTAAAAGGCGGGCAATGAACCCCGTGGTTGACATAGTCGATTCTTCCAGCGAGGAAGGTTCCGGCGAGGAGAGTGTGACCGGTGGCTTTGCTGTCGGGCAGGGCCTCGAGCAGCAAGCAGCTTATGCGGGGGGCTCGGTCGGGCGAGTAATGGTTGAGCAAATAGACTTGGCCGGAGAGGCCTCTGAGGCCGATGAGGCAGACAACCTGCCGCTTGCTCGGCGCTTTAAGAAAACTGGCCGCTCTCAGGTGGAAGTGGCCCCTGAGGAAGAAACAGTTGGTCAAGACAGAGTCCCCATTGCTCGCTTCCTAACCAAGAGGGGTGGTCCTCAAGAGGTGGTTCCCGTTGCGGAAGTGATCGGAGAAGAAGAGGAGGAGGAGGAGGAGGAGGAGGAGCCCGATTGGTATATGAATGCAGATGAAAGCCGTTATGCCGCTCACTGGGCCACTCTGGACACGGCGGACAAAGTGACGGCCTGGCTTACTTCTCTTGGCGTTGACAATGCTTATTATCGGGCGAGCAAAATGGATGCCCCTGCCCGAGTCAACCTCTCCCGCGAGCAGGGAAATGAGCTCTTATTTTTTGCCGATTTTTTCCGTGTCGGGCTACGTCTTCCACTAGAACCTTTCCTGGTAGATTTCTTATTTGAGACCAAGGCCGTCCCGTGCGATCTGATGTTGAACAGCGTCCGCGCTATCACTGCTTTCACGGTGGCTAGCAGGCTGTTGGGATTTGAGCCGGATATGTTTTTGCTGCGAAAATTGTTTATCTTCGCTCCGAGCACGGGAGGGAGGATAGGAGTGAGGGCGAACTCCAATTTTTTGAAGTTGTTGCCAGATGTCCCCGGGAAGGTGGATTCTTGGGACAGAAGGGTCTTGTTCATTGAATCCCGGGTCGGCTGGCCGTTTATGCCCACGGCCACTGGCGAAATGAAGATCCCCAAGACCTCTAAGCAAGATTTTAGCTCGGGAGAAACTGCTTGATTGGCTGCGTTGAAGGCCGCCGTGGGCGTAATAGAAGAGAACGAAAGGCGTGTCGGCCAGCAGTTTTTGCTCGACTGGAAGGAGCTAGTCTGTAACCCGCGTTATTTGTGTTTGGCCGGGGTTATGCGAGCAGAGGTTCCCGAAGTGGAGCCCCTTCTGATCCACGTGCCTGAGAATCCTCACCCTTACTGGGATGATTGCCACGGCCGAATGTTTAAACACGAGTGTGTTGCGTGTCAACGGCTGGGACCTGGCGGTGATTGCCGACCAGTTTATGAGGACCACGACGGTTGTCTGCCGATCTTTGACAATTCCTGTTTTGCTAATACTCTTCCCGAACTCATTCTAATCTCGTTTTGCTTTGTCTTGCCTCAGGAATGAAGAATTTGGCTGTGTTGAGGCAGCGGAAGAAGGAAACTGACCAGCGGGCGGCTGACTTGAAGGTTAACCAACCGGTGGGCGCCCAAGGTGCAGATTACGCCCGCTGCGAAGAAAACCCCGGACTTGGGCAAGGCCGCAAGTCCGGCCAAGAAAGCTGCAGCACCTAAGGCTGCCGTTGCCACACAGAGATAGCCCGCGCAGAGAGAGGTTGTTATGGCTATTCCTGAAGGTACTCTTGAACACTTCTTTGTCAACATCCCTGGTGCTGCTTTGCCAAGGACGCCAAGGCTAAAGGCAAAAGGAAGAAAAGCCTCAGCCCCCCTCCAGTTCGGGAGGTTCGCCACCGAGGCTTGAGCCCTGAACCTGTCTCTCTCGCCCCCATTCAGAGCAGGGATGCTTCTTGGAGGCATCCCGGCTTTACGATGCCCGCTACTACCAGCGCTGCCCGGGCGCTGGTCAAAGAAATCTCTGGGGATGCTCCCTTGCTGGGGGGCATTGATCTGCATGCTCGCGGGAGCCCGGGAGGCCTAGTGGGCAAAGGCATTATAGAAAGGGCCCTGCACGATGACCTTGCCCGAGACCGCGATACGGCGGGCCACGTTCTGGTTGGGAACGTGGGACTCTGCTTGAGCGAGGTAAAGTAGTTGGCTGCGATTTACCTCTTTCTTCTTTGTTTATTTCATGTTTCTGACTCCCTTTCTCTATTCGCAGATTGCCTCCACTTGTACCAATCTCTACGATAGGTATAACAAGGAGAAGGCTGCTCGCAAGAAGGTAGAGGCAGAGAGCCGGGCTAAGGAGAGCCTGGTGAAGGAAAAATGTGAACAGGTGGCTCGCCTGGCCGACGAACTGGAGGCCAAGACTGAGGCGGCCAAGAAGAAAGAGGCTGAACTGTTTGAGCGTAATTTGAAGTTGGTCGCCCAGAACAGTGACTTAACTGCTGCCAAGACAGAGTTGGTCGGCCAAGTTAAGAAGAACCAGGCAGCCCTGGAGAAGAGTCAGAGCGAGCTGGCCGCGATCATCAAGCAAAATGCACAGCTTGGGCCGTCCTTGAGATGAGTAGGATATCTGGGCTTGTAACCGTCTTCCCTGAGCCTGTTAAGATCACAAGAACACCTGAGTTGAAATGCAAGGCAAGGCCTCGCGAAACCCCTCCGGCGTGAGAGTAAGTATCGAGTGATTGTCAAGAAGTAAATTGACAGAGTAACGAGGCTCAAGAAAGTGTGTGTACCTTATTGATGATTATGGAGAGGTATTTATAGGCCCTCAAGGTGATTGAATAGGATTCTTAGGTTCCATAATCGCCGAGATAATCAAGGAGGAAATCCCTTGATTCTAGGCGAAACAGGCGGTTAACCGCGTAGTTATAGGAGTTGATAAGGCAAGGATTCCGCCAGAACATGGAAACCTTTGACTTGCCTTAGAAAGCAAGCTATCGGCCCCTTGGTGTGTGCTCGAGCGAGCAAGGCTCGCCCGATTATTCGCATTTGTATTGATCTCGAACTTGTCGGCCGAAGATCGGCCCCAGTCGGGCAGGTGCGGACCAGCGGCAAGTAAAATCGATCCCTTTGTCAAGCATGTATGAGTCCCGTCGTGGTCCACGGTCGGACAGCAAGGCCCTTGCCCGCCCGGAGTTTGAGTGAGGGTTATCTTTGCTCGGTGCTCGCTGGGCTGTCTCATCTTGCTCGCTGGGCCGTGGACCCCAGAGGTACTGTGTCCGTGACCAGCATGTGATGCTAACTCGTGCCTGACTCGTGACCCGGTTTGGACCGAGTATATCAATATCAAATCATAAAATACTCATATTTTAATAGAAAAAGAGAGTAATTTTAACCAAATCAAGAAGAACGATTATTCAGCGGCTAGAATACTTCTTTTAGCAGCCCTCTATTTAAGGGTTTGCTTGCAGCCTTGCACGAAACGTTGATAAATGAGGAAATGTTTTAAAAGTAGGGAGTAGTGTGTCAAATCAGTCAAACATTAATTCCTCATTTGTAAACCTACATCATGCTGCCCTACATACTACAGTACAGTTGAGGCGCCTCAAGACTTAGGCTATCAATTCAATTGTCTTGTAAAGTTGCCACTTGCCAGCCATATCCCATTTATCCTCTGTATATCATAAACACTTTCTGCAGTTAAAAACAGTATTGAAATGTATCAGATGTATGAAGACTATGAGTGTCCGTTTTTCTTGCCTAAATTGGTAGGTTAATTTTAACATTTTTTGGTTTCCCAAAGTTGTATCTATGCATGAGTTTAAGGCTCTAATTCTCAAGTAGGTAAGATCACTTTGTAATCCTAGAAATTCTCCCAGTAAATATTTAAATATAACTGTATTTTCATATATCTTGAATAAAAAACCTTGGTTAAGTTAAAACAATTATTTAACGATTTTTTTTATTTTTAGATTTTATTGCTGTAGCAAAAGCATGCTATTCTATTTTTTGGATTTTTTTATATGAGTAATGCTAGAACCACTCAATAAGTATTTAAATTTGTGTATCAAATAATATGGTTTCCAATGTATCATCTTATTTGGAATTTTGTGGGCTCCACTATAAGTTAAAAAATTATATTAACAATAGGAAAATACTAAGTATAGTTGTCACCATAGTGGTAATCCTGGTGGTAAACCTAGCAAAGTTGTTAATAATATGACACATAAGATGCCACATCATTTTGTACCCAAAATTGAGTGTTATTAGAGTGGCCCTAGCATTACCCTTTTTATATAGAAAAAACGTATGAAACATGGTGTTACGAGTATATTGTGAAACATATTTTATTAACACAACATATCGTTTGTTGATGAGTTGAGTTTGAAAAAGTTGAGCTCCTAAAAATTTATTCGTCTGAAAGCTCAAGGCTAATCGCCGAGTGGGTAGGATCCCTAAGTGACAATAGCTAGAAACTTTCACAACAAGTATTTAAATACTGATGCGCTCTCATAGGTCTCAAATAAAAAGTATGGTCTTACAGGTATATTATGTAAAACAGATCCCTTAACACGACATACCGTGTATTGATATGTTAAATTGAAAATGAGTGGGGTTAGGGGTTGCAATGACTGACACAATACGATAGCACGAACCAGCATGACACGATTATAAAACACAATTACAGAGACAAATGACACAATAATCACAGCACGACACGACATAACACGAAACACGACACGAAAGACACGAAATTGTTAATATATTCAAAATAATATTTATTGCTATATTTATGATTAAATAAGATAAATAATATGAAAATACGATAATAAGACACGAACACGACACGATAACACGAATTATCACCCCTAAGTGAGGTTATATGAATTAAGATTTGGAAGACATTCTCATAGAAGACTTTCACTTATAAGATTTACTTTTTAAAAAATTATGTTTATAATTTTTAGAACTTTTCAAATTTACCCTACGATGTACATTATCTTCTAATATGGCAAAGAGTCACTATAATATTTTAAAATATATTTTTAAGGAGTTTACCTTAAAAAAATATATATATATTTATAATTTTCAAAACAAGAACATTTTACATGGACTTGGAAAGTATTCTTTTTCATTTTACCAACTTTTTTTCTACTCCCTCCATTCTTAAATTTAATGTGTATTCTTTAGTTATGCGAATTACACCATGTTTTATGAAATTTGAGGGAAAAAATGTAAGCCAAATTTTCATTTTGAAAATTGTCTATTTTATTTTAAAAAGTCAAATATAACTATTTAATTTAGGGATATACTTAATACAGCACCTATAAAATATTTTGTTATCATAACTTTGTAATATATATATATATATATATATATATATATATATATATATATATATATATATATATATATATATATATATAACCGTATACAACGGTGAATCTTGGAGGGTACTTAAGAAAATCATAGAATACAATGGGGATGTCGGAGGAACTTTTTTTTGGAGAAAAGTGGATTGGGTAGCAACTTAACCTAGCAGTTCTTAGCAGTTGCTAAGCTAGGGAAAATGCCAAAAATTGTTCATGTTTTCGTCATTTTTCACCAAAAAAAAATATTTTTTATTTATCAAAAGTACATATTTTTATCTATAAATAAAGTGTTGATTTGATCAAATTAATTTTCTACAATTACATAAATAAAATTATTTATTAATGTGAAATTATTTGAGTTTATGTCACTTTCAAAAGGCAATGGTAACAATTTTTGAACCCATCCTTTCTAATGCCCTGGTCTGTTCGAATTCCCTAAGGAGGCTTTATGCTTCTTTTGGTATTTGTTCGAGACATTTACCATCGGAATCTCGTTCAACTCACCATTGAAAGAGTTTTTATGGATAACTTAAAGAGTATTTTTGTAATAAATTTGGTTTGAATTTGTAATAAATTTGGTTTGAAAAAATGATTAAGCTCTCCACCATTGGTCTTCTCTAAATGATTATTCATTTATTAAAAAAAATTAATCCTTAAATAAAGTGACCATTTTAGCATATAAGTTGTTATCTTTCATGCATATCATGTTTTAATACTTGCGCTATTAAAATAGCTTAAAAATTAACTTGAAGTATTGAGAAAGTCAAAAAAAATAGAAGGGAAAAAAAACACATATAAGTACTCAGACAATGTATAAATTGCTTAAAGAAATTTGGAACCATTGTCGAATGTTTAGGTGACAATGAAAGACAAATTTATAATTAATGAGAAAGACTTTTGACCATAACCTACTTTCACTTTATTGTATTATTTCCTTCGTTTGAAAATTATCGTGTTAATTAACTTAAAATATGATTTAAAAAAATATATTTGATTAAATTATAATATTAATTTGATGTATAATTTATTTTAAAACACATATATATGTGATCAATAGGACTATAATTTTGAAACAGACTAAAAGTAAGTTTATACTATAAAGTTTTTATAGATTTCTAAGTATAACAAAAAATATATTTATAAAAAAAAATTTATAAGTCAATAACTTGACATAATCATGTTGTTGATGCCCTAATATAAAAAAGTTATATAAAGCAACTAACAAAAGACTAATTATGCACATTTCCTTTCCTTGAGAAGCACACTTTTATAGAAAGTCATACTTTTGTGCATAGAGATTCCAGATGTTAGGTTAAAGATGTTTTTGACCACTTCCAAAACAAGGTTTATCAGAAACTTTGATGCAAAAGCTTTCACACTTTGTTGATAAAGTAAAGAACAAAAGCCAGAAGGCATATATGAAGAGGATAACAAGAGACAAAACAAAAATTCTACTACTAGCTTAGCTGCCACTAATTTTTCAATTACACTTCTTCATCCTCATTTTGTAGATCTTCTCTCTCTAATCTCTCTCTCTCTCTCCCTCCTCTTCTCTCTTTGTAAGCCTTTGCCTTTGTTTGAAGAGGAACATGCATTTGCCTTCGAATTTTCTCTCTATCTTATCTTCTTCTTCCTCCTCTACTATCCCTACTAAAGATTCTAGAACTGTCTTCTGTTAGGAGCCCCCAAAAACCCCCCAACAACATATCAAAAGGGTCAGTCACCACAGCTAGTCAATTTAGCTCCTTCCATAAACCATTTACACCTTCAAAGGCCCAGCAAGATGTAGTAAACAAGAGTGATTGGTAGAGCTATTAACATCCCAAATATAACCCTGCAATACAATGTCAAATAGATCAAAATGAATATCAGCGACAACAGAACTTCAGTGTGTGTGTACACCAGTGTGTGCGTACACTCGTGTGTGCATACACGTGTGGATATCAGCGACAACAGAACTTCAGTGTGTGCGTACACTAGTGAGTGCATACACGTGTGGATATCAGCGACAACAGAACTTCAGTGTGTGCATACACTCGTGTGTGCATACACGTGTGGATATCAGCAACAACAGAACTTCAGTGTGTGCATACAAATGTGTATGCATGATGGTGGAAATACTGATTCCGCCAAAGCAAAAACAACCATGCTCAAGTCCATTGTGCTTCATGAATTGTATGTACACTTGTTATCACAGGAGCAAGCCACCCTTTATAGAACGGCATATAAAACCCATTATGAAGTAGCTAGTTCCATGTAGATGATTTGAACTAGAGGAGATTAACTTGATACATGCAAAAAACTAAAACCACCAAGAGGAAGAACTAACCGTGTACACAAACATGTTTATGTTGACCAATACATATTATGTTGAAAATACAACAAAATATCAAAAACAAAGATGGGAAGGACTGTCGAATACTGACCCAGTGCTCAAAATGTCTGGATGAACATTGTATTCTTTAGCAAAGACAAACGGGACAATTCCCTGAGGAAGAGCTGCCTGAAAATTCATCCCAGAAATATATTGAATTGTATCCAACAAATCAAGCCCGGAATAGCAGGTAACGACAATGTCGTTAATCACAAACTATAGTATAGAATAACAAATCAAACATCGTCTACCTGCACTATAGCAATATGCAGCAGAGGTCCTCGAAGTCCAACAGCAATCGAGGCTGCAGACATGACTGCTGGACCAGTTAGAAACCTAACAGCCATAGCAAAGGTAGCAACTGAGTTCCCACATGCAATGATTTTGGGCTGTAATGCCATGAACAAACCTGTAACAACAAAGAGAAATAAGTTCCCATATTGGCAAAATAACAAAAAACATAGTGGTTTTGTCTAAAATCCGTCTTACCAAGACTAAACATGGCCATTCCAAGACCAGCATCTGATAGAATGGCTATTGATTTGGCTACTATAGCAGGCATTTGAACATCCCACCTGCCAAAAAATTCAGCAATAATGAGATATTACTTCAAAATAAGCTAAGCGAGCTTTGAAATTAAGTCGAACGAACCAAATTCCTATACCTAAAAGAGACCAAAGACCATGTAAGGCCAATAAGGCTAGAATAGGTGTTTGGATTTCTAATGAGTTTGCGCCACACCATTATCAGAATGAGCCTGGTCATAACACTAGTAGGCGGCATTGACGTCGGCTTGGTTTCCCCATGGGGACTACCCTTCGGATGCAGCTCGGCCGTGGAGCTCGAACCGAGCTTTGAGAGCACAGGGCCTTCCCTATCAGCCCCATTTGGGCCCTGTCTGTTTCCAAAACTAAATTCATCTCGCCCAAAGTCATCATAATCTAATGAAAACAAGACATATTAAACCAAAATCAAGTAAAAACAAAAGAAACGGAATTTAATCAATAAAGTGCATGCATAACAAAATAAGACAAAGGCCATAATTTCAGGGGTTCTTGGAATTAGAAATGCTATAAGAACAAGAAAATCCATACTAGGAGGGAAATTAAATATGATAATGACCTAACAAACAAAACCAACCCACAAAGCAAACATTTACAGAAACTTAAACCCAGGAACAATAAGACAAACAAAGTAACATGAAAACAAGAAAACATCAAGAATATAAAATACCCATGATAAAAAAGAGTCAAATTAGTCAAACCTTTAATGTGAGGTGCCCCTGCAAGTTCATTGCCATACTCTCCACCTCTGAAAACATGAATCCCACCCTCAGAAACAGGAGAAGCACTAGAGCTCCAAACAAACATGTGAAGATCTTTCCCACCCTCAGTCCCATTGGCTTTCTTCTTTGCCACTGGTCCAGCCACAGGAGAGAATATTCCAGTACTTGGTGGTGCAGGGTAGCCTGTAGTGGAATTCCCCTGCCCATTACCCCTTCCAACTCCACTCTCCTCATCAAACCCCACATTCCCAAAATTTGAACCCCTTGGACTTACATTACTAACATTCTTCCCATTCACCATTGAATAGAAATCAGTGTGATTGAAACTAGACCCTCGAGGGGTCGGGTTTCTCGATGATTGTAGAGAATAAATCTCTGCATTAGTCAAGTTAGACGGCCTCGGCGTCAACGAGACGCCGGAATGAGGGCCGTGGGATCGCCGGGAGAAAATCTCGGAATGGGAACTAGTTGATTTCCTGACCTTTACATGAAGCTTCCCATCTTCCCCAACTTCAGCCTCAGTTTGTAAAGGCTCTTTCCCATCCAAAGACAAGATATCTGAGTCAACTCGGAACGAGATAATCGAACCAGCAGTGTCAGGAAACTGCTCAGCAATGAGAAGCCTAGCTCCTCTGTATTCAAACAAGAACAACATCAAAGTGTACCAAATAATACACTGGAGAACAACAATTTGAACCATGAGACTACCTGAGAAATCACCATACATGCCCTTCAAAAGGGGAATCCCCATTACAAGAGTATTGGGGAGAGTTGAAAGAGAAAACAGAGTGATCGACCATTCAAGGGAGCCTCTAGAGCTTATTCTAGACCAGATTGTTAGAACAACAAGAACAATGACTTTTTGAAGTGTGTCAGCTGCTATGAACCTGGTGTTCATGGTGTAAGGATTGTTTGTGGAGATGAAATGAAATGACAACAAAGGGACTGCGAAGAGGGCAACGAATCTGTTGATTCCTGAACATTGATCAGGGCTGAAGATTTTCCACCATTTTACTGAACCATAAGCTAAGATCATGGCCACATAGAGTGGAACCACGGCTGTTAGAACATGGTAAAGGTCTGAAAGAGTGATCATTTTTCTGGGCTTTCGTTGGGTTTTGTGGGGCTTTGAAGAAAACCCAGATGGGATTAATCTTTGAGATACAAAACCTAAATGGGAGTTAAGATTCTGAGATCATTACAGTGTATATATAAATAGCTAAGAGGAGAATTAACCCATATCACATGGGTAATGAATCTATTTTTGAAAATGTTTCCGGAAAAGAAGCAACAATGATTTCTATTTCTAACCTAGAGATGATAAAGAAATTAGGCTTATGGGCAGAAATTCAACCAAACATTCATTGCTCTGATGGTTGAAGATGGGACTGCAAGAACAATGGTTGGTGGGTGTGTTTGTGTGGGAAGTGGTGTGGAGGAAACAGAGATGTGATGTGTTATATTTAAGGGAGAATTAATGGCAGACAAAGAAATAAAAGCTGATGTCTTTTGAGAAGCTTTTTTATAGTCTTTTGATGATGAGAGAGAAAGCAAAGAAAGAAACTCATCCAATATCTCGATTGAGAGGGAAAAGGACCAAACAGCGTAGGAGAGAAAAAGAAAGGAGTGCAAGAAAAAGGAAAAAAAAAATTAAACAGAGTTTGCAGAAAGCTTGCTGCTATTCTGTTTGGGTTTTGATACTTCTCTCCTCTCCTTAATAAGATTCTCTCCACTTTATCTTCTGTAATTTTATTTTTTTGTAAAATGCTGTCTTTATGGCATATACTCCTCCCCGCGAAATAATACTCTCCTTGGACCATCCACGATCCAAATCTTATACGTACACTTTTTTTCTTATTCTATTTAAAAATAAATATTTTCAACTTAAATACAAATTTTTTTCCATAGTTTCCATTAAATCTTAGTTTGTCATCCATATTAAGATTTATATCATTTTAGTATTTGAGGTTATCATTCGTCTCATTTAACCACTCCCCTGTCTAATATCGTTTGGAGGTCGACGTTAAATGACACATGATGCGGGTTATTTTGGTCTTTTTATATATTATGTATTATGTAAAAAAAAAACCGTAGTCATCTCTAATGGCTCCCAAATCCCGACCTCCGTCACGGTATACTTCCTTCTCCCCCCAACCCTTCTACATTAGAGCCCTAGATTTCGATACAGGTATTTTCTATGGTTAATCATAATCCATGGAAGACAGTGAGATCAATATGGACTCCGCGACTTCAAACAAAAATACCGTGAGCTCAAATCTAAACTCCTTTATCTGGTTTAATAGTCCACAATGGTCCAGTAATTCACTCCAAATATCCACCGTCTAAATGGAAAAAAATTACACATAATGATTGCAGACCGTTCGTTTGATCTTGAAAGGCAAATGGAGGATTGGATATTTGACAAAAGTAGTGACAAAACCTGTCGATGGAGATACGACTCTCGAGACATAGAAATCATAAAATTCTTTGCTTACTGCGTGGTTTGATAATTTCAACGGAACCTGCAATTGGCAAACCCTTCATGTTCCTGCAAACAGAAAATTCTTTGTTGGAGATCAGAGACACGCCCGTAGTATACTAGACATGGGGGTTCACCGAATGTGGGGAAGACGAAGACGAAGTGCAGATTCGAGCCAGGATTCGTGTCGTACTGACTAGAACTGAAAGATGGTGGCCGAGAAGAGAGGAAAATTGCCTTGAGCGTGATACTCGGTTAGATCTGGGTTGGGATCTGGAGCATGGACCAAATTAGTTGGAGACCGAGACTAGAGAGAGAGGGGGCGATTGGTGTTTATCGGAGAGAGATGGGACTGGTGATTAGAGAAATTGTAGGAGATTTTAAAGGGGAATACTTCAGAAGAAAGGATATATGAAGGGCTTTAATTAACTGTTTGGGATAGTCTAGATTAGAATTGTCAAAACTTATAAGCAAATATGATTTAAGAGTTTAATTATAAAGTTTACTTTTGGAGTAGAAATGGCTAAACCCATAGAATCACTCCTATTTTTTTATATATAGTATGAGTGGGGTGGACGAAGATGGGATAAGTGCCATGCCTTAGGGGGGGTTTTTTTTAACGTAAAAATACTAAAATAACCCGCATATGGTCTTTTAGGTGTGATTTAGCATCCACCTTCAAACGGCAACAACAGACGGGAGAATGTTAAATTGTACAAATGGCAACCTTGAATGCTAAAGCGACACAAATCTTAGCATGAGTGGTAAACTAGGATTTGATGAAAACTTTGGGAGGAATTTTGGATTTAAGTCAATCTTCCCATTCATAATTTTCTTACACGTCTTTTTAGATGGATCTTACTTCCAACTCATTAACTTTACACTTCAATTTGATTTTTTTACTTCTTTAAAAAATATATTTATTTGACTTTATTTAATATATTTCAATTTAAATATTTAGTATAAATAAATTGATTTATAAATAAAGACATTAATTAATATATAAATAATAAATTACTCTTCCCTCTGTTGCTTCCCCTTCCTATTCTTCTTCCCTCATGTTTTTTTTCTTCCTATTTTGGAAGCTCTCTGCTCCCCTCTTTCTCAGCTGGACACATTCGAAGAATGCTCATCATTGCAAAACACTTTCTTCCTAATTGGAATAGGACTTAAGAAGAGAGTATTGGGTTTTCTCTTAGGTACCTCTACAGCTTGGGTAAAACGAATTCTTACTTTCTCACAAATTTACATTTCAACCCATCGACATATGATAGGTTATGTCAGATGATCCGTCTTATAGAAAATACATGTAACATAATATTATGATACTTCATCCTATATGGGATAGATGTGAAACTTGCGTATGATTTATAAGTTATTCACATACTATTAGGCACCAACATCATTCATTTTTGGTTAACTTGTGTTATGTCTATATAACTCAAATGGAGCTCTGTTGAAAATGTGAGAACAAAGTGTTATGGAAGCCATTGCTACACCGCAGGAGATGGGAGCCACCTCTTGATCCATGTAGCCAACTCTTGATTCACATACGAGCCACCATGATCCACATAGCTAACTCTTGATTCACGTACAAGCCACCTTTTCAATCGAACTTCTTTTCAAAGTAAAAGTGATGAATTTAAAAAATGCACTACTCCCTTAGTCTCAGATAAATGTTCTTATTTTCTATTTTAGGATGTCCCAGATAATGTTTCTTAAAACTTTTTGATAAGAAAATACTCATTATTCTTCCTAATATACCCTTAAAGATTCATTTAATATCAATATGACATCTTATAAACTCACTTAGCGAGACTCAATTATTGTTTATTCTAGGTTTAAATCGATCCATGTAAGCCAACTCTTGATTTCAGCATATGTTCGAGGACTAACTTCCACCTAAGGGCCATGATCCACTTAGAGTGAGGTAGCTAACTCTTGATTCACTTACAAGCCACCTTTTCAATCGATCTTCTTTTCAAAGTAAAAGGGATGAATTTAAAAAATGCACTACTCCCTTAGTCTCAGATAAATGTTCTTATTTTCTGTTTTAGGATGTCCCAAATAATGTTTCTTAAAACTTTTTGATTAGAAAATGCTCATCATTCTTCCTAATATACCCTTAAAGATTCATTTAATATCAATATGACATCTTATAAACTCACTTAGCGAGACTTAATTATTGTTTATTCTAATCACTTTTATCCAAAAACAAAGAAAATTTTAATGAGAAAGTGATGGCTATTATCATCTCAACACATTTTACATCACATCCTTAATTGTGTTTCAAAATCTTTGTTTTTTGTCAACGAGAAACATTTATCGGGGACATAAAATTACTCCCTTCATTCTTAAATAGTCTAATTGACTCTATGACAAGCATTAGTAAAATGTGTACGTAATTTTCTTTAAAGAATATGTGAGTTTAGAAGTATGAAAACATAAGGGTAAATCGGTAAAAGAATTATTCAAAAAATGAAAGTTTGAAAAGAGAACATTTATTTTTAGCATGGACAAAAGAAGAAAGCAATACAATTACTCCATCTGTTCCACCCAAAAAGTCTTTATTTGAAAAATCTAATTATTAAAGGATATATAATTAGCAAAAAAATTGATCAGAATTACAACAATGTTTGGGCATAGTTAAAGTGGACTCTTTGCCCGGTACGAGAGAATATTTAGAAACTGAGGTTCCGTTTGGTAGTTAGGATTAAGACTAGATATTGTAAAGAAGTCAAGTTGTCTGATGTTTTGTACACAATATGTAGTCGGGACTAATAGCACGAGTTACCAGGATAAAGTCATTATCGTCTCACTATTAATACCAAGGGAGAGGATGATATTATTAACGCCCTCACTAAAAAAAATTGGGATTATCATTTTTTTAATCTCAAAACTACCCCCGATATACAAGTGAGTATTAATAGTGATGAAATTAATAGTACTAGGATTAATAATACTGATTATCCCTTCCAGACTATTAAACAAGCCCGAGAGAGAATACATGTTTTAAGATTTTAAAATAATAAATAAAATATACGTCCAATTTTCATTTTTTTTACAAACTGTCTTTTTAAATAAAGTCAAACAATACAATAATTTAGATACGGATGGAGTGGTATTCATTTTTGTATAATAATTATGAATATTGATACTTATTAATTATTATAAGAAATGTTTCTTTTTTAATAGAAGAATACTACCTGCAATTCAAAAAGAATCACCATGCTTGTCTTTGTTTTAAAAATATTAAAAATGATTAGGATATATTTTAACTAGAAAATATTTATAAGTACCCTAATAACATATGTTAAAATTACAAATGTTGAAAGAAAAAAAAAAGGTTGTATTTGGACATTTCCAATGCAAAATCCTCCAAAACTATATTATTGACTTGTGAACTTAGGGTTAAAAAAAAGTTTCAAACAAAACAATTATTTTGGGACGAATAAAAAATAAAAACATAATACAATAATTTTGGGGCTGGGGGAGTATAAGAAATATTTACTTCTTAATAGAAGAATACTATATGCAATTCAAAAAGAATCACCATGCTTGTCTTTGTTTTAATAATATTAAAAATGTTTAGGATATATTTTAACTAGAAAATATTTATAAGTACCCTAATAAAACTAGTTAAAATTATAATAGTTGAAAGAAAAAAAGGGTTGTATTTGAGGACACCTATTCATGTAGTGGTCATACTCTATTGTTAGAATGGACATTTTAATGCAAAATCTTCCAAAACTATATTATTGACTTGTTAACTTAGGGCTAGCCGGCTAGGGCATTTGTTAGTATGGTTCTTTGAAAAAGATATTTCCTGAACTCTTTTTTATCATTCAAAGTCAAATATTTTTTCTAAGCTATTCCTATTAATTTTAAAATAAGTTTTTTTATTATCTAATCTGATCTAATCTAATCTAATCTTGTAACGATCCGAGCCCGAGAGCCCGGTTCGCTACTTGTAGTTCACACACTGGCCCACTGAGCAGACAACACCTTGGGTCATCAGGCCCACCACAAGCTGACCCAAAAGTTCATGGATGGTGTTAGTGCCCAATAGTAGCGTATGACTATCTTATAAATCAAACACAAGATCCACATCTACCCGATGTGGGATTGGGGTATTACAATCGCCCCCACTCAAATCCTTGACGTCCTCGTCAAGGCCGAATCGTAGCCGGGGCGATGTAGGATTCAAGAGGTGGCTCGTACGGGGATAAAGAAATGGATCTCACCTTCTGCGGTATAGCACTTTTATCCCCAGCACATCACTTTGTTCCCACATTTTCGGTCGGGACCCGCTCTGATACCATTTGTAACGCCCTAAGTCCCGAAAGCCCGGTCTGCTACATGTAGCCCACACACTGGCCCACTGAGCATGCAGCACCTTGGGTCATCAGGCCCACCACAAGCCGACCTAAAAGTCCATGGATGATGTTGGTGCCCAGTAGTAGCGCATGACTACCTTATAAATCACACACAAGTCTCACATCTACCCGATGTGGGATTTGGGTATTACAATTTCCCCTACTTAAATCCTTGACGTCCTCGTCAAGACCAAATCGTACCCGGGGCGATGTGGGATTCAAGAGGTGGCTCCTACCTTCCGCGGTGTAGCACTTTGGCCTGCACAGCACTTTGTTCCCACATTTCTGGGACCCGTTCTGATACCATTTGTAACGCACCGTGCCCGAGAGCCCGGTCCGCTATGTGTAGCCCACACACTGGCCCACTGAGCACGCAGCACCTTGGGTCATCAGGCCCACCACAAGCCGACCCAAAAGTCCATGGATGATATTGGTGCCCAGAGGTAGTGTGTGCCCACCTTATAAATTGAACACAATTCCCAGCTCCCATGTGGCTTCTCTCTCGGTATGATTACTCCATTGTATTTTGACATATAGAATAGTTCATTTCCTCAACACCTGATCTTTCCGGTCAACAATTCGGACTTGCTGTAGACACCCCAATTTCGTACCCCTGGTATGTGACTCTGACATGTGATATCAAGAACTGTTCAAACTTAACAAATGTCAAATTACAGGAGTCGAAAATGCGAAAGGCGAAGCAGGATGCGCAAAACAGTGAATTGCGAGGGGTGAAAGTGCCAAAAATGGAACTTAAATATAGTAGCATGGTGCGGCCTAAAAGCAAGGTGGGCGCCGCGCCATGCAAGGGTGGTGTCGGCGCCAAGGTCCCTCAGTAGCACTCTTCGTTAACGCATTGTACAAGTTAGGAAGGCTGGTGTACGGGTATTTTCAGCAGGCTGAGGGAATTTATAATTCCCGCTGAATCCCTCCTTCCTACTATAAATAAGAGTGTCGGGCTCCCTCTTCGACACAATTTTTCATCCGCGGAGAAACGCTGAAGAATTCTCCTCGCGTTCCTTCGACGCCGATAATAATGAAAGGTGTGTGAGAGATGTGTGTAGCCCACCAAAGCTTCCAAACCCCATCCAAACTCCGTCAAAACACAAATCCACCGGTTAAAAGTGATCCCTAGCCTTTTAATTAGGTATCAACCCAACTTCCACGACCCAAAATCCATAAAGTAAGCTGTTACTCTACCCGAGTAATGAGCTGAAAAACACAAAAAGTAAGCCGTTATTCCGCCCAACCAAAAAGGCCAAAACCTTCCTAAATAAGCCGTCATTCTGCCCGAGTGAACGAGCCAAAGTCATCCAAAATAAGCAGTCATTCTGTCTGAATCACGACAACAACAACAACAACAAAAAAGACTCCCTCTCCCTGAAGGACAGAGCGAGCACACTACCGCTCTAAAAGGTAATAGCCTTTAAGGGCATTTATTTTATTTTATTTTTTAAAAGTTATTATTTAAAATCCGGCTCAATGTAGTCAATATAAGTCGTTGTGCTGCCTGGATTAGATTAGGAAATATTATGTAAATGAGCCGTTATAATGGTCAAATATTTTTTAATATATTTGTAATTATTGTAAGGAAATGGCTGCAAGTCCGTAAATAATATAGCCATGGAAGTATTTGTTTTATTTTCTTGTCTTTTAATGCTTTATTTATCTGCTAAATAAATATAACAATAAGCATACTTTAGCCAAAAACTATTTTTGAGACCGAAAGGGCGAGTTGGGTGCCTAGCACCTTCCCAACCGTAACTTAGCCTCCGAACCCGTTTTCTTTTTCTCTGGTTTATTTTTATTTTTTTGGTTTTGCTTTATTTTGTCTTAAAATAAAGATGGCAACTCTAAAATTTTTTGGATTCAATGGGGCCTCGCAACACCTCTTTCTTGCATTTTTTTGTTTTTCCCTAAAAAAAGGGAAAATGAGAATGAAAGGGATAACTTGATGCGGGAAACCCAAAGCTCCCATAGTGATCTGAAATGGGTCATAAGGCTATTTTTAATAAAATCCATAGTGGGGGCGTCGCAACATCCTTTTTTGCATTTTTCTTTTTTCTCCTAAAAAAGGGAGAATAGGAATGAAAGATGCACTCCCATATCCTGGTATCCCCTAAAAAAATGAATAACTTGATGCGGGAAACCCAAAGTTCCCATATTGGATCAAAAATCCACTAAAGTCAATTGATGCGCATTCCAACGCGCTATTCTAGACAGCACTGCTCTTGCACTTTTGATTTCGTCTTTCCCTAAAAAAGGGAGGGTGGAACGAGAGCAGTGGTGTCCTACATCCGCACGTACGCGCACCCCTATCCAAGGGCGCGCGGGGTGCGGGCGCATGCCGGGCGACCCACAGTGACGACTCTGCTGGGGAGTTGTTTTATTTTAAATAAAATTGAGGACTAGACTCATAAAATAAAACTTTTTTGTTTTTATTTGTTTCTGGCTAAAGTATGTTTGTTATATTAATTTATGCATTTGAATATTATGTTCCTATACATCCGTATCTATATTTGTGGATTTGATCATCCATCTTTCAGCAGTTTCGTTCCAATAACTGTAACATATATATTTAAAAATATTCCTTTAAAAATCAAATCATATATATATATATATATATATATATATATATATATATATATATATATATATATATATATATATATATATATTATAGGTTGACAATAAAAATTCCGGGCATCACAATAAAAGGGCTGGAGCTTTATTACTTTATTTTCGACTCCGTGTTATTATTTCTTTCTATTCATTTTCCCTTTTTTATTATTCTGTACATTTGTACATATCTACATTCATTATGTCATTTTATTTTGGGGACATATGACCAAATTTGTAATTAATAGGGATAGATAGTTTGCCCACTTTTTTTTTTCTATTTCTTAAATGCAGTATGTTTGCTTGCCTGCGCTCAAATTAAAAAGCCGAGAAAATCCACACGGAACAAAGAAGACAGGCCATAAGTGTTTTTATTTTTCTGTTTATATATTTGTAAATGAATAAAGGTTTTACTACTTTCTAGATACCGCACACACGTGCACGCATATAGGTATATTCCGAACTGTTACCCTACAACATGGCCAGCCTACCCCCTACATGAGCCAACGCTAGAATGCATATAGAGTCTCAGGACACTTCATTGTCCGACCGGTTTTTGCATATTTGAATTGTGAGTCAGCCCCTATCAATATATATATATATATATATATATATATATATATATATATATATATATATATATATATATATATATATATATATATATATATATATATATAATATAATATAAATATGTGTATATGAATAAATAAACAGGGGCTGATTTATTATTCTTTGATGCTCGACCTAGACCATTTCGAATGATGGATCCTGGAAAGAGTATAGGTGGAATACGTTGGTCCTATACTCTGGAAAAAGAATCCAATGTTCCAGAAAAAGTCCTGAGACTGTCAAAATAAAGCAGGTGCTTATCCGGTCAATTGTAGGGAACAAAAATAAATAATAATAAAATATACTAATAAAAGGTACGCTGTACTCCAAGCCCAGAAAGCCTTCAGCCAGCCTTCTGATACCTCCTCCATAACCAATTTTCCTCCGAAACCTGGCCCAAATTTGGAAAGGCAGAAATAGTATTGGCCGGTGATATGAGAAAATAGTGCAGAAATCATAACAGAGGATATCAATTCCAGATCAGACAAGGGCAGAATAAGTACACAGGGTACAGATCCGAGCAGTATGGCAGTAAAGAATAAACAAGCTATGGCAGGAGCTAGCGACAACTGGAATATCTAGGAACCAGAAAGGGAAACTCCTGTGTATGCACCTCCTCCTGGGCTTAAGGCCTGGCTAAGGAAAGAACTGGATGCTCATGCAGAAAGAATAACAAATCAGATGGTAAATGATCTCTTGGCAGGTTTTTCAGAAACTCTCGCCATTTTTTTCCCAAAACGCCAAGATCCCAAAATGCGTCCCTAATACTTCCCATTCTCCTGAAATAAATTCCCCTGATACCACAGAAAATATCATTTTCCAAGCCTCCAGAAAGCTACCCAGTGCCAACCACCAGCTAAATGATGACCTCCTTGCCCAAGGTAATATGATTTCAAGCGCCCATAATTCTAACCCATATTCTCCAGAAATCAGCTCTGATCCCCCCCACTTGGATACCTGCTATTACAGCCAAAGGAATTACCCCCCTCTTGATCCCTCAGATACCTATCCTCAACAAATAACCTCAGTGACTCTAAAGGAAATCATTTGTATACCAGAAAAGGAATCCCTATTGGGCCAAGGTCCAGGCAACCCCATTCCAGTACAATATTATCCAAGAGAGAAAACCCCACCCAGTTGCTTGACCAAAACCCAATCTAGCCATTTACCCAAGCCAAGAAGCCGAAAAGAAACAATTTCAAGGCATTATGATGACCTGCCCGCCCCAAGATCTGAAATACTCCAAACACTATGGGCTCATGGGATACTGAAGCCCATGGATAATTACCGACCACCCAAACCGTTACCTATTACCTGGAACCTTGCCCAGTATTGTGAGTATCATCGATACAGCGGTCATCTTACTGACAAGTGCTATGCGCTCAAAGATGCAATTCAGGATCTCATTGACAACGAGGTAATCACGGTGGCAGGCACGAAGATCTTTGAAACAAATCAAGCCAAGGAGGTCTAAGAGGAGTGAGTTAGTCTAATTAGCAATGAATAAAAGTGTTGTAAAATATGCTGACCAATAAAGGAGTTTCTAATAAATGTCTAGGAGACATTTTTCTGGGTATGATAGATGGAGGCACTTGTTATAAAGAGCTCCCTGCTGAGTTCGAGCTTATTGCTGATAAACCTCTTTAGAATTGGTGTACTACGACCGACCCGCTTCTGACGCCCGCAGACCTAGTGGACCGCTCTGGATATGCTATTCCTATTCCTTCCCCTAGCTTTACGGATTGGTCATCTATCGATCCGCTACCTAAAATTGAGGATCTCAAACCCCAGGTCCTCAATAATGTAATAAACCCTGTACAATTTGCTTTTAATGATAATTTAAGTGTCTTTGCTTATTACTTAGTTGCACCTACATTAAAAGATGCATTAAATAATAATTATTATGATAATGAATTGTTTAATGGCATGGACCCAAAAGATAAAAATTATTTGCTTGAGCTTGTAAAGTCGGGCTTGAGCACCTGTGAAGAGCCATTCATCAAGACAATCAAGACACATCCGTCCACTATCAATCTGGGGCTGGACAATGAAATCAAAGAAATCAAAATCGACGGCTACCTGCAAGGTTCTGAAAGGATAGCACTCATTGATCTCCTTAAAGAGTTTGTGGACATATTTGTCTGGTCCTACGAAGATATGCCGGGGCTAGACCCAGCTATAGTCGAACACCGGATCCCCATATATCTGGATGCTCGCCCAGTCAAGCAGAAGCTCCGCCGCATCAAGCCAGAATGGTCACTACAAGTTAAAGAAGAAATCATGAAGCAGCTGCGTGTCAACTTCATCCGGGTAGTTGAATACCCGATCTGGCTGTCCAATATAGTGACCGTTCCCAAGCCCAACGAAAAAGTCCGGATCTGTGTAGACTTTCGCGACCTCAACAAAGCGTCGCCCAAAGATGACTTCCCTCTACCCAATATTGATATTGTGGTAGACGCCGTCGCTGCTCACAAAGTCTGATCCTTTGTCGACGGCATGCTGGGCTACAATCAAATCAAAATGCCAGCAGAAGACCAGGAGAAGACCTCATTTACTACTCCTTGGGGTACTTATTGCTATACTGTTATGCCATTTGGGCTAAAAAATGCCGGGGCTACTTATCATAGGGCTGCCACCACCCTCTTCCACGACATGATCCATAGAGAAATGGAGGTCTATATTGATGACATGATCGTGCACTCCAGTAACGCCAACAGTGCTCATATCAAAGACCTTCGAAAGGTTAAGGAAGCACCAAATAAAGCTTAACCCCACCAAATGCACATTTGGGGTTACCAGAGGCAAGGTCCTGGGATTCTTAGTGACCTAGCAGGGCATCGAGATCGAGCCAGCAAAGATCAAAGCCATCCTAGAAATGCCACAGCCGAAAACCCCAACTGAAGTCCAAGGATTCCTAGGCCGATTGCAGTATATCAGCCGTTTCATCAGACGGCTGACAACCACGTGTGAGCCCCTTTTTAAACTCCTAAAAAAGAATACTGACCAAGTCTGGGATGAGAAGTGCCATCTAGCCTTCAAAAAAATAAAAGCCTACCTTACCAATCCCCCTGTGCTAGCTCCACCCCATACACATAAACCTCTTCTCATATATTTAACTGTCACAGACACGTCAGTAGGGGCTATGCTCGCCTAAGAGAAAGAAAATTCCTACATTGAAAATGCTATATACTTTATTAGTAGGAAACTGCAAGGAAGCGAGCTAGATTATTCAGCACTAGAAAAAAGCTGCAACGGCCTAGTTTGGGCCACTCAGAGGCTCAAGACCTATCTCCAAGGAAGGTCCATAAAACTCATATCTAGAATGGACCCTATCAAGTACATCTTCGGTAAGCCATCACTGTCCAGCCGACTAGCCAAGTGGTCCTTTCTTCTCAACGAGTTTGACATAACCTATGTCACACTCAAATCTATCAAAGGGAGCGTGATTGCAGACCACTTAACCGATCTACCTTTAAAGGCCGAAGATGCAACTGAGCCTGGTTTCCCAGATGAAGGTGTCCTGGAAATCAATGACCATGACACCAGTTGTCAAATGTTCTTTGACGGAGCCGCAAACAAAAGAGTCTTTGGCATAGGAATCTTGTTAATCGATCCGGCTGACTCTCATACTCCGCTGGCCATAAGATTGGAGTTCGAATGTTCAAATAATACGACGGAATATGAAGCCTGTATTGCTGGCCTAAAAGAAGCTCTCAAAAGGGGAGCCAAAGATCTCAAAGTCTATGGAGACTCTGCCTTAATAATAAATCAAGTTAAAGGGAGATGGAAAACCCATGATCCTCGGCTGCAGCTCTATCATGCCAAACTAACAGCACTTGCCGCCCGATTTGGTTCTATCTCGTTCCATTATCTGCCACGAGATAGAAATCAATTCGCCGATGCCTTAGCTACTCTGGCATCACTAGTCCAAATTCCCGCAGAAACTAATGTTCAGCCATTCATAGTCGGGAAGAAGGTCACTCCGGCATACTGTTTCAAAATTAATGCAGCCCCTGAGGCAGATCACGAGCCCTGGTACGCTGATATCTTAAATCTACTTCAAAAAAATATCTATCCTCCCGGCCTAGAAAAAAGAGGAAGAGTCTCACTGCAAAGGTGGGCCTCCCAATTTGTACTCAGCGGTGGTAGCTTGTATAAGAGACACTATCAAGACCTCAACTTATTATGTCTCGATCAGGCTAAAGCTGAGCAAATCATGGATCAACTGCATGGTGGTACATGCGGGCCCCACATGAATGGCCATATTTTGTCCAAGAAAATCATCTGATAAGGGTATTATTGGAGTACACTCAAAACTGATTGTATTCGGTGGGTACGACACTGCGACAAATGTCAACACTTTGCCAATCTGCAGCATGTTCCCCCATATGTCTTATACAACTCCACAGCCCCCTGGCCCTTCTCAACATGGGGAATCGACATCATAGGCCAAATTCACCCAAAGGGGTCCAATGGCCATGAATATGTCTTAGTAGTCGTCGATTACTTTACAAAGTGGGTGGAAGCCTCTTCCTACAAAGTTCTAAATGCCCGAAAGGTGTCCGAATTCATTCGGGCCAATATTATATATCGTTACAGAGTACCTTTCTAGATAATCTCCGACAACGGCTCACATTTTGAAGGGGACGTGAACCGTCTACTCGACGAGTTCAAGATCCAGAGACACAAATCCTCCCCTACCGGCCACAAGCCAATGGTGCCGTTAAAGCAGCCAATAAAGCACTTGAAAACATCATCAGAAAAATGGTTGACACGGGAAGAGACTGGCCAGAAAAATTGCCACTAGCACTTTGGGGCTACCGCACCTCAGTCCGCACACCCACCGGGGCTACCCCTTACTCTCTAGCATATGGCATGGAGGCGGTACTACCAATAGAAGTCAAAATTCCATCATTGAGAGTGATGATGGAATCTGATATAGCTGAAATTAATTGGGTCAAAGGGCGATATGAAGAATTGGCCCTAATCGATGAACAACGCTTGCTAGCCCTAGAGCATACCCGGGCATATCAAAGACGCATCGCCCGAGCTTTCAATAAAAAAGTCAAGGGCCGCGACATCCAAGTTGGAGACCTTGTGCTTCAAGAGAAACCCCCTAATTATGTTGATACTAGGGGAAAATAGAAGTCTCCCTGGATGGGACCATACATTGTTAAGGAGATCCAGTCAGGAGGTGCCGTGCTTCTCACGAACCGGGATGGAGAAGATCTTGTCCATACCTTCAACCTCGACAAACTCAAAAGGTATTATGTCTGATCTATACAGCAAATGCTTCCCTCTCCAGCCCGCTAGGCTGAAAACCCGAAAGGACGGCCTAGGCAAAAGTTAGGGCATATAAAAAAATAAATAATTTTAAAAAATATAATAATATATAATAAAAAAATAAAAATAAATAAATGATAAAAAAAAAGGAGAGGGAAGGCATTATTTGAGTCCTCAGCATACTACCTCCAAGTCTTCAGTATATCAGAGGCCCAACTGACAGGAAAGGAAAACCACGACAGAAGCTCATAATAAGACACTAAAATATAATATCATGGGTCCTAAGGTGCAACTTAGGAGTATTTATTAAGACAATTAAATTACACATTGATTGCATGTAAATACCCATATATTGCATGTACCCCCCTTGTTTTCCCAGAAACTATCCCCTTTTTTGCAACTTTAGCCCCAGAGTGGCCCATCAATGTCTGCGGCGTCCACCGAGCCGAGCCCATATGCTCCTTCTGCGGGGCGCAGAGGAAGCTCTAGTCTCACCTGCATGTGAGCCACCAGAAGTGTCTTCTTCTTCATCATCAGCGTCTCCGTTCTCCTGAGTATCTACATTGCTCTGACCAGCCCATCATCTCTCGACAACCCGGTACCCCCAACCAGTGGGGGAGGAGGAGCAATTATCTCTTGCCCTTACAGATTATCCTACCTGCCGCCATGCTCACTGCGGAGGCTCATTACCGCCACCAGAAGTCGTGCCCCAACCACTGGGATGAGGAGCAGCCTACTGTTCTCATGGGTTATGCTGCCTACTAGCATTGCTTAATCATTTAGAGGTATTGCTGGACCCTCAAGGGCCGGGCAAGCAAAGATTCTGGCCCTGTGGGCCGTTTCGGCATCAAGACCATGTACCCGCCGAAACTCTGCCTCAAAAGCCTGAGGAACGACTAACCCAGAGCTATCAATATCCTCGCCTATCTCCATCAGGCGAGCATCAATCCCGTTAGTCACATGACTCCAGAAAGTTTCAATCCGCGCTCGAGCAGTGCGGGATCCCTTAGCAAAGAACCATGATCCATGCCAAGTACCCATGGGACGTAAGATATAATCAAGAAATGGATAGGCTACCTCCACTTAATCCCGGTGCCACATATTCTCGAATAAGTGGGACCCAAGTCCTCACGATTATCCACTTCCATATTTATGGGATGGGTTGTATCCGAGATCACCTGCTCTCTCCCAAATTGGCGTAATATCCGGTCCGGCTGATAAAAGGAGGTCCGCTCAAGGCCTAGAAGGACCACTTGACTATATTCATCGGAATGTCGAAGAAAACGTCGGATCTCCCAATGATGAATGACCCAGATTATGTCCATGGAGCCCTCGCGGTAAAAATGATCAGCCCAATCAAACTCAGAGAAATTGGTTTGAGGAAGATGCCCACGAACGCCATAAAGGGCCGGATCATATGGTGCTCCATGCTGCACGGGAGCCGAACTCCAAAGAAAGTGCTCTTTCTAGCCACATATGGACCGTAATAGGCTACGGTAGGGAACAATCTCTGACCATCGGCAAAAGCGCCAAAGCCCACTCAAGGTCTCCGCTAAAATCACCGAGACGATATTTAACCGGGCGATCTCGAAGCCTAACGAAGGTCCACAACCCGCACATCAACAATCCGGTGGACTCCACAAACGTATATCTCCCTACCAAACAGAGAAAGAGCGCACGCCTTACGCCGCAGAAGTTCACGCCATCCTCCCTATATTCTCGTGAAGACCCCGTGGAGTGACCATTA
>CM028380.1:144311759-144379278 GCA_013146195.2 Codonopsis lanceolata
AGTATTACGGTCAAGGCAACATCTCCAAAAATAAGAAAATTTAAAAAGTAATAAAGTTGGGTGAGGAGAAGACATGATAGAGGGAAAAGAAATTTTTCCACATCCTAAAAACGTAGCCCAACTCCACTCCTCGTTAGGCTAGGACCTGCAAGGACTCTGGGCTTATAATCCCCCTCCCCAAACTTAATTTCTATTTTGTCCTCAAAATTGAGGAATATCCTATGAGAGGGTTGATGGAGGAGAAATATCAAAAGGACATAGCAGGCCCACCTAACGAAAGAGGAAGAAACTTGGGCTTCGACTCACGGTGAGTCGGGAGGAAATAACGAAGGAGGACGAAACTCGGGATCGTGCGTGGGTATCCCATAAAGCGTGGAAACATTTTGCCCCACGATTAACCCAACCAAAGAAGTTAGTCAGTCGGCACGCATTTGTGCCAACCGTTGACTAACCATCTCATTTTGGAGTATAAGCTCCCTGCTTGTTGGAGATCGCCTCACAGCGGATCCTCCTCCTCGGGCAGCTCACGTGGACTCTCTCACGTGGCCGGGTAGAGGTGCTCAACAGTAGAGCCTCAAATGTCGGAAACCTTTCAAACTCTCTCCGCATCTGGAGTCCATATGACTCCAGCCCCACTACACAGTCCGGTAATCAAACTTGGGAACGCGAATCCCGCGTTTGTCTTACCTCTAATAAGGGTCTGTATTTGGCCGTTGATCAGACGGCCAACATCGACAGAACCACCAGTAAGGATGGTGTAGATCAAAACAGCCTTATTCCAAGTCACCGTGTGCTAGTGGCTGGAAGGCATGAGTCGTGCAAAGATGAATTTGAACACGGCCTTAGCTGTGTTCGTGAGATGGGTCTCGCCCATGGTGCGGGCTCTAATGGTGGGTTGGTTAAAGGTCCAAACCACACCAGTGTTGCGATAAATCGCATGTACCACCTCGAGAGAAACGGGGTCGAAAGGAGGATGTACCGGCTCAAGATCTCGCAAAGTTGGAGGTGTCAAAATAACAGTAATGTTTTGGGACGTAAAACTAACGTTCTACCCCTAACACCAAGCCTCTAGAACATCATCAATAGAAATTTGCCTGTTGGCGTAAAACTCTCGGACTAAGGCCACGATGGCCACGCCCGGAGCAGCAATAAGACTAGCCCACCTACGGCGGTAAAAATGGTCAGGGAGAGCAAAGTCTTGATCTTGAAATCCCCTCTCAGGGATTATGCTCTTGGAGAGCTTACTAGTATAGCTCTCTGAAGCCTCGTAGGAAATGAAGCGATGGGCATTGTAATGTTGCTCCTCCTTCTCTTGGGAGCGGGACGTGGATGGGCCAGTGTTCCTACGCTTAGGGGCCATTATATTTTAAGCACAAGAATTAAAAATCTACTTTCTAAAAATTGAAATAACACAACCTAACTAAAACAATTAAATCATGCAAAATTTTAAGCACAATAATTCTAACATCCTAACATGCAAACATTTCGACACGTCAAAAATTTAGATGAAGAGGGCTAGAAAATACTTGGATTGGTGCTTTAATCGCAGAAGAGGATGGTCGGATTTTTGAAGCTTCGTTGGCGGAATCAATGGTGTCCTCCGTCTTCAAAGCTTGGTGAAGTGAGATGAGGGTGGAAGAGGTGATGAAGCTTGAAGGAGGGAGACTTGAGCTTGAGCAATGGCCGGAATTTGGAAGATCTTCGCCGGATTTTTGAGAAGAGAGGAAGATTTATGTTGTGACTGCTGTTGTTGCCCGTATGCTGCTTATAAAAGGGGCCTTGCGGCAGCAAGGTCTTTAGGCTTTGCGGCAGCAAGGTCTTTAGGCCTTGCGTCCGCAAGGTCCCCAGTCAAATCGGTTACACGAATTCGGATGGAGGTGACGGTCACACTTATTGCATTTAATAGTGCGGGCCGCAGTGGTTTAGGCTCATGTCCGCAAGGTCAACAGAGTGTTTGATCCGTTTTCTTCTTTCAGACTTATGGCAGCTTTTCATTTTTGTCCTTCCGTTATGTTCCGTTACGTTCCGTGAGGTCCGTTTCTTTCCTGCAATTTGAAAATTCTACACAAACTCTAAACTAAAATATTAGCAACATATAAATACAACACTACGATGCTTTTCTCCCCCAAATTTGGATTATGGCATATTGAGATTTGAATTAAATGTCCATAATTAAATAAGACGGAGAACAACATATTTAAATTACACTAAAAATTAATCAAAGTGGGTTGCCTCCCAACTAGGGCACTTGTTTAACATCTTTGGCTCGACCCAACTGCATACCTAATCTCTCGGTGGTTCATTGTCAGAGAGACGAATGAGTTCCATTGTTCTCTCAACTAACATGAGTTCAAAGTACGGTTTGAGTCGATGACCATTAACTTTAAAAATTTCATTGGTCTTTGGGTTTTTAATATCAATCGCTCCATGAGGATAAATTCGAGCGATAATGAAAGGACCAGACCATTTTGATTTTAATTTTTCGAAAAATAATCTAAGTCTAGAATTAAAATGAAGTACTTTTAATCCTGGACGAAACATATTGTTGGCTAATTCCATATCATAGTATTTCTTGGTATTTTCTTTGTAAGTTTTAGAATTTTCATACGAATTTAACCTATGCTCTTCTAATTCATTCAACTGGAAAAGTCTTTCTTCACCAGCTAAAGTTAAGTCAAAGTTAAGAGCTTTAATGGCCCAATAGGCCTTGTGTTCAATTTCAACTGAATGGTGACAAGCTTTGCCATACACCATCCGATAAGGACTCATTCCTATTGGGGTTTTATAGTTCGGTATACCCAAAGAGCATCTTTAAGTTTTGGCTCTCAATCTTTACGATTTGGTCTCACAGTCTTTTCCAAAACTGTTTTTATCTGTCTATTACTAACTTCTACTTGACTAGAAGTCTGAGGATGATATGGTGTAGCTAACATGTGAGTTACACCATATTTTCTAAGTACTGAATTTAGCAATCTATTAGTGAAGTGTTTTTCTTGATCACTAATAATAGCCCTCGGTACTCCAAACTGAGCAAAAATATCCTCCGAAAACTTGACAACAATTTTTTCATCATTATTTCTAGTACCAATAGGTTCTATCCATTTAGACACACAATCAACAAATGACCAAAATATATTCACAACAATTAGAAACTGAAAGGACCCATAAAATCAATACCCGTAAATCAAAAATTTCAACAACTATATTCATATACAAGGGTATTTTATTCCTTTTACCTATTCCACCAGTTCTTTGAGATTTGTCACAAGTTTTGTAAAATATGTCACAGTCTCTAAAAACAGTAGGCCAATATAATCCGATTGCGAGAATTTTTTCTAGCGCTTTATTCTCGCTAAAATGACCACCACAAGAGTATTCATGATTTAATGACATAATACTTTGTTGGTCTTGTTCTAGAACACTTCTCCTGATTATAGAGTCAGAACACATTTTATACAAATGAGGTTCTTCCCAAAAATAATGTTTTGCATCTCGTTAAAATTTCTTTCTTTGATATAAATCAAAGTCGTGGTTGATGATATCGGATACATAATAATTAACATAATCAGCATACCAAGAATCCAAACCGTTAACTGCTAATAGTTGTTCATCAGAGAAGTCTTCATTCATATGAATTTTATTATCAAGAAATTGACGTTCGAGTAAAGGTAAAAATTGTAACTTAGACAAATGGTTGGCTACGACGTTTTTCGTTCCTTTATCTTTAATAGTAATGTCAAATTCTTGCAATAATAACATCCATCTTATGAATCTAGGCTTTGCCTCTTTCTTACTCAAAATATATTTTAGGATTGCATGATCAGAAAATATAATAACTTTTGATCCTATAACAAATATGGTCTAAACTTTTCTAATGCATACACAACTGCTAAAAACTTTTTTTCTCTGGTTGTGTAATTTAGTTATGCATCATTCAATGTCCTACTAGCATAATGAATTAACATGCGGTTTCTTATCTACTCTTTGACCTAACACAACTCCAATTGCGAAATCTCAAGCATCACACATGATCTCAAAAGGAGAGACCAATCTGGCCGGTTAAAATTGAGGCCGACGTCAATCGTTCTTTTAATAAATTGAATGCATTCAAGCATTCTTGATCAAAAACGAATTCGGTATCTTTTGCTAGCAGATTACATAACGGTTTACAGATTTTTGAAATTTTTTTTATAAGTCTTCTATAAAAACATGCATGTCCTAGAACACTTCTAACACCTTTGACGGAAGTTGGAGGAGGTCGTTGTGATATAACTTCAATTTTTGCCTTATCGACTTCAATTCCTTTGTTAGACACAACATGACCTAAAACAATTCCATGTTTAACCATGTAATGACTTTTCTCTCAACTTAGGGTCAAATTAGTTTCGCAACATCTTTCAAAATTGAGGTAAGATTTTCTAGGCAATGGTCAAAAGAATTCCCAAATACTGAAAAATCATCCATAAATACTTCAACACATCTTTCCACTAGATCCGAAAATATATAAATCATACATCTTTGAAAAGTAGCTGGGGCATTACAAAGTCCAAAGGGCATTCATCTAAATGCAAAGGTACCAAAGGGACATGTAAAAGTGGTTTTCTCTTGGTCTTCGGGTGCTACTGGGATTTGGTTGTAGCCAGAGAAACCGTCAAGAAAATAATAATATTCATGACCAGCTAGTCTTTCAATGATTTGATCAATAAATGGCAAAGGAAAGTGATATTTCCTAGTTGCCGCATTTAATTTCCTCAAATCTATGCTCATTCTATAACCAGTAATAGTTTGTGTGGGAACTAACTCATCTTTATCATTTTTAACAACTGTAATTCCTGATTTCTTAGGAACCACTTGAACTGCACTAACCCATTTACTATAAGATATCGGGTAAATTATACCCGCATCAAGAAGCTTAAGTACTTCTTTTCTTACTATTTCTTCCATGTGATGGTTAAGTCTTCTTTGTCTTTCTCTAGAAGGTTTACTACCTTATTCTAAATGGATTTTATGCATACACATAGAAGGACTAATTCCTTTTAAATCGCTAAGGACCCATCCTATAGCTTTCTATGTGTCCATAAAACTTTTAATAGGCTTGCTTCTTACTTTTCTGTTAAATCTGCAACAATTATAACATGTAAAGTTTTACCTTCCCCGAAAAATGCATATTTTAAGTGGGATGGTAAAGACTTTAATTCTACTTCAGGAGGAGATTTGACAGACGGAATAAATTCTGAAATTTCAGGTTTAACTGTCTTTTCTTTCACTTCCTCCTTAGAGTTTTCTATTTTTTCTTCATCTATTTTTATCTCATCAAAAATGGACTTTGGAATTTCCACATCTTCTTCTAATTCTATTTTATCAGAACTATTTTCTGATTCGGACTCTTCCATTTTGTTCTCATTTTGACTCTTAAGAGCTTCAAATCTTTCTCTCTCTTTTCTTTCATCGCCTCTGAGTTCTCTTTCTAACTCTTCAATATCTAATTTTATATGGGAGAAAGTTCTATCATCATGACTTTCATACACATTTTTCTCATAATCATCATCCTCACAATTTTCTTCAAAGGTTTGGGCTGTTAGTTTTTCAATTTCATCAATTGAGAAACATGCATTCATGTCACTCGGTCTATTCATTGTATCAAAAACTGAAATTTCAACAGTTTCTCTCATTACTGACATTGTGAGTTTACCATTCTTAACATTTATCATTGTGTTGGCAGTGGCCATAAAAAGTCTACCTAACAGAATATGAACTTCATTGTTTGTGCATATTTTCCTTTCCATCTCTAGAACCACAAAATCTACTGGTATGATTAATTTATCTACCTGAACTAGAATGTCATCTACTATACCCAAAGGATGTTTAACTGATCGATCAGCTAACTTTAAAGACATATTAGTGAGTTTCAGTTCTTCCAACCCTAATTGTTTATAGACTGCGAAAGACATCAAATTAATACTTGCTCATAAATCTAACATAGCCTTCATCTTTTTAGAACTACCCAATGAGACTTGGATATTGAAGCTACAAAGATCTTTCAATTTAGGAGGAAGTTCGGGTTGTAAAACTGCACTCACGTTTTCAGAAACAATAATCTTTTCATTATTTTCAAATTTGTGTTTCTTAGAGTGAAGATCTTTGAAAAACTTAGCATAAGCTAGAATACTTTTAATAACGTTTAGCAAAGGTTAATGTTCACTTTTGATAACATGTTAAAAAATTTCGAAAATTGTTTGTCCATTCTGTTTTTCATAAGTCTTCTAGGGAATGGTATTAAAGGAACATAATGTGGTGGTGCTACATAATGTTCCTCTTCATCTTGCTCTTTTTCTTGAGTTAGTTCCTCTTGATTATCTTTTGACACTTCTGTTTCTACCTCTTTATTATTTACTTGATTATTTTCAATTTAATCTTTTTCAACTTCTTTATCAGTATTATTTACTTTATCAGGCACATCAGAAGATTGAATAGGATTACTTACCTCTTCTCCAATGACTCTACCACTTCGCAAAGTAGTGATAGATTTTGCTTGTTCTGTCTGGCTAGGGAACTTCCCTTCTTCTCTTTTCTCGTTTACAACTTTTGCAAGTTTATCCCTTAAATTTTCTATCTCTTCTAGCAAATATTTGTTAAGAACAACTTGACCTTTGTTTGCTCCATCTGACTTTGAAACTTCTTTAATTTGCAATTGTCATTGATTTGGAAATTGTTGAGGTTGTAGTGGTTTATTTCCTCCCCATGAAAAATTAGGATGATTTCTCCAACCAGGATTATATGTGTTTGAGTAGGGATCATTTCTTTGACTTTGAGGGTACATATTCATGGCATTAACCTATTCAGGATATACAACACTAAATGGACAAAAATTAGTAGCATGAGAATTTAATCCACAAATAGCACATGCTTCTTAAATTTGTCAATTTTCATATTGAGCTTGTATATCTGGTTTTTCTTGAACTTGGAATAAATTTCTACATTTAACTCTTGCACTTTTCTGTTGAGAATTTGCACTTAACATCTCAAGTAATTCTTCTAGTGCAGCTGGCGTCATTCTATTAATGGAACCATCGGCCGCACTATCAACCATAGTTTGTAAAGCAGACGAAAGAGCATGATAGAATTGTATAACTAACACATCTTGAGATAGATTATGATGAGGACACATGATAAGTAAATTTTTAAATCTATCTCATGATTCATAAAATGTTTCTCCTGGTTCGTTTTGAAAAGACATGATTTGTTTTCTATACTGTGAAAGAGATGCATGTTTATAAAATTTACCCATAAACAAATCATATAATTGAGTCCAAGTATAAACACTTGCAAGTGTTCAATTCATAAACCATCTTTTCGCCAAATCTTTTAATGCACTCGAAAAATATTTCATTTTTACTTGATCTTTAGTCAAACCATCTAACGAAAAAGTTCTCATCATATATTCATATTCCCTCATGAAACTTACTGCATCTTCAGATGACATTCCATGAAATGAAGGTATCATATTAAAATAATGACCTTTAAGTTCGAAATTTCTTACTGCTTCTGGTAAGATTAGGCATGAGGTTGCTGCATTCAACACAGGGCGACTATAATCATTTATAGTTCTTTGATTAATTATTACTTCCATGTTTCTCTCAGTAGGTTCTTCCACTCTTTGATTCACATTTACCGGATGAACCAGATTTTCAGGGTTTTGATTATTATTATTATCCATTGGAGGATCAACCAGAGGATCCTCTTGATTCAATTATTCTTGATTATCAGGCTGGGTTCCTAGATTATCAAGGTCTTCCTAATTCTTTCCAAGATTATTTATATTTTGATTTAATTCTACCAGTTTAGGATTTAGAGATCTACGACCATGCATAAAATAAAACAAATAAAACTAACAACTAAAAATAAATAAAATCTTATTGTACTTTTATTTTATAGAGACTTAATTTAAATTTACGCTACCAATAAACTAACTATGCAAACTAGCTTGTCTCCGGCAACGGCGCCAAAAACTTGATCGTGTCTTATTTTAAATTTATTTCCTTGTAAGTGGACAAGACTATTGTAGAATAGCTTGGGAAGCAGAGGTCGAACCACAGAGACAAGAAGATCACAAATAGTAAGACTATTAGTAGCAATTGTTAAACTAATGAGGTTTTTAAATTTATTTTATCTAAACTAATTATTCTAAAGAAGTAACTTAAATTAACTAACCAGTAATCACAGTCGAAAAGATCTGATGATGGAGGGAAATATAGGATTAGAGTTTCACTTGTATCTACTCTATAACTTATTTGGATAAAATATCATTCAATTTCTTGGGTTCGTTCACGAAAGATAGATATAGTTTGTCGAATTACCGTTCAGTCTCCATCTCCAAATAATTCGTACATTTTATATTCTAGGCACAAGAACATATGGATCCTAACTGTCACTTAGGGCATATATGGAACCTGACCCTAACTTATCACTCTCATGCATTGATAGGTTCAATTTATCATGATGGTGGGCCGGTGTACGACATATGCATATTGGTCATGCAGTTATCCGCACCTCTAGGCTTTTATTACTTGCGATTACATTCATTTGTTCAAAGCGAGATAATAAAGGGATTGATAAACACCATGATCAACAAGAATTGAATGAATAAAAATATAATTAAGTCATAGATTGATGCAAGTTACCTCCCAACTCCTAGATTAATGGATGTTTAGTTCATCTTTGAAGATGAACTGCACACGGAGATGAATGAATACATGGATCGATCTTCAAAACTGTAATTACAACAACTAAACTACATAATACACTCTAAATCCTACCTAAAACGGTGTTAAAACTACTTCTTGGACGTCATTTGGCTTTGGCTACCGTCCATTATTTATACCAATGAGTTTTAGGGGAATAGGAGGTTCAATCCTTGAAAACCCTCGAAGGTCGGTTCTGGACACCTTGCGGTCGCAAGGGGTAGTGGCCTTACGTCCGCAAGGTCTTGATTTCGGGAGCCCAACTTTCTGCCTACCTTGCGAAGGCAATGTATTTTCACCTTGCGGCCGCAAGGTGGCCAGATTCACTTTTTGCCGTTTTTCTTCAATTTTACACTTTGGCCCCTTCTTCGAAATCTTCACTAAAAGCTTCATAGTTCACATAAAACCACCTAAAACCCTGAAACTCATAAAACAACTCGAAAACACATATCAGTAGCCAAAAGCTTCGTGAAATTGCTCAATTTAAGTCATAAAAGTACCCGATAACGACGTATAGAATACGTTTATCAGTAATCTAGTTCGTGTATCGAAAAATAAAAATTGTGCATCGGGATTAATTGTGCTTCGCAAATCCAGAATTGGGCATCAGAGTTTTGTTCATGGGTAATCCAGTTTGTGCATCGGGATTTACTCTTGTATACTAATTTCAAATTGTGCATCGGATGAAAAAATTCAAATAAGCAAAGGAGAAAGGAAAAGCAGTCCTTGAAGATCTGACTAGAAAGCTCTAACTGCATTCGTTCACTTCTTGAGGAAGGCTTGAATCGAACTATAAGCCCGTTAAAAGCTACAAAAAGAAGATCAAAAGTTCAAAGCCAATCCTGATTACAGCGCACAGAATGGAGGAAGACGGAGTGGTCGGTCTTAAGAAGAGGAAGACGAAAATTGGGTATTATTGAAACAAATATATGGAAGTAGACTTATGCGGTTGGAAAAAAAAAAGAGTTATCTAAGGGGTTAAATATTTGGAAAAATGGACATGTCTGCATTCGTATACAGAATACATTAACGTAACACTCAAATCCCTAAACTTAACACCATTTAAGAGCTAAAATTACTTCACTTTCCCTCTTCACATTTAAACTATACTACCCCATCATTAACTCCCTAAAACAAACACACACCCCCTCCCTCCCCCTCACGTAATTTTGATTACTTGTTATTGTTGATTCGGTTTCTATTGTTAAGACATGATATCGCTTGTGAATTAGATTGATTTTGATTTATCTTATTTTTTCTTTTCAATTACGAATAAAAAACCGTTGATTTGCATTTTTTTTCGATTTCAGACAAAACAGCTGCTAAGGCTTAGCGGATGTTTTATATTATTACCGCAAGTGTGTAGCAGATGTTTTATATTAGTACCACAAGTGTGTAGCGACTGTTTTATATTAATACCGCAAGTGTGTAGCAGCTGTTTTATAAAAAAATTGTTTTTTAATAAAATTCTTATGTAACATCTGTGTGCATATATATAGAGTCTCAATGAGTTGGAGGGGTTGGTTGGCTGGGGGGAGTAAATGAAGGATGAATATCTATTAAATGTTAAAATGGGTACTTAAATCATTTTATGCCTTAAATAGTGTTACATTTAGGGTTATTCTTTCCTTAAAAACCCTTGTATATGTAGCCCGTAATTAAAGTCGAAAGAAAAAGTAAGGGTAAAATAATAAAAATATTTTCATAAGTAAGACACTTTACAAACAAGACACTACTAAAATTAATAGGGAACATTTATTATTTTCAAAAGAAAAAAAAAACAAGCTACCAAAAACAATATGGGATTGTTAGTTAGTTCATTTTTCAATAATATTTCTATTTACGTCCTTACATGAGAGTTAAACATTTAACATACTCCGATTCAACACTTGCAATTTTCGGTTCATAAACTCTTCAAGAGACTAAATAAAACATTTTTTTTAATTAAGTGTTGGGTTATGGAAATTATTTATTTAATCCGGTATATAATTAGTTTTTCTTTGACCAGGGCCAGCCTTGAGGGAGTGCAAAGTGATCGACCGAACAGAGCCCAAATTTAAGAGGCCCCAATTTTTTATTATTATTTTTATCTATCTATCACTTCAACAGTTACTTAGGTTTAGCTCATAAGGGGGTGACTTAATGGTAGAGATGTGACTTTACAAAATATGAGATATCAAATTTTATCCCTTCTCATGCCCCCCTAAGGAGTAGAAACTATAAACCTAGGTTTCTCGATCTCTCTTTACTGTCCGTGGCAACTCCTCAACTCGTTTACTACCCGCGGCAACTCCTCAACTCAACTTGTAATTTATCGGAGATTATGTGGCTAAATAGATTTAATTTAAATTCTAAATAATCATGAATTGCGAAGAGCTAGTGATGAACTTCCTAATTCGCTAAAAGCTAAGCTTCTGCTCTGAGTTTAATTTGTTTTAACATGTTGATGTTGTGTGTGTGACACTATGCAAAACATTTTTCTCTTAATATGTTGGTGTCCACTTAGCTGAAATTTGATTCAAAAGTGACACTAGTATTGAGTCTGATATTACTATTGGTGTTGATTTCCATATGGTTGAGCTGAAAGCTCAATTTTCATGTTTAGTTGCAAATCAATATTGAAGAGATCTGGACATAAATTTCCAGATCTTGTATAACAAAACTAAGTTCAATTTTAGGGTCTAATTATATATAAGACAGGATCCCTAAAATGTCGAGCACCCCGGAAATCCAAACGGAAAAGGTTCTCCGAGAAGGGCTAGCCACCGGCCTCTTCTGGTCCTGCTCGGTGTCCTCCTTCATTCACTTATTTTATCTTGTTCATTTCCGTTAAGAAAGAAGGGAATTCGTTTTGTCCTCTCACATACTGACTTCACTTTCTCAAATGCATAATTGTATAGAAAGAAGAAGTGGAAGTGCTACCGTCTTCACGAGATGCTAGAACTATTTAGTAGATGTACTTGTTTTCCCGTACTTCCTACGTTGAATTGGAATAAATAAGACCGTGGTTGGGTGGATCTACCTTGTCTTCGGTGCATTGCTCAAGGCTTTTAGTATTCGAAATAGCCTTTCTAAAAACAAATTTTCTAATCAAAGCATCGATTTTTTTTGCGATGCAAGTATCGGATTTTACGATGCACCAGATTTCTCAAGCTTCACATCTCAATCACTGATATGAGACAGTATCAACGGAATAAACGATGTCGAAAGTGGAATCTCTTCTATGTCTGAATCGATCCTACTGTTGATGTCTTATTTTATTATTTAATCTCCATCTTTGCCTCAGTTTGGATATATCTTAGAGAAGGAGATGTTCTTCCTAATTCTCAATCCAATTTAGTGGGAAAGATCTTCCTGTAGATGGATATATTTATCTACCTCTGTAAGTCCCATCAGTAGGATCAGTCAGTCTGACTCGATCTGTATAGGTGCGTTCTATCTCTCCCTCTTCCTATGGGAAAAGATTATGCTTAAGATCATGGGATAGGTAGAGCTTTTATTAAGTTATTGGTATAGACTTCTTAGGCTTTATTTATGATGGCAGTCCTCATTCGTCAATTCAGTCAACAAGTTGGTAAATGATGTGCTCGGCCAAACCCGGTCACAAGCAAAGTACGAGATCATCATGTGTCAGTTACGAGCTTGTTAGCATGGGACACACAAGGTATCCGAGAAAAGATCATTGATATATCTCATTCAAACCTAGCCAAGCACATGCCTTACCTACCCGACCAGGGGGTCTTATCCGGGAATTACATTTATATTATTAACAGAGTTGCATCATGCAACCGGGTAGAGTCCCGGGTAAGCATCGAGCAGGAAGCCTCAGAGACTTACTCTCGAAGAAAGTTCAAAAGTTTCCTTATCCGAGCAAAGCACTTACCATATTTTCTCCGACATTCACGCGGTTAGCTGCCTATCATTCCTATAATTTAGAAATTTCTTCCTAAACCTATTAGGTAACTACGTAAGTCAATCCTAAATGGATTCTATGACATTTGGGGCCTATAAATACCCCTCCATAAACCCTAAACAAGGTACACACTCTTTACAGCCTCAAACATTTGTGAATTTGTTTTTTGACTCTCACACGATACTTACTCTCACGCCGGAGTTGTTTCGTGAGACCAAGTCTTGCACTCCAACTAAGGTGTTTTCGTGATTCTTAACTGGTTGTGAAGAGATCCAATCTATATAATCAAACCCAAATATTCTACGCATCAATCGGACGGCCTAAGACTGATTTTTGCATCATTAGATTGCCTCTAGCTCGCCTCTAGGTATAAAGAACCGTATGATGGAAGTTCCGTGCTTTCGGCTATAATGGTCAAGTAGACCCTAGTCCGCCATTGTCGAACATCAACCCCACCATGGCACGCAAGCATATGCAGGATATGATGGGTGCCCACCGCGTAGTAGGAAGGATTTCCTTGCACACTTGGGAAGCATACTGAGAGACCAGAAATCGCCACGCTTCTTTTTGGCCTCACCACCTCTTGGAAAACGTAGCCATGGCCTCAAAGATCCTTGGTCGCATGGGCTTTCAAAGCATCCTCGCTTTGCGCCTATATTCGCCGGGTGATCAAGTCCTCTTCACGGCCCGACTCTCTTTGTTGCTCCACTAGCTCGCTTTCTCTCCGTCGTTTCTCCGCCTCAAGCTTCTTCACTAAAGCCCCGCTCTTCTTCAGCGACTTCTCGGACTCAAGCTTCTTGCGGGCTTCCCTCTCCTTGGAGTATCAATCATGAAGTTTTGTGCAGGAAGAGGCAATCTGGAAAATAGATAAAGTAGGATTCAGAAAAAGAAATGCGAGGAAGACATAATAAAAGACTACGGAACAACCATACCTCGCTCAAGCAAAGGTCGACATGTTCGAGCATGACATGGCCGACAGTGTCTCTATCATACACAACACCATCGTGCAGAGCCCGCTTCACAATACCCTTGCCCACCAGCCTGACTGGGCTCATGCAGACAGCCAGATCAACGCCCCTGAGCGGAGGGACATCAACGGAAAGCTCACTCACAATGGCCCTCACCGTAGTAACGATGGTGGGCATCTCAAAGTCAGGTCGTTGCCATGACTTGATGTTGTCTGCAGCGAATGGAGGAGTGGTAGAGGCACATTCAACACCCATATCGCGGGAGCGAGTAGATCGGTCGACAAGGGGAGGCGAGTCTCTTTTCCTTTTGCTCGCTACCTTGGCATCCTTGGCAGTGGGAGCAGCGAGCTCGCTAGTATTTCCTCGGGTAGGACAGCCTAAAGCATCAGTTCTCTTTGCCATGCTAGAGGCTTTGCCCTAGGCGGTTTGTTTCTTGACTGGAGGTCCAAACGGGACCTTAGGCTTTATTCAGTTGAGTAACCCTTTTGCTCTCTTGCTCTTCTAGCCGCTAAATCTGCCTGGGTCAACATAGCTTAAAAGAAAACAAGACAATATCAGTACGATAGCTACAACAAGTGAACATAACGTACATACACGTGAGAGCAGAAAAAGGATAAGGCGACCACTGCCAGCCGCTTTTCCAAAGACGGGTCGGCAATACGACCAAGTCTACGACGCCCGGCACTCCTTCTGAACTTCGCCTCGTGGTAGTTCCCCCAGTAAGGATGAGTAATTTCAGGTTCGATGGTTAGTAGGAGCTCCACCCCGGGCAATTCTGAGCGCAAGATCCCGACCAAGTGCAGATTTCTCGGATTGCATACAATTTCTTTCCAATCGAGTAAGCATTCTAGGCCGACCCGCTTGTCATTTTCCTCGTAGATACCAAGGGCGTTTTTAAGGCCTTCAACTAAGCTCCCCCTCCGGAGCTAAAATCCCGCTTGAAACTTTCAGGACCTTCACCCCGCCTTCGTTGACTAATTGGCCACTTACTCTGAGTATATTATAATGGCCCTCTTGTCCCAAGCCTCAACCTTGCCCAGACATCACTCAATGTTCTCGTAAAAATAGAGTTGGATCTAACCCCCGACCCGACTAGCGGTACTTGGGCCGAAATGAAGAGTTTACTGAGGAGATACATATCCGCTCAAACCGAGCAGAGACATGTGTCACGGTAGATAAGCCATTACTGTCCGAACAATGTTCAACATTAGATCGCATGACATAGCCTCGGTCTCGCGCAGGAACTTGACGAAGAAAGGGTCCAGGGGTAGATGCAGTCCAACCCGGAGGAAATCCGCGAAAAACAACAGCCCATCTATGAGCTCGCGGGATAACTAAACATCACCGGGCAACTCCAATTTGCTCACCCTATAATCATGGGTTCACGCCAATGAAGTGAGCCAAGCGTGACCTTAACCGCAGTATCCAAGGAGGCCCAATGTGCAAAGATATTGGCTCGTTAGCATTCACAAGCCAATCGGCCACAATTGCCGATGAGGTAGCCTCATCTCTTGTCCGGCCAGAATTCCTCCTTCTCTAGGCCAACGGGATATCAGAGCTCACCTCCCTAGAGTTGGAGGCCTCATCGGTAGCAACCATTTGTTCGGGAGTAGACCGCATCGCTTCGTCACCGCCCTGTTCTACCGCGAGATTGATCCCCTCATCCAGCTGTTTTGTGCCATGCCCGCCATGCCACACCAGGCTACTCTTTTCAGACGGGCCTTGCCCACTGGAGGAGTCTGCAATCTCAACTACAGGAACGCGACCACGTCCACTAGTGGTCTCCCCGGTCACAGACTCAGTATCACCATCCATCTCCACATCAATAGAAGGAGTCTTCTCGCTACTTTAACGGATCATTCTACCCGTCTTAGCTGAAAGCCTCTCTCTTACTGCCCGTAGACTCATCGCGCAACCTCATCGGGGAAGACATGTCTACAAAGAGATCGAGGAAAGAAATGTTAGACTCTGCCCGAAATGGCAAACAATTCAGAAGGAATAAAATCCTAAGTCTAGGTACACCAAAGGGCCATGGCCGCCTAGCGAGCAAGACGCTTGGGGCATTTTTCCTCGATCTCTACCTAAGGTCTGATTCTAACCTATGAATCCTACCCAGAAAATACATGAGGGAAGAAGAAACCCAGAAATGGGTGAATGTTCCAACCCAGAAAATGAAGAACAAAGCATAATAAAGGTGAAGAATTAAATACTTATTGTCTGGATTGAGTTGATTCTTCATAAGCTCCTTTGAGACAAGAACCAGTGAACGTTTCCGAAATCTGGAAGCAAAGTAACGGCTGGAATCGAGGGGCAAAGGTAACGAAATTTGGAAAACTTCTATAGCTGCAACAGCAACTTGGAAGCTCTCTATTTCTTGAAATTTCTGAACTGGTAAAAAGATTGGAAGAGGGGGAAGTTTTGCTTTATATAGGCGGATCATTTCGAGTTTTGGGGGTAAAAGAGGGCAAAGCCAAACAGTTTTGACGTCACAATGGCGCATGCGCATTTAATGTGACGTCTCGGGACTCACGCATCCATCAAGTCACTCCACTCAACGACTGCTCACGCGCCTTGCTGCCTACTCTCCGCCATACTCTCCAAACGGTAAACTTCGCAAGCATGCTCCAACTGTGTGCTCAACAATGTTCCAGAACATTCCACCATATAGCCTTCCAGTCTAGTCACAAGCAACTCAAAATTAGAACAAATGTGGAAGCCCATGGCGAACATAAAGCTGTCTCTATCGAAAAAGAACACTCCTCGCTCCGAGCATTATTACTCGCCAGACAAGGAGCAAGGGGCCACAATGCGCCCAGCCCAAACCCGTCCTAACCGGTATCTATGGCCGGCTAGGTATATTATTCCTACCAAAGCATTCCTGATCATGCCATATGGCGAGTTTCTGAGGATGATGCTTCATCTTGTCCCGACTGCAGCTAGGCATGCATCTGATGCTATTGATAAGCCTGGGCCTTCACACTTTGTTCTTGATGCTCAAGATGATTATTATTTCCCTGCTAGGGATTTTATCAGCATCCACTACTCTCGGCAAGGGAGACTTGTTGAAGAAGCTTTTCCTGATACCGATGTTCCAGAGCCGTATCAAATTCCATATAAAGCATACGTGGTATATTATCTCTTTCATTCCCTTTTTTTCGCACCTGTCATTCCTTTTGCTCTGAAATGACATTATTCCTCCCAAATAGGTGGATGCTCCGTCATACCGAAAGGTAGTAAAATGCTTTTTCGACCTTGCTAAACTGTATCAGCGAGCGATGGACAAGCTGTCATGTCGGGGTAACGATACTGTTAGTCATGCCAGACGTTGTGATAATGATGACGGCAAAGCCGGCAGCTCGAGTCATACCAGATCGGGAGGGTGAAAGTACAGGATCGACGGAGCGGGTCCCAGCGTTATGGGTGGCGGCCTTGAGAAGAGCAGATCAACACATGCCCATTAGTCTTTTCCTTTTCTTTTATTATTTTTATTTATTTGATAATTTGTAACGTAATTAAAATTTATTAATGCAATCTTTTTAATTAGCGACACATTAATGTTCTTTATTTTCCTTAGCGACACATAAAGGAAAATGTACCATTATTATTATAAAGACACACTATACTTAAGATGGTGGCATTTATCCGGACGGAATTATCTCGGCTGCCCTCGTCTGCGGGGAACGAATATTCAGCAATTCTTTAGTTTCTCTTTTCCTTTCTTTCATTCACGCCAACCGTCCGTGAATGCTAGCTAAATGTAGGATTCGTCCTCGACGTCCACCTGTGGATGGATAGGAACAACACATGTGAAAACTGGGAGATGCTGAAACAAACCAAGATACAAAGGCAATTTTCAGACGAATTCAGGAGCAGCCTAAGGCAGAAGTGGGCGCTGCCCTAAGCCATAGTGGGCGCTGTGCCCTAAAAGGTAATGAGGGCGGCCATTTTTGTTGTCCTTGGAGCTTTTGCTGGTTGCTGTTGATGCACTTTCTTTGTTCTGTTGGAATTTTCATCAAATTTCTCCTAAAAAGGAGATTGGCCCGCAAAGCTCTTCACACTTGCAATCTGCATAAATCCATCTTTCTTCTTAATAGAGCCATCCCAAACAGTTTATATTTTCTTCAACCAGAAACACCCATAAAGTAAAAGTGAGTGATATACATTGTTGAGCCCTTATCTAAAACCTTTAGATGAGTTAGTAATTTAACATGGTAACTGTTAGAGAATAAGGGGTATTCTGAAGGGTGCTAATTGTTACATTATGTTTTATATGCACGTATATATAAAGGGTTGGGCTAACCACACCCCAAATCCCTTTCTCTACACCCCATTACTCTACCCACGCCACCCTAACTCCCCATTCTATATTTCCCGATTCTCTCTCCTGGCCTCCTCTCTTATCCCGTGTACTCCTATCTTCACCGTCATCTTCGTCTCCCATCTTCACCGCCATCTTCGTCTTAATCTTCCATGGTCGCCGCCTCTCACCATCATCTTCGTCTCCCACCCCACCCATTTTACCCACTACTCTCCCTAACCCACCCCACCTTAACTCCCCATTCTACCCTTCCCGATTCTCTCTCCTGGCCTCTTCTCTTCTCCCGTGTACTCCCATCTTCAACGTCATCTTTGTCTTCATCTTCTATGGCGCCGCCTCTCACCATATTCATCTTCGTCTTCCCTTACCTTTACTTTCGAAACCCTAATTCCTTTCATCTTCCATGGCCGCCGCCTCTCTCACCATCGTCATCTTCATCTTCATCATCCATGGTCGCCGTGTTCTCACCATCGCCATCTTCGCCTTTATCTTCCACGCCAAATCAAATCGAGCTCCCTTCGCAATCGAACTCGCCTCGCCCTGCGTTTTATCGCAAGGTTCGTCCCTCTGTTTCACCTCATCTTTATCGTCATCATCGGCTGGTCAAACAGGCAACCCTCTGTTCACACCTGGTTATACGCGTGCTTCAAATGGAGTACGACTGGGAGTGGCTAGACGCCTTGGGTGGAGTATGGCTAAGCTTGTTCACGGGGCTGTATTGGCATTTCACACGATGGCATTTTTGCAATTTTTTATGTGGGGTGCAGAGAAAGGATCTTGGGGTGTGGTTAGCCCACCCCATATATTAATACCATGGTCCAACCATTTTAGAGTTACGTCTTCCAAAATCACTCTCTATTCTTTTCTCCTTCTTTATTGCTTAACATGGTATCACATCGGGAATCTCCTTAAGAAACCTTAATCGGATCTCCTTAAGAAACCTTGGATTTTTTTTACTTTTCTTTTCGTCATCTACTATTAATTTAATCAGTAAAAGAAGCATGTGTTCATAGGTATGTCGCTAAGTGGGTGCGAATTTGGACGGAGTGTAGGTCAACCCAGGGCGTGGTGTGGCAAGGTCGTGTGGTTTGAGTCATCCCGCTTGCACTTAATACCCAAATAGATTGTGAGTGCATGTTGCTGCTCTGTTTGGTTTGTGATATTTAAGGCATATTTTTTTCTCTCCACGTGTCGACAGGTCACATCTTAAGGGGAATGCTGATTTTGATATACATTGTTGGATCCATACAATATATATCAAACTCAACACTCCCCCTAACGTGTGACATGTCAACACGTGAAGAGACAAACAAGAAGCCTCACCATTAATCACAAACATAAAAGAGTAACAACATGCACTCACAATATTTTTGAGTAACAAGTGCAAAAAGCATCACTGAAACCCACGACTTTGCCAAACCAAAGTTGAATTACCATATTAAGTTACTAACTCAATAAAGGAGCTTACTTTCAACAATGTTAATCCAACTCGCACGACAACTACAAAATTATAGGATAATCAAGGGCAAGTAGCCAACATTTAAGTAAAGGCGTTTGAGAGAGACATTACAACTTTATTTCTTACCTGGAGACTAGTATCTTGCAAAAAATATCATGTTTCTTGGTAGGGTGAACGAACTGTGTATTAGTACACGAGCAAATGAAGTTTCATAAAGAGTTCTTGACATGTGCAAGCCTTAAGCCCACTAATTAACTATACGAGTGATGGTGAATAAGTTAGAGAGTGAGAGAGGAGAATCTTTAGATCTACAAGCTTTCGGAAAACATCTTTAGACGCGTGCCCCCGAGGTAGGCTCGTTATCAAGCTTCCACCAACACTTTGAGACACGTGCACCCGAGATTGGTTTGTCTACAAGCTTTGAGTCAACTACTTAAGTATACATGAGATAAAGTAAAAGTGAGTGAGAAGGAGAGGGAGAGTCAGAGTATGTGTGTGCGTGTGAGAGTGAGAGAGGGAGAGAGACAATTCTTCATATATACAAGCTTACGACCAACTCCTTATGGCCTCGGCTCGGAGGTAGGTTCTTCCGCAATCTTCCAAAGAAACTCATTAGGTACACATGAGTACGAGTGAATGAGTGAGAGGGGAAAGAATTCATTCGATCTTAAAGCTTCCAACCAACTCATTAACACACGCGCCCTAAGGTATGGTCGTTTGCAATCTTCCGACCAATGAGACACATGCCCTCGTAGTAAGTTCAAATATTTACTCACAAATATCACACATCAATTCAAATAACACTAAGAGGAGTTATTAATTAGGATTCAAGCTTAGTAAATTCCTTATGAATAGTACATCCAAATTATCTAGATTGTTGTACATGGAAGTACTAGATTGTTGTACATGATAGTCGCAAAGCTCTGGAAGAAAAATGGTGAATGGTGGATGAAACAATGGGATTGTAGAAATGCTCAAACGTTTGCTGGAAGAAAATGGTGAATGGTGGATGAAATGTTGGTTATTGTAAAGGGTGAAAATGTCAACATCTTATGAAGGGTCGGAATGAAATTCCTTTCTATTGTTGTGATTTCGTGTTAGGTACGTGAGAACAACAATGGGATTTTTTAACAACAATGGGATTAACAAAATGATTAAATAAAGGTTTAAATGAGAGTAATATTGAAAGGCATATGTAAGAGTACCCCTTCCTCACCACGTTATATTTAAATGATAAGGGTAAAACAAGTCATTTGATGAATAATTTTGAAAGTAAACATTATCTCATCTTTCTGACATAAATGTAGTGAATGACCTACTCAATACAGAATGATGTATATGCAAAAGAATGTAAATAAATTACCGAATTATAGTAACAATTGTGTATTATTCCAGTTGGGAATGATGGTTCGAAGGTACGTATAGAACAGCCTATATATTGAAAATATGATCGGTATATAATATTATTGGAATAGGTTTATTTCAACAAGAATACTAATCTTACCCTTCGATCTCCAGCTTCACCATCTATTAAAGGCTCAACCTCTTCATAAAAGACCACCCCCTGTTTCTGAATGGGGTGAGAGTAAGTGTGTGCTTCCGAAATTCAAAAGTTCATCAACTGAGATGATTACATGAGTGGGAAAAGATAAAAAGACTGTAGAGCAAGAAAATATCTCAGCTGTAACCTTAAACATAACATGGCACTGTAACAATTATTTTTAAACGGACAAAAAAGGAAATAAGGACAATTATTTGGAAACGGACGGAATATAAAAAAGAAAACAAAAGTTGTGAGAGAAGTACCCATGCCCAATTGTGACAACTAGGACAAATTTTCTAAGCCAGAAATATTGGTTAGCGATGCGGTACATGCTCAATGAAAGGCAGCTATAAAGAGAGTCGAGCAAACCACCTTACACAAACAATAGAAGTTCAGGCTACAAAAAGAAGTAATGTTTTTCTTACCTCCACTATTGCATTCAAATCGATGATGACATCATAACCAGGCTGCCAACCAAATCCGGTCCTTAAAAATTAATGGGAGAGTTTCAAAGGATATTTCTGCTATCAGAGAGGAGATTGAAGGATTCTACAGGCTCCTGTATTCTGAAAATGGGGGATGGCATCCTGATATGGATGGGGATCCCTTTAACCATCTTAATCTGGAGGATAGGACCTTTTTGGAAGAGGCTTTCGGTGAGAAGGAAATGGAAGCAGCTCTCCGCAGTCTAAAAGGTGATAAAGCCCCGGGGCCTGATGGCTTAAGTTTGGCTTTTTTCCAACAGTGTTGGAAGTGGTGAAGGGCGATATAATGGAAACGTTCCACTCCTTTCATTCCAGGGATGGTTTCGAGAAAAGCCTTAATGCCACCTTTATTACTCTTATTCCAAAAAGAGCTGGAGCCGAGGAGCTTAAGGAGTTTCGACCCAAAAGTCTGATTGGAGGGGTTTACAGACTCATAGCAAAGGTTATGTCATCGAGGTTGAAAAAGGTTATTGGCGTAGTGATTTCTGATTCTCAGTACACTTTTGTTGGAGGCAGGCAGATCTTAGATCCAGCACGATTTCTGATTCCCAGCACACATAGACTGTGAGAGGAATGAGAAAATTTTGTACCGCCTATGGGTCACATGGAAAAAAGAGGAAAGTAGCTGAGCAGCTACAAGAACAAGAATATGGTGAGGAGAGAATCTAAACAAGCCATGAACGTTTATTCGGGTTAACTTATTTTTTTACTCTCTAGATTAAGTTTCTTTAAAATGTGCACATTAACATTGTGCACATCATTTCTAAAATGTGTGTTGTTCACACTAATGGCATTACCAAGTAAAAGGGGATGAAATTGCGTATCTTTTTTATTATCTTTCTTCGCAATTCCCTCTTTGAAATACAAACACTCTCTCTATCCAAAAAAAAAGGAGTCACATAAAACAAGTCAAACATTTTAATACCGTACTTTTACTTCTCCACAGTTCACATTTCCTTAAAACTGCACTTAAATCACTTTTTTTTTAATATGATACATTTGATAAATATCATATCTTTGAAAGGGAAGAAAAAAAATTAAAACAATATGAAGATTTGACCGTAGGCATTTCGGGTTCGAACTAACTACAGATAAAATTAAAATTAAAAAATAAAATTAAACTATTAGATGAAAATATGATTTCTTCTGTTCTCCTTTGAAAATTGGAGGATTTTTTGATTGTGTAAGTTCAAAAATGAAAAGTTGGAAAACTTAATATACATTCTTTGAATCTTTTCTTCAACAGCTTAAACACTTGGGATAAACTTAACTTCCAACTGTGAATTGGGTCTTACGTCGTTGCACAAATGTGTGTGTGTATGTGTGAGAGAAAGAGAGAAAGAGAGATATGTGTGTGCATCTAAGAGTGTGTCTGTGTAAGAGAGAAATTACCAGAAATCAACCCGCACACAGGATGAACAACAGATTAACCAGCATATAGTCCTCACCACGCCAAAGTACCTACCGCCCAGAAAAATCACATTAGCCAAGGGCAGGGCAGTTTGAAAAATACTAAAAGGAACATAAGAACAAAATAGTTTTCATCATTACCTTGTCAATAACACCAAACATCATAACCTTCCTGACATTCATATAATATCCCCATGCCATCTTCTCTGCACCACCTGACACCACCTCCTCTGACTGGTGCATGCCAACTCACTCAAAGACACATTTAAGTTTTAAAAAAATAAATGCAAAGCAGTTGATGTGTCAGGTCGGGTATAAAGTTCAAATTTGTTATATCGCCGTGTATTGTCAACCACATTTAAGATGTGAAGCACAATAAAATTTAGCTTCCATGTCTAAAACTTTTAGATGAGTTAGTAATTTAACATGATAATTAGAGAATAAGGGTATTACGAAGGGTGCTAATTATAACATTATAGTTTATATGCACATATATATAAAGCTGGGCTAACCCACCCCCAAATCCTCTCTACACCCCCATTCCTCCCTGACCCACCCTAACTCCCCATTCGACCTTTCCCGATTCTCTCTCTGGACTCCTCTCTTCTCCGTACTCCCTATCTTGTAATTATCTTATAGTTTATATGCATATATATAAAGGGCTGGGCTAACCACACCCCAAATCCCTCTCTCTACACCCCATTACTCTCCCCACCACCCTAACCCCATTCGACCTTTCCCGATTCTCTCTCCTGGACTCCTCTCTTCTCCCGCGTACTCCTATCTTCACTGTCATCTTCGTCTCCCATCTTCACCGCCATCTTCGTCTTCATCTTCCATGGCCGCTACCTTTCAGCATCATCTTCGTCTCCCACCCCACCCATTTTACACACTACTCTCCCCCCCACCCCACTAACTCCCCATTCTACCCTTCTGATTCTCTCTCGGCCTCCTTTCTTCTCCGTGTACTACCATCTTCACCGTCATCTTTGTCTTCATCTTCCATGGCCGCCGCCTCTCACCCTTCATCATCTTCAATGGTCGCCGTCTCTAACCATCGTCATTTCGTCTTTATCTTCCACGGCGCGAAAAGAATCAAATCGAGCTCCCTTTCGCAATCGAACTCCTCGCCCTCTGTTTTATTGCAAGGCTAGTCCCTCTGTTTCACCTCCTCATCTTCATCTTCATCGTCAGCTAGTCGAACAAACAACCCTTTGTTCACACCTGGTTATACATTGTTGGGTCCTTACAATATATATCAAACTCAACACTCCCCAAACGTGTGACTGTCAACACGTGAAGAGACAAACAAAAGCCTCACCATTAATCACAAACATAAAGAGTGATAACATACACTCACAATATTTTTGGATAACAAGTGCAAAACGGGATCACTTGAACCGCGACTTTGCCAAACTGAGCTCGGATACCATATTAAGTTACTAACTCAATAAGAGAGCTTAGTTCCAACAATGTATATCCAACTCAACACAAACAACTACAAAATTATAGGAGAAGCAAGGGCAAGTAGCCAGCATGTATGTAAAGGCATTCGAGAGAGACATTACAACTTCATGCAAAAAATATCATGTTTAAGTATCATGCAAAAAATATCATGTTTTTTGGTAGGGTGAACAAACTGTCTATTAGTACACGAGCAACGAGTTTCATAGAGAGTTCTTCAAATTTGCAAGCCTTAAGCCCACCAATTAACTATATGAGTGATAGTGAATGAGTTAGAGAGTGAGAGAGAAAGAGAGAGAGAGAGAGAGAGGAGAATCTTTAGATATCTACAAGCTTCCAAAAACTTCTTTACAGCGTGACCACGAGGTAGGCTCGTTATCAAGCTTCCACCAACACCATGAGACACGCGCCAGGTGGGTTCGTCTACAAGCTTCGAGCCAACTACTTAAGCATACATGAGAGATAATGTAAAAGTGCGTGAGAGGGAGAGGGAGAGTGTGAGTGTGTGAGTGAGAGAGAGAGGGAGGGAGAGAGACGATTCTTCATATCTACAAGCTTATGGCTCACTAATTAACTATGCGAGTGATAGTGAATGAGTTAGAGAGTGAGAGAGAGAGAGAGAATCTTTAGATCTACAAGCTTGGGAAAACTTCTTTAGATGCGTGCCCAGAGGTAGGCTCGTTATCAAGCTTCCACCAACACCATGAGACACGCACCCAAGGTTGGTTCGTCTACAAGCTTCGAGTCAACTACTTAAGTATACATGAGATAAAGTAAAGCGGGTGAGAGGGAGAGAGAGGAGAGTGAGGTGTGAGTGAGAGAAGGAAGAAGCGGTTCTTCATATCTACAAGCTACGACCAACTACTTATGGCCTCGGCTCTAAGGTAGGTTCTTCGCAATCTTCCGGCAAACTCATTAGGTATACATGAGTGCAGTGAATGAGTGAGAGAGGGAAAGAATTCATTCGATCTTAAAGCTTCCAACCAACTCTTTAACACATGCGCCCCTAAGGTACAGTCGTTTGCAATCTTCCGACCAACTCCTTGAAACACATGCCCTCAGGTAGTAGGTTCAAATATTTACTCACAAATATCACAGATCAATTCAATTAACACTAAGAGGAGTTGTTAATTAGGATTCAAGCTTAGTATATTCCTTATGATTAGTACATCCAAATTACTCATGGAAGTATTAGATTGTTGTACATGATAGTCGCAAAGCTCATACTAGGAATGCTAACTTACGAGATACGAGGTTCAACATTAAGGTTATGTTTCGTTTGCTGGAAGGAAAATGGTCAGAATTGAATGGTGGATGAAATGTTGGTCAATGGGATTGTGGATGAAAATGGTCAACGTCTTAGTAGGTAAAAGGGTAGGGATGAATGAACATTCCTTTCTATTGTCGTGATTTCGTGTTAGGTACGTGAGAACAACAAAGGGATTAAATGAAATGAGGGTTTAAATGAGAGGAGTAATATTGGAAAGGCAACTAGGGAAATACATATGTAAGAGTACCCCTTCCCTCACCACATTACATTTAAAAGATAAGGATAAAACAAGTCATTTGAAGAATAATTTTGAAAGCAAACAGTATCTCATCTTTCTGACATAAATGTAGTGAATGGCCTACTCAATACAGAATGACGTATAAGCAAAAGAATGTAAATAAATTACCGAATTATAGTAACTGTTGTGTATTATTCCAGTTGGGAATGATGGTTTGAAGGTTATTGCCTTCCCTCTAGAATTGGTCATGCGGCGCGGTACAATAGAACGGCCTATATATAGAAAATATGCTCACTTGCTCAGTATATAATATTATTGGAATAGGTTTATTTCATGAAGAATAATGATCTTACCCTTCGATCTCCAGCTTGATCATCTATTAAACGCTCAACCTCTTCATAAAAGACCACCCCCTATTTGAATGGGGTGAGAGTAAGTGTGTGATTCCGAAATTCAAAAGTACATCAACTGAGATGATTACATGAGTGGGAAAAGAAAAAAAAAAAACAATAGAGCAAGAAAACATCTCGGCTATAACCTTGAACATCACATGGAACAAGAAAACATCTTAGCTATAACCTTGAACATCACATTGAACTGTAACAATTATTTTAAAACGGACAAAAAAGGAAATAAGGACAATTATTTGGAAACAGAGGGAGTATTAAAGAAGAAAACAAAAAGTAGTGAGAGAAGTACCCATGCCCACTGGGGACAACTAGGAGTCTAGGACAAATTTTCCAAGCCAGAAATATTAAAAACTGGAACTACAACCAAATATATGTGTACAGGCTCAATGAAAGGCAGCTATAAAGAGAGTCGAGCAAACCACCTTACACTAACATTATTAGTTTGGGCTACAAAAAGATGTTATATCTCACAACAAGAAAACGTTAATTTTTCTTACCTTCTTCAATGATCCTCCCATGTACAAATCCTACACTGTTGCATTCAAATCGACGATGACATCATCACCAGTCGCAACTTTCTCTTCCTTATCCATTTCGTCTCCACCACCAAAAAACCTAGAGGAAACTTCAATATCTTGAGGGAGAAAGAGAGAGAGAGAGAGAGAGAGAGAGAGAGAGAGTTTCATATATGCAAGCTTCAGTGAAACTCTTTTAGAAACGCGCCTCTGAGGTTGGTTGGTTCCTCTGCAAGCTTCTGGACAACATAGTATACATGAGGTAAAGTAAAAGTGAGTGATAGAGAATGAGTTCTTCATATCTGCAAGCATATATATATAGAGAGAGAGAGAGAGAGTTCTTCGGATCTCCAAGCTTCCGCTCCTTTAGACAAGCACCACTCAGGTAGGTGCTGCTTCCGACTAACTCGTAAGTAAACATTAGTGAGTGGTGGAGAGAGAGAAAGAGTTCTTCATATCTACAAGCTTCCGGCCAACTTCTTGAGACACGCGCCCCTTAGATATGTTTGTGTGTAAGCTTCCGTCCAACTCATTAAATATACATGAGTGAGAATGATTGAAAATGAAAGGGTCTAGAGAGAGTTCTTCAAATCTGGAAGCATTCAGCCAACTCCTTAAGCTAAGCACCCCCAAGTAGGTTTGTATAGCTTCTGGTTAACTGGTTGAGTATTCATGAGTGAGAGCGAGTGGGAAAGAGAGAGAGAATTAGTAATTTAACATGGTAACAGAGCTGGAAACTTGACATGATAACTAGTAACTTAACTATTTGAGTTTCATATACATTGTTGAGCCCTTATCTAAAGCTTTTAGATGAGTTAGTAACTTAACATGGTAAGTGTTGAAGAATAAGGGTGCTAATTGTAACATCATTGTTTATATGTACGTATATATATAAATACCCTGATCTAACCATTTTAGGGTTACGGCTTCCAAATCATACTCTCTATTCTTCTCTCCTTCTTTATTGCTTAACATGGTATCAGAGGGTATGGCAAGGTCGTGGGTTTGAGTCATCCCGCTTGCATTTAATACCCAAATAGATTGTGAGTGCATGTTGTCGCTCTGTTTGGTTTGTGATGCCTGGTAAGGCATATTTGTTTCTCTCCGCGTGTTGACAGGTCACATGTTAAGGGGAATGTTGAGTTTGATATACATTGTTGGGTCCTTAGTATATCAAACTCAACACAACCCCTAACGTGTAACCTGTCAACACATGAAGAGAAACAAAAAAGTGAGACAACATACACTCACAATATTTTTGTCTGACAAGCAAGATCGCTCAAACCCACGACTTTGCCAAACCAGAGCTGATACCATATTAAGTTACTAACTCATCAAAAAAGCTTGTTCCAACAATGTATATCAAACTCAACAAAACAACTACAAAATTATAGGAGAAGCTAGAGCAAGTAGCCAATACATACGTAGAGGCATTTAAGAGAGACATTACAGCTTCATTTCTTACCTGCAGACTAGTATCATGCAAAAAAAATCATGTTTTTCGGTAAGGTGAACGATCTATCTATAGGTACACGAGCAGCGAATTTCATGGAGAGTTCTTCAAATCTGCAAGCTTTAAGCCCACTCATTAACTATACGAGTGATAGTGAATGAGTTAGAGAGTGCGAGAGAACTTTTTGCTTCAGGTTTAATCAAATTGGTGGGTTTAACCCAACTTAACCCCTGAAATTTATTAGATTGGGTTAGATTGGGAAATTAGTGGGTTGTGTCGGGTAGGTTAATGGGTAATGGGTCCCAATTGACAGGCCAAGTGATATGTATGCCATGAATGATAATTTTCTCCAGAGATCATTTCAAAATTAATTTGGATACTCATGCAATTATACATGATATGTCTAAAACACGAACATTCAAACAAAGACTAGGTTTAGAATGATTATCCTTTTCCATCTTTTACAAAATGTCTTCTTATCGAATGATGTACATTGTGCACCATTATGGCATTTTGTTCCGGGTACCCTTTGTAGGGTACACAAATCCAGGAATCTGATAATTCCACCTTAATGCTACAGTGCCATAGGTGCTACTTCTATTGGGTTTGAAGAAGATGATTTACTTGCAGTACAGGCAGATATCAAGATGAACAGCACGTTAACCATCTCCTTCAGAGTTCAGTCTCTACCCACTCCTCGGGAGGGAGGAGAAATTCTTTGTCCTCTTGATCACTCCAAAGTACCCACCGCCCAGAGAAATTACATTAGCCAAAGGCAGGGCAGTTTGAAAAATACGAAAAGAAACACAAGAACAAAATTGTTTTCATCATTACCTTGTCAACAAAATATCAGTCCAGACATACTACAAATTTCTTTGAAGCTACTAAACTACCAAAGCAGGATTCTTTGCTTTGGTTACCGGTAGTGGTTTTCCCAAGGGTGGATTCCCTCTCCTAAGTCAATGGGTGAGTTGCAGCTACACCAGGGGAAGAGTAAAAATCTATTTATTTCTCTATTATTTTTTCTTTGACTTCTAATTGAGACTTGAAGTTTTAGCCGGAGGGAAGACAAGACCAGGAAGCCAAAGCCAGGAGCATACGAGTGTCGGTCCAAGTTACTTGCTGTCAGTGTGACCACCATCAACCCAATTGCTTTATGTTTACAAGGTTTATGTGCCTTCAATTATTTCCCAATTGTCAAATAGAGAAAGTTATAAACAAAAAATCAAAAACAAATTAGTTTAATTAAGTGACTAATAGATTTACTTCTTTCAACTTGCCAATGAATCATGAAATAAGAATTATAAGCAACTGTGGATAAGAAATCAACCATTACCACCGGAATGACAATGCACTACCTGAGAGAAAACAAAACAAGAAAGATATAAACTATTCAGATCTAGTAAACAGAAAATGAATGAAAATAAACTCGAAGCACGGCACATATTCTCACGAATGCGATCACCAGTGTGATGACATCATTGAACATGATTTCTCTCTTGAAATCGTTAGCCCTCTCATGAGACGCCCTCCTCTTTATATAGGCTTCAAGAGAGAATTTTCCAAAACTTTCCAAAACTTATTAGGAGTTAGTGTATGAAACCAACAAAATCTAGGGCAACACAAATCCTTTCCAAAGTCTAAGAAGGCCAGTTCCTACAAAGTAGGATACGGTTTTTGCAAGTCTTTGTATAATCACAATACTACAAAAATATTAACTTTCCGTATAAAAGATTAATGCCTAGACAAGTAATAATTAATAGTTAAAATAGCAAGAAAGGAAAAAATATTAAAATAAATCATTTAAATAAACTTAGGACCGGAATTCCCAACAATCTCCCCCTTTTTGCCATTCTAGTCAAAAACACAATAATCAAATAATATAAACTTGTGTAGAAGCAAACATTAAAAACTCCCCCTTTATATCAGGATAACTTCCCCTTAACACCATATATAAGAACTTCCTAAACCTTAAGTGAACTTAATTAAATAACTCATAAAACACACTCATAAGATAAACTATCGTCGTAAAATCCTCACGGACATTAGAAATTTAAAACTACTCGGATCATTAGGATTAACGGGATCAACACGACCATCAGCTCCCCTTAAATTCAACCAAACCATCCTCAACATCATTATCATTAACAGTTACACGCAGCATCCCCCGAGCAGCAACAGTTTAGCCTTCTCCTTCTTTTTCACCCACTTGATTTTGACGAGAAAGTAAAGCTTAGAAACGATCATGAGACGAAGTGAGATGGGATTAAGGTTGAGTTGACATACTCAAATAGCTCCAAAAGGTCTTCGGAATTCTAATCATCACAATCAAGCTATTCTTGCACAAAAGTTTGAGACCGAGAAATTTGGGAGCTTAGACGGGGACGAGGAGACTAAATGTGACCGTCCAATGTGATCATAGTGGGAGCATCAATCTGATTACGAGGAACCCGGGTAAGAACACTAGTACAAGTAGGTAGGCCTGGCAATTGGGTGGGTTGGGTTGGGTTGGAATAGGTAATGGGTAACAAGTCAAAACCCATTAGAACCCAAATGTCAAACGGGTTGAAATGGGTTGGGTTGAAACAAAAAAAAATCCCCCAAAAAACATAAATTTATAGTATAAAAAGTCACGGGTCGAAATGGGTAACGGGTCTGACCCGCTTTAACCCGACCAGACCCAACCCAAAAATATTAATGGGTTGGGTTGGGTGCGTTAATGGGTAATGGGTTACAATTATCAGGCCTACGAGTAGGTAAAGGAACATCAATGGGTACGAGCAAGGTTTTTCTCCTCGTAGGGACGACCATGAGAAGCTTCACCATGTTCCTTAGCGGCACAAGAAAACGCCATCTTAGCAAAAACCGCAAAAGGGTTTTGAAAACTAGGAAGCTATGAAAATATGAAAGATAAGAGGAGTATTTATATAAGTATAGGAGGTGGTCGAGTATGGTTAAAAAAACACAACTAGAATCCTTGTAGGACAAGGTAACCCAAAAATATGGAAAGATAAAGTAGGAAAAAAAGTAAATCCAAGCAAGGAATGGATTCACACAAAGATAGCCAACTTAGTTCACATGCTTCACTTACCAAATATTATGACAATCAGGCGAATTCTTTTAGAAATTTCCTACACAAATTCCTTAGATCAGCCCATTTTTATTAAACATCAATTATTTTTAATAATAGAGAGGAATTTCACACGAAAGCGTACATGATCACTGAACTTCAGAAAACACACAAATTCACCAAGAATGCATGTCCTATTTTTATGCCCAAAAAATATGGAAGTGTATAAAAGTAAAAATATTCGCACACATGTGATATGGACCGTATGATGTCAATGTTTCCGTAAATGTCATCCCATTGGTTGCTACATTCAGTAACTACCCTGCTAATGGATGAGGAGCAAAGGGTCGTGGTCCTCTACTTTTGGGGAAATGGATGGATCTCTCTCTCTCTCTCAGTCGCTCACTCTCTCTTGCACTATAACACACACAGATTAAGGTTTAATTTGGAGATCGACAGGGCAGTTTAATTTCTTCCTTTCATCGGCTAAGTACTTCCTTTCCAGTTAATGAACAAGTAAGTATTTTCAGAAATTGCTACTGTGAGGTCTTAAGTGCAATATTCAAGTCTCAATTGGGTTCAAGTATTTATTCATTCTCCATTTTTCTAGTTGCAAAGGAATTATAACTTAGGATTATTATGCTTAATTATTATGCTTAATTAATTTCTAGGGCCCAGATTTTAGTTAAACATTTTAATCTATTGCTAGTTAAGAACCCGTTGATCCGTAATTGTCTTCATGTTCTAACGTAGTAGCGAGTGACATTTTAGTTAAACATTTGAAGCAATGTAATTTTTTTTTCTGGGTTGGTTGGTTGGTAAAAAAAACACATGTTCAGGAAAAGTTCAAATGCTTGAGGACAAACATGGTTCAAGTGTGGGGGAATTTTTGATAGCTTTAAAATACGTACAACATTTAGTATGGTTTTGCACTTTGATTTTAAGGGAAATGTTGTACTTTCATGAGTATTTTGCATCTTTGGTGTTCCCAGGTTTTAAGGAAGATGGATGGAAGAAAAGAATAAACAATGGCAGATTAAGAGGAAAATTCAAGTACTAAATGGGCATTTGCTAATTCAGGAAACACTGTAAACTGGGACAAAAGTGAAGTGTTGTGTTTTTGAGTTAGAGGCTAAAGGCAGTGTTAGAAGGCATTGTAGACTTTTTATTAAGTTCGAATTTCAGAGATTCATTAAATCCTTATGGATTAAAACATCTTTTTGTTAAATTTAATTCATTCTATGTAAATGTTGGGGAGAATTAGTCAAAGAGGGGATTTAGGGATTTTTGAAACAGTCAATAACTGCCCTACTAATGGATGAGGAGCAAAGGGTCGTGGTCCTCAACTTTTGGGGAAATGACTGAGGAGTTAAGTGAGATAGCTATAAATAGCGGGATCTCTCTCTCTCTCTCTCTCTCAGAGTCGCTCACTCTCTCTTGGAATTGTAACTTAGGATTATTATGCTTAATTAATTTCTAGGGCCCAGATTTTAGTTAAAACTTTTTTTTTGATAAGTGATTTTAGTTAAACATTTTAATCCATTGCTAGTTAAGAATCATTGATCCGTAATTGTCTTCGGGTTCTAACGTAGTAGCGAGTGACACACCGTTTAGGCATCACAAGCAAATTTGGTTTGTGTTGCGAGAATGAGTACTCTAGGCTAAATGATATTACTTTAATATTATTGTTGTCTAGAACCGGGTTTCTCTTATCTTAAAGCTTTCAAAACATTAAATCTTTTGATTAGAGAATAATTAGCAAGCTTCTCCTAATTATTGAATCCATAAGGAGAAATTGGGTGTTAGGCGTTTGTCGACAACTATAACTGGTTTATTTGCAATCAATTGAGTCGGTTTGGAATCAATGATCAGTAGATAATTTTTGGAATTGCATCAGTTCATTAACTCGACCTTTATCATAATTGAATTAAATTTATTTATTGTTTGCTTTCTTTAAGTCTATAAATTTCATATTTTATTTCATTCAAGGTTAGTCGTTAGTTAGTTTAAAACCTCAAATCACTGTCTTGGTTGCTATATAAAATTCTTAAGGACATAAATACAACGTTCCTTGTGGATACGAACCTTACTACCCTATACTTGTTATTGGGGAAGAGGAGAATAAATTTTGACGGTTTGACACCCGCCATATATCATTGTGTTTGTTCTGATAGTCTTCGTAAATCTTTGTGGGTAGAGTTGAAATCATCTAGAAACAAATGGAAATTTCCGTGGTGTATTGGTGGGGACTTGAATGTTATTTGTTTCCCTCGGGACCGATCGGGGGCGTGTACTATTTCCTGTTCCATGACGGAGTTTAATGAATTCATTAATGAGAAGCAGCTAGTGGATCTCCAATTATCAGGAGGGGAGTTTACTTGGTTTAGAAGTGGTGATCGAAACCAATATTCGAGAATTGACATATTTTTAATCTCTATGGATTGGATGGGCTGTTTTGGCAACACTTATCAATCTTGTCTTCCCAGAACATTATCTGATCATGTGCCTATCATTGAAAATATGTGGTTGAAGGCTCCTGGTTTTGTGGAGTGGGTTTAGGGCGAAGTGGGATTCGTATAATCCTGATGGTAATCCTTGCGTTAGGGTGGCTAAGAAGTTAAAAGTTGTTAAAGGAAGATCTTAAGATTTGGAACAGGGAAGTTTTTGGGAGGGTGGATATTGAAATTAAAAAAAAAAACTATGGAGGAGATCAGTAGCCTCGATGGGAAAATTGAGTTGGGAGGTTTGAGTGAAGAGGAAGAGAAGCGTTGTGCAGAACTTAAAAGCAAGCTGGGGCGTCTCTTGATCAGTGAAGAGATTTGCTGGAAACAAAAGTCGAGGGTTCAATGGCTCAAGGAGGGGGTTAACAATACTAAGTTTTTCCATAGAATGGCGAGCACCCATAAAGCAGCAAACCAAATTCGGAAGATCAACAAGATGATGTGTCGTTGGTGGACAGAGATGAGATTAAAGAAGGCATCGTGGGTTTCTATAAAAACCTGTACTCAGATACATCAGTGGAAGCCCAGGTTAGATGGGGGGGGGTCAGAGTTCCTGGAGGAAGCGTTTTTGGAAGAAGTTTTAGCAGCTCTGCAAAGCATGGAGGGGGATAAAGCTCCGGTTCCAGATGGCTTTACGATGGGCTTCTTTCAGACCTGCTGGGAAGTGGTTCGGGATGATGTGATGAAAGTTTTTCAATATTTTGATGAGCATGAGAGTTTTGAAAAAAGCTTCAATGCCACATTCATTGCTCTAATCCCGAAGAGAAAAGGTGCGACTGACTTAAAGGATTACAGACCTACTAGCTTGATGAAAAGGGTGATTGGCAAAGGCATTTCAGAATCTCAACATATCTTTGTTGGAGATCGACAAATTATTGATGCATCCCTTATTGCTAATGAGGCAGTGGATTTTAGATTGAACAGCGGAATCCCAGGCTTAATGTGTAAATTAGACATTGAGAAAGCATACGACCATGTTGACCGGGAGTTTTTGCTCTATATTCTGGAGAGAATGGGGTTATGGACCTTATGGTCTGAAATGGAGGAAGTGGATTCGTTTCTGCATTTCTTCCGTCTCCGATTCTCAGTTTTTGGTGAATGGGCAGCCTGCTGGATTTTTGGTTCATTACCATCATGGAAGGGCTGAGTAAACTGCTGGATAAGGCAGTGTTGGGTAAATTCATTCAAGGTTTTGTTATTGGGCAATATAGGGGGATAGAGATCTTAGTGACACACCTTCTGTTTCCTGATGATACGCTGAATGTCGTTTGGCGGGGTGGAAAAAATAGCTTTTGTCCAAACGGGGGTGGTCTCACGTTAATTAAAAGTACACTGTCCAATCTGCCCACTTATTTCTTATCTATGTTTGTGTTGCCCATCTCAGTTCATAATAAAATTGAGAAATTGGAAAGGGATTTTTTGTGGGAAGGCCAGGAGGAGGTTCGCAAATATCACTTGGTTAAGTGGGAGAATGTATGCTCCAGTTTGAAGGAAGGAGGTCTTGGGATCAAAAATCTAAAGGTCTTTAATAGTGCTTTGTTGGGCAAGTGGTTATGGCGATATGTGGGAGACAATGATAATCTGTGGAGGAAAGTAGTGGTCAGTAAGTTTGGTGGGGGAGACATGAGGTGGATTTCGAATGTTATTAATCTTCCGTATGGGGTGGGAGTTTGGAAAGGAATTAGAAAAGGGTGGGATCCTTTTGTGAGATGTCTTCGCTTTGACATAGGAGATGGGACTATGGTTATGTTTTGGAAAGATAAATGGTGCGGTGATGTAGAGCTGTGGAGATAGCCAGGAATAAGGATTGTTTGGTTAGTTCGGTGCTCCAAATGGAGGATGGCATAGGGGTCTGGAATCCTTTATTTCGGAGAAACTTCACGACTGGGAATTGGAGCAGTTTCTGCAATTCTTTGAACTGATCCACTTCCAGGAGGTTGGTAGATTAAGAGAAGATAAGGTGTGGTGGAAGGGTACTAAAGCTAAATGTTTCACTGTTAAGTCATTTTATGATATACTTTTTCTTGTAGAGATTATACATTTGGAAGTCTAAAGCCCCCAGCCGAGTTGCTTTTTTTGCGTGGGAGGCCTGCGCAATGAGGCCATTCTTACCGGCGATAACTTGAGAAAATGTAATGTCACTTATGTTAATTGGTGCTTCATGTGTAAAGGGGATGAGGAGTCTACGAACCATCCCCGCTCATTCACTGCCCAATAGCAAAGGAATTATGGAGTCTCATCTATAGTCTTTTCAAAATTGCATGGTTTATGCCCCGTTCAGTGAAAGATGTTCTTTTGAGTTGGATGTTGTATAAAAGAGGGAGAAGGAATTGTATAAGGCACGCAGCCCCGCTGGGTATTTGCTGGATCATTTGGTGGGAAACAAATAGAAAGGTGTTTGAGAATGAGGAAAGGACAGTGGATAAGTTGAAGATATTAATTCTTCCCATATTGATTGTGTTAATAATTTTTCTTTAGATTAGTCTTTGTGTATACTCTAGTATACAGGGCACGTGTCACCTGCTTTGACACCGCTGGTATATAATAATATCTTAATTTATCAAAAAAAAAAAAATATTGAAGTGCTAATTGTCAACAACAATGTAAAAAGATTGAAATTTTTCAAATTACAATGACCACAAAACAACTACAAAACATCTTATATTTACAAATACTAATGTAAGTAAATGACTACACAAAGTTCTTAGAACTTAGAACTAATGTTCAGTGGCAACGCAAACAGTAATTTTGGGACGGAGGGAGTACTAGTTATGCATGAATTAGCACACACTATCCTTGAAGAGATTCGCAGAATAGACAAACAAAAGTTAATTAACCTAAAAGGCAATTAAAAACTCCATTTTCACAAGTGATGACAGCTTTAAAAAACTCTGAAAATATACTTAATGTTTAGCTTGTGCATTTTAAAATACACAGATAAAAGCCTAATAAATGGTTTTTCATTAATGGAAGAGCAAACCTCAACTTAGTGATCATCCAGGTCAAAAAACTCTTTTAATTTTTCTGATGCAAGTAATATTGTACTACTAATAACACTTGTCCTTACTATCTATGCCCACGTTATATTGATTTTTCTTTATGTTGGCTAGTTTATATGGACTTTTTCATGACCTGCATCTTCAAAAGGAAGGAAACGGTTAGGACGTTGTATTTAAGATACTTTTGATGATGTTGATTAGGTTAGAATTAATCCCTGAAATTACTAGAATAATCATGAACAAAGAGTTAACTGCATTATAGGGTCTAATGTTGACACACGCATTTTAGGTGTTTTGTATTAAATTAATGAAGGTTCTAACTTAACCTAAAATGCAATTAAACCACGTGACAACCTTCAGGAATCAAAATTTCATAACAAATTAACAAAAAAGAAAATCAATGTCAACCTCTAACTGATACATTTTATATCATACGAAGGATCGTAACATTCTTATATGTACGACACTCTATTAAAAATATTTAAAAACTTATTTATATCGACAAAATCAATGGAATTTAGAAACTTTTTCAAACTGATATAATCAATCAAGATGTAAGAAATCCAAAAGTTTGAGATTAAATATTTTTTAAAAATTTAAAAAAATGAACTTTGAAGAAAGTTTTGAATATCTAAATCTCATTAAAACAAATAATTAGACGGAATAAAGAAAAAAACTATTCATTTTGCAGGATCTAACCGAAATGATTCCAAGGCACGCTTCTGGTACAAGGATTCTGCCATGTCAATGTACCTGAAAGCAGAACCTCATAAGAGAAATACTCAAGCTGGAAATGTAGACTTAAAAAGGTAAATGGATTAACAACTTGTACATGCAAATGCTAACCAAATTCTGAATCATTAACCGAAATGCTTCCAAGCACACTTCTGGCACAAGGATTCTGCCATGTCAATGTGTACCTGAAAGCAGAACCTCATAAGAGCAATACTCAAGCTGGAAATGTAGACTTAAAAAGGTAAATGGATTAACAACTTGTACATGCAAATGTTAACCAATGTCATATGGATTACACATTCAGAATACACATAAGAAGCTATAAGAAAGAAAAACAACATTGAGAGTCTTTAGCATACTCATTTCCTCCGTAATATCTGGCACCTGGATACCCTTCACTGTATTAGTTAGTCATTACAGACCCAACTGCTTGCACCACAGAGACAGAAGTAAAATTCTCCAGGGGAATAAGTTCAAGTCCCTATATGAACAAAATAGGAATTCACTTAGTCATTGAGAACCAAAACGGAAAGCAAATTTAATGCAAGTATAAAGAGAATAAACTTGTGAGTGTGCAAGTGTGTTTGTAGTATCCACTTATATATCATCAAAAAACTGAGTGAGGAGGACATAAAACCCAAAACCGGATATTTGTGCTTTTAACAAACAAGAGTAAAGATTGAAAAGAACACAACTCTTAAGGCTTACAGTCTAACTCCACCAGCTGGAGCTGCCAGGGAAAAAAAATCTGAATCAACAGAAACTATGAAATAAGCTTTATTGCTTGAAAGATAAAAAAATTAAAAATTAAAAAAAATGCTAACTAAAAGAAAAAAAAACTATCCGCTTATTATACTAACTAATAATTAGACTGAATAAAGAAAAAAACTATCCATCAAAATGTAAACCAAACACACACACACACACACACACACACACACAAAGATTCCCAACTAGCTAAAAGAAACATGTCAATTCAAGAACCCTGATACCATCCAATCTCTAAATTTTTGTGTGTGTGTGTTGTAAGAGTGTGTCTAAGAGAGAAATACCAGAAACCAACCACACACTGACACCCACAATTATAATAACTTTTTCTTTTTTGATAAGTAAGAGTAATATTAAATTGAATTGCAGCCTAGAAAATAAAACCCAAGTTCCATAAAACTTGAATTACAAAAAACCACAATTATATTAACCAATAATTAGACAGGTATATTGAAAAAAATATATATCTATCAAAATGCAAACCAAAAAACAGACACAAAGCATGCCAACTAAGTAGAAGAAACATATAAATTCAAGAACCCTGTTTCCATCTAGTCTCAAAATTCTTGTGTGCCAGATAGAGAGAGAGTGTAAGAGTGAGTGAGCGAGTGTAAGAGAGTGAAATTACCAGAAATCAACCACACACAGACACCCACATAATATCCGAATTAAATAGATCATAAATATCAAATATTTCACGAACCCTAATCAAAATTCAATATCACAAGAATTCACGAGAGAGGGAAATTACCGGAAGACAAATCAATAATGAAGAAGAGGGATGCGAAGATGGTATCTGAGATGTTCCGGTTCCAGTTCCAGGGTGATGTTGCAATCTGGGTGTCGAATTGGGGTTGTGAAATACAGGCGGGTTGTTAACATCTGCTTTGGTTTCTTCTTACTTTGTCAGCCATCGCAATGTACCTATCCCGTCTAGAATGAGAGAGGGAGGAGAGCGAGAAGAGGGAAGAGAGAGAGAAGAGAGGGTTTTCTGTGTGTCTAAGAGAAATGGGACAGCGAATTGGTTTTTTTATTTCTGTGTCCAATTGGAAAAGTCGACCGTTGCAATGCAATCCGATCTTGAAACTGTATACCACCTGTATCACTTTTCATCTCCACCATTGCATTCCAATCATTGCATCTCAACCAATGGTTGAAATGAAAAGTGATACACCAATGATACACATAAGTAGTACAGGAGATCTGGACTCTGCAAGTACTTCCCCGATTAAGAAAAGTCAATTTACCATACCACCCTTCCTTCTCAATTAAAAGAAAGAAAAAAATAGGTATTTTTTACCATTACACTCAAAACAATCTATCCCTAAAATTGAAATCATCTCTCTTAGAACATCCTCAATGTTCAATATTCGTATACATCTTCTTAACTGGGTCTCACTGACACCTATATATTTTTCTCTTCTTATTCCATTTAATAATATATCTTCTCATTCTTAATTTTTTTAACATCTTATATTAGTTGGGTCTCACTGTCACCTCATTAACTTTACACTTTAATCTTATTTTTATATTTTTCAAACAAATAAATTTATTTAATATATTTCATATTTAAATATTCTATTTATATAGATTAATTTATAAATAAAGATTTTAATGAATTTATAAATAATAAATTAGTCATAAATTATATAATTTATAATTTAAGTAATAAATAAAGGTTAAAACACAAATAAAGATGAATTTATAAATAAAAACAAATTTCAATTTGACCCATGACGGTACAAAGCAATGGTACAAAGGCTTGATTTAAAAAAAAAAAGAAATTCAAATCAAAACCAAGAATTCAGGCGTTGGGCCCACGTCGATCCGCTTTCCATGCCCCCTCCCTCGCGCATGAGGTTCGCGCGCCAGCTTTCGGCCAACGGTGCACCATATTGCCCCCACTCTCCCCCATTCTTTTATCCTAGTTTTTTTCTTCTTAAATAGGAAGATCAAACCCTCTATCTCATACATGGCAAGTATAAGAATATCTCTCTCATTGTATACTTTTCTCTTCTTAATAAGAAGAGCCTTTTTGTATAAAATGTGTCACGACCCGACCTTGATTTCAACACGAAATCCCAAGGTTGTGTCGCTGAAACTAACATAAGAAGAGGACAAGCACTTGTTAAATAGTAGTGTGAGTCGAAGAGTTGAGCTAACAAGCTCTAAACATGAACATAAAGTCGTACTAAAATACTGGATTTCAAAAATCGAATTAGCAAAAGTAATAAGGAAATGAAGTCCCGAGCTATGAAACTCGAAACCAAAGCCAAAGAAACCAAGAGTAGGGGTGGAAAACGGGTTTGGGTTTCAGGTCCCGACCTGATCTGATCGGGTATTTTCGAATTACGGGTTACCCGAACCCGATCTAAAAAAACGGGTCAGTTATCGGGTTTTGCATTGGTACCCGAAAAACTCGATTTCCAGATGACTAATTATTATTATTTTTAATCTTTTTATTACATTAAACCAACTAATCAACCACTTATGACTTTAGTCTACTCTTAAATCACATTACCATTACCAATATCAATACCAATACCAAGCAATTGCAAACCTACCAAGTACAAAAAAAATGATTTTTTTAATTAAAAAAAGTGGTTTTAAACATAACAGGTTACCCAAACCCGATTTTGCTATTCGATGAATTCGGTACCAAGTACTAAGCATTCGATTTTTTCGGAGCGGGTTCGAGTAGTAAAATATCATACCCGCTTTTTTCGGGTATTCGACCCGATAACCTGAGAAACCCGAAACCCGATACAATGCCCACCCCTAACCAAGAGAGACATTATCTCTCAAAGGGGGGAAAACAAATATCGTGTGCAGCAACATTGCAGACGCTGAACAAACCTTCGGCACTCCAGGCCGGTGTTTCAATAAAGAACCAACCTGATATAACAATTACCTACGCCTAAAGCATACAGGGGTTAACCAACAAGTATAACAATTTAGAATAAAGAAAATCCCCAAAGCTACTGCGTGCTCGGGAGACAACTAAAATAAATACTAAAGTCATGAACAAGGCACGACACAACACATCGGCCCAAGAAAGAACCAATATAAATACCCAAGTATCTACCCGACCATAAAGTCTAGACAACTTTACAAAATCGATCTCACAAGAATAGTAAAGTACATAATATAAGTGACGATGCTAAAAAGAAATAGGACTCCACAAGCTACTACTCTGGAAAGTCTACTACTACTAGCACGAACCACACGATCTAATATTGATCTTTCGATCAGATGCGCTTTGCTACAGTCACGATCCACTCGACCTCAACGCAGCTACCAATTTACTGCAAGTAGAAAACAAAGTACAGAATGAGTCATAATGACACAATACACTACTACAAAAGATATGTAACATATAATTATGTATCATAAAAATAATCATGGTGTCATTTTACAAATGACAGAAAACCCGTGAAGAGGTGTCGTATCGTTTTGATACTCCACAAGATAATCATTTCTTCTTACTTATCAAATCGTCCAAATGAACCATGGTGTAATTCCCTGTTTAAATACAAATCAAATGAATTAGAAGGTAGTTTCCATAAAAACATCATATGCAAGTATATATATGTATATATGTACAAATCAAGTTGTTCATAGAATTATCATGTATAAGTGTTCATATTTTTATATATACACATCAAGTCTCTCAATAACATTAATTAATACAAACATGGTCAATATGATCTCATGTTCAACTAACACTTTGTTATCACATAAGTGCCCATAGAAAGCCACATAAGGGATAGAGAAGAAACCAAATCACTGTCGTCGTATTGCTCATGCAATCACAACTGTTAATCATATCGTGCCAGTAATACCCCAAATAGTGGTATCAAAGTGTCGAGCGGTATTACCTCAAGGGTGGCGCCTTTCCCGGTCATATAGTTCCAGTCAAATGCGCCCTCTAGTTACGCAGGAGTGAACTATGGAACTACGTCCCCACTGCGGCCCACAGTGGAAGGGTGTGTGAATCGAATCTGGTACGACGATACATAGCAATCATGAATCTCATAATTCGTGAAGAGGATGCACCGTCCCACCTTCAACGTAAAACTCAACAAATGCCAACTGGACTTATATGCAATGCACAATTAGATGTTTACTTGCAAATTCTCAAGTAGATATAATGATCTACTAAACTCGTACGATTATGCACATTGTTACAATAATCACAAAATCACAATAGGAGCTCATTTGAGTCTCTAAATCATAAGTGTCAAGTTGTTCACTCTATTCGATTCAAGTCCCAAAAGCTAGTAATCTAGTCAAATGGAATATAATTATCATAGGATCTCACCACGATCCTTGTAAGGTTCAATTGTTCCTTAACTCGACTTCGTTGAGTCCTTACTACAGTTTCATCCAAATAGGGTATAAATGTTATATACACTTCTTACCCGTTTCTATGTTCTCGTTTAAAGCATAGCTAGGTTCTCGTTCCATTTAGGAACCCTAGTTCAATGAGTTCATAATTCCACCAATTAGTGAAATTTAAGTTCAATACAAGTAGACAAATCAAACCTCAATGAGACTTTAAAGTATTCAAGAGAAATCAAGATTTCAACAAGAATATACAATATGCTTTATCAAGTCATATTATCAAATAAACATAGATGATTCAATATTTAACCAATGTCATAATTATGATTTTAGTCATCTCAAGTAAGCATAGAAATTCACATTCTAGCATGAAAAACTATTCCAAGTTATCAATTTAACAATCGACCCCTCACATATTGTCCAAGGCTACCTTGTTAGTCTAGAATCATTAAACCATTTAGGTTATAAATAATAAAATCTTCCTATAATGATAATTCATTCTAACTTCCAAAATCCATAGTAGTCCATGAATTAAACCAAACTATCCTTAACAAGTTCAAATATTACGAATCACTCTACCCAGCAATCTTGTTAATTGTATTAAAAATTCCACCCAACACCAAATGTATTGAATGTTACATATTAGGAAAGTAGGCTCTTTAAACTATAACTTAGTCTTCTAAATCACTTCATTAGGACTTGTATTCATCAATCTATGATCATATCAAGATCAAGCTAATAATCTGTTTTTCTGTTATGATTATTCTGCCCAGTCAACTTATAAATTCGACCATTAATTTCTCACAACTCAAAATTTCATGAATTTTATATATTACGAAACTAGACTCTTGGAACTATAATTTAGAACTTTAAATTACTCTATTTGGACTTGTATTCTTCAAGATACAGTCACCTAAAGTCATGTTAAAAATCTGGTTTTCTGTTATGGCTTATTCAGCATGACTATCGTACAAAATTCACCAAAAATTCCCCGTTGATCCAAATGACACATATTTTATATTTCCAGAAACTAGACTCTTTGATCCAGAGCTTACCATTTTAAAATACTCTAATTGGACTTGTATTGATCAAGTCATGGACCTCTCAAGTTCATGACACAAATCTGATTCTCTGCTACGACTTACACTAAGTGTCTATCATAGAAAATTCACCAAATATTCCTCATAAATCCAAATATCATAAATCTTACATTTCCAGAAACTATACGCTCTTAAGTACAACTTTTAATTTTAAACTACTCAATTCAGTCATGTATTCATATAAATATGGTCACCTCAATATAACGTTAACATATTGACTTTTTGGTAACAATTTACTGGAACAGTCACGATTTGTGACTAATGAAAAATACTTCCTTAACTCCAAAATTTATGAAACTTTACAGAGAGTTACCTAACATGTATAGGTATAACATACTACATGTTTAGAAAATTCCCTTCAGTAGATTAGTACCAGTAACTTCCCAAAATTCGCCCAAAACAGAGACTAAATTTGTATTGTTTGTTTTCCAACAAGTTCATGAACAACAATGATTCCAAATCAAAGCCTAAACATATTTCAAACTAAACCCAAGACCAAAATCATCAAGTCAATATCCATGGAAAAATTTCCAGATTTCATAAAAGCATCAAAACATTTTATAAACTTGATAAAACTCTTCCTTAGCATGATCTAAGCAAGTTTAATGAAGACTAGCATGAAAAACAATGTAGTCTACAAAATTTTGAGAATTAGTAACGTACCTTCAATTTAGATCAAAAGAATGGATGATAAAACAAACCAAGGATTAGGAGTATCATCGTCGATAACTACGATTGGGTGGTCTCTGTTGGAAAACTAGTGTTTTAAGTGAAGTAAATTAGGGCTTTGAGGCATTAATTTATTTGTGAGTCATTTATGTAATGACTATGATAATTGTGGAATTATGTTCTTCTCCATGAGTACATAAGAATGCTATATTTATTTGTCCAATTCGGATATCGGATGAATAAGTTATAGAGGTTTAAAGTAGGATATTTGAAATGTTGGAAGTGGGTTATCCCACATTGGGAAAATGTGAAAAGCTTGAAGGGTTTATATACAAAGGCTCCCTTGGTGTTGGGTAAGCTTGTATAGAAAGTACTATATATCCCTCCCACGCCCGCAGGGGGGGTGCAAATCAAGGTCCAATTTGGCTTGGACTGGCGTACTCGTGATGCGTGCACATGTCGGACCAAATTGTGCTACCTAGACAAACCCGCATTTTGCACATTTTTCTTTTGAATTTTAAATTCAAGTTTTGTAACTCCAGCATTAAAGAGCAGAATAATTTTGTTTTAATGGACAGATTAATTATGTCTTAATGTCCGCTTTAATTGAGTGGCTAATAGGCATAATCAAAACGGTTTTAGCAATTAAAACGCGTTGATTCACTGACATATATAATGGAACCATTTTCCACAACAGAGAACACATACATAGAAAACACGAAATTCTCTTCCTCTTATACACTTGCATTTGCATCTTGAGTATCTTCCTTTTGGCCTCCTGTTTTGGTGATAGATTTCTGGCATAGTTTTAGTTCGATGGACCTTCAGTGCAAAGCCATTCGGTACTATCATTGTATCCTGGGAGACGTTCGTCCTAAGTAGAACTCCAGACACTTACAGGGAGTGGGACGAATAACGTTTCAAGGAAAGCGTGTTACAGCCTCGGACGCTTTTTACGCCACCGAAGACATCGATCTTCCACCGTAGACTTCAGATTGCCACGAAGACTTGATCCTTCCATCGATAGACCTTTAGTGCTTCTGCCAGCAGACCTGGTGACCGGTAGACCTTCAGTGCTTCTGCCAGCAGACCACCAGCAGACTTCGAAGCAAGTCACCAGCAGACATCACAAGTCTTCTTCAACCAACATCTAACGGCTTTATTTTCTTTTATGTTTTAATTTTGTAAGATTGTATAGGGTTCTAACCAACAGTCTCAAATCCAAAATCGGGTGGCGGATCTCTGGGAAATCAAGAAATACAGACTAATCTCACCAAGAATCTCCCACACTTGAGTTCTCTAACCATGGCTGAATATGAGGAGTGGTAGAAGGTGTAAGGAGTGGAATATTACTGATATTTCAAGTCACAAAGGTTAGAGAGTGAGTGGAAAACAAGTGTCAAGCTCTTATAGGTCAATTTTTAAGTGAGATTAAGTCCCTAATTGAGGACTTAGTGCTAAAATTTTCACTTAGGCTTAATCCACTCTAATTAAGGTCTCAAGTCAGGTTTGGTGAAATTCATTAAGGGTCTCCAAGTAAATCCAATAAACAAGGCAAAACTTAAATTTCTAGAAATACCGAGAACAAATTATTCAGTCAACTTTAAAAATGAGCATATACTGAAATACAAGTCAAAAAATTACGCAAGAGGAATGGTTAGAAAGATATTGAAGTCTACTTTCTAGCACATCAAACGGATCGCAATTCCGAGTTTTCTATAGAAAACTATGGCCAAATTACTACAGACCTATCATGGCCGAGGGGAATACACAAGTCACACCGAAAATAAAACACGAGCGTGTACAAACGTTAACACGACCAAACCAAAATAATACCAAGTTAATCTCAAATCTCCCCCTAGTCATCCAAGGTCAAAATGAGGGTCAAAATAATACTAACCGAGTAATACAACAATAAACACAACAGTATGAACTCGTACAACAACACGATAACTAAAATCGAGAATCAGGGAATCAAACTTACGACGAAAACTACTATGAACGTTGTGGCCACATGTAAAATTGTAAACAAGGTTATTATGGATGTAAATGCATCAGAGCAAGTACACAAAGACCTAGGATCTCTCTAAGTTTGCAAGCAAGAACGAAGTACGTAAACATTCTACCGAGTCAAGTACTTAAGGATTCGGGGTCTCACATAATGGGGATGCTCTTAGTTCTTGAGTCCGCCCTCGAGTCTCAGCTGGACACCAGGCGTTTTTCATTCTTTCTTTTGGATTTCTCTCCTAGATCAAGCCATGGTTTGACGATGCGTTTTTTTTCTCAATATAGCCGCCAGCCCTCGGCGATTTTCTAAAATTTTGGCAAAGAATTGAAGTAGGCAACTTTTTTAATAATTTAACAAAAAAATTAGTGATTTCGATTAAAAATATTAATGAGAGAGGGGTGAGGGTTTTTTGTTTCGGTTTGGCGTTTTTATTTTTGCAACCCAATTGGAAAATTCGACCGTTGCCATTAATGAGTTACTTTTTTTTTTTTTTTTTTAGAGGAAGCAGGGCGGCACCTGCAGGATTTTATTGATAGAAAAATAAAAGTACAAACTTAAGGGGGACAACCAGCCTGACCCATTATAGGGGGGACAAAGGAGCCTTACCTCAAAAAGAAAATACAAAGCAAAAAAGAATAACCAGCTAAAATTAAATGGAGCGCCTAACATAAGGAGTACCGGACTTGTCCAAATAAATAGAACCACGAATTCGAGCAGGAAGATCATGAGCAGCATCAAAATGAGTAGAAAGTAAAGAATCACATCCCATGTTTGCAAGAAGATCAGCAACAGAATTAGCCTGTCTATAGCAATGAAACAACCTACCAAATTTGTTATGAACCATCTCACCAAATTGGTTCACACCAATCAATTAATATAAAACATTGGCTTATTATAAAATAAAATAAAATCATCTCTTTTAAGTTTTACAATTGTAATCCATTTGGTCAATCAATAACAATCTTTCCAGTAATTTGCTAGACAAAAATGTTTAGATCAATAAAGTTGTTTTTAGGGTATGTTTGCACGTAACTCAGCTTAATTCACCTTCTTATGCAAGTTTAAAGGTGCACGTATTTAGGAGTTACTTCTCAAGTGGTGGACACAAAAATTGAATCCGAATAAATAGTATATGAAACAAACTTAACTACCACTTGCAATATTACGTATATTTTCTAGTTGACATTTTTGGGTTTTGGTGGTGGTGGAAGGTTGGGGTTGCAACTGCGGTGGTGGGGAGTAGAAATGGAGAATTGTGGGGGGATTGAATAGTTGAAATTTTGAAGGGATTGCTTTTGATGTGTTTGGATGATGACAGTGTATGTGTGTGTGTGAAAGAGAGAGGGAATTAGTCTTCCTTTGTAAGTGTAACCGACAGAGAGAGAAATAAGGAGATAGAGAAACAGAGAGAGAGAGGCTGAGTGTACGGGGATGATGAAAAAATATCTATCATGAAAAGGACTAATTTACCCTCTGAAAAATCCTCATGTGCAACTCATGTGTTCACTTAACGATAAGAAGCTAGCGACATCCAAAATAGAGACTAATAGCGTGCAAAAATGAAAGATATAGAGTGGTATACAAGTTTCAAAAGAGTACTACCTGTGAGATTTGCAATAGTTCAGGACTAATGGTGAACTTAACCTTATTTTGAAATAGGGTTTCTACATTCTCACTTTCTTCTCAAAGGTCCATAATCCAGATCGTGCACTGAATGTAAAACTGGCAGGTCAGCCGCCTTGTTCCAATCCACAACTGCATGGGTCCAACCCATTTGACTCGTCTCTTAGTGGGTTCATATTTTATCAACCCAACCCACCTCTTTTAGGTGGCGGGGAGAGCCAGCTCAACGTGCCCAACTCATTTTGATAGCTCTACGCATAACTATGTCATTGCATTTCATGTGAGGGGGGGTGATTTTGTCTAATGTTCGACTTGCTTACCTTGACTCTCCACCCAACAATTTTTTGTTCCACCAAGTACACTTCAAAACTTACACTCAAGTTTTTTTGAACCATTTTACTCTATATTTCCCTCATCCTTTTACCATCCTCATTATTTTTCTTATAGACCATGTGTTGGCGGTTCTAGGCTAAAAATGTTGCATCGGGCTAGCGAGTAGTGACCCTAAGCTACTCGAGGCTAAATTTTGGTTTTCAACTTAAAAATTTGTTTTTTTAAAGAAAACAAATACATGATTATAAATTATATAAACTTACCGTAAAATGGGAATCCACATAAACTTTGTCATTGGGATTAACATCCATTGATAATATGAAAGAGATAGAGAGAATAAAAGTTTAGAGAGAGAGAGAGAGAGAGAGAGTGTGTGTGTGTGTGTGTGTGTGTGAAATGGTAGATAATATGAATTGTTTGGTTGGTGAATTGAAGAGAGATATTGAATTCCATAGAATGTTTTTTTTATTTACAAAATGGCGAATTAGTAATTAGACATTTAAGTGTGTATTATGTTTAATGTGTTTGAGTGTTACGTTTAGGGTCACTCTTTGTGAAAGGGGGCATTTCGGATAGCTTCTCAAGGCATGGGCGCTTATAATGGGTCGGGTTAGGATCCTTCAATCTTCCTCTTCGTGTGGTGAGGAAACTTGAGATGAAAATTATGGGTGAGGCTAGGTTTGATCAATATATTTCTATTACGCCTATGAATCAACATCTAGGATTAGTGGTAAGGTTAGTATGTTCCATATATAAACACTGATGACAAACGAGCAACGTGATTCCACATTCTACAACAACTTTTCTTCTAAGATTTCTAACTTGCAATATTCCAAACAAATACGTGCCTTAAATGTCTTGTTAAAATAGCTACATCGGAGTGTGAATAAACGATTTTCGAAGATTTGTTGGGCCTTGTTTGGGGAGGCGGTGATGTTCTTGATGGAAAAAATGAAGACCAATAGTTAGTGGACATCAAGACTGGAGAGAAAACCGAGAAAGTTGGAAAACATGGCGGTGCATAGGTGTTATACTCTCAGATCAGCAGGTTAAGCGCGTCATAGCCTCTTTCCAGCGCTTGTGAATCGCTTAAACACCTCTTTCCTAGTTCAAGTTAAGATAGTAACCACTCAAGCGCTTAGGCGCCAAGAAAGAGTGCTCAAGCAATGAAATGAGTAATGTTTGAGTGCTTAGACAATGTTTTTGAAGCATTTAGTTGCTCTTTGTGTAGTTCCCGTTGTTTTAATTTGATTTTGAGTTAAGTATGTTCTCAATTTTAAGGACGTTTTGATTGATCCTATTCATATAACTAAGAAAGAGAGGAAATTTCATAAGCATGACTTGAGCATTTATGTCATGGCTTGATTTATGGTAGATATAGGTAAAATGACATGCAATAGTCAAATATATAATTAATGAATATTGGTGGATTTCATAAAACTTAATGCTTTATTGTACACCTAAATATATATAGAAATACGACCATATGGAAAATTACACCATTAGTACATGCACTATGAAAATGTCAAGTATCCGATCACAGTTTTCAAAAGTGATCACCATTGACCAAATATTGACATTTTTGCTCACCGGTGATCCCTATCCCCGACGTCGTCTATGTAATCACCATTAATGCATCATGTGTGTCTCACGTGCACTAAACCTGAGGGCAAATATGTTTTTCTAATGTACCAAGACAGTTGTGCATACTTTCTACGGCGCCAAGAATTACCGCATTAGTCTTCGTTCTCTCCTAGCCTATATAAAAAGCTCAAATACCTCCATTAAGCAACCCTAACTCATGATATACACCAACCCAGACCAGAACGAAAATGGGAGACCTCTTTTGTGCGTGTGGATCTAGAGTAGTAATCAGAACTGCTTGGACTGATTCAAACCCAGGAAAACGCTTCTTTTCTTGTGCACATGAGGTATTAGTCAAACCCTCTGCTTGTTACATTTTTGTCTTTATTTAGTCATGGAAGAAAAAGAAGGCCGATAGTGGTAATTATCCTTGTTTTTTTATTTCAACTATGTTGTGTATGGGAGCCCAGTGTTTGTTATACAAATGTAAACAAGCACAGGACCACATTATGACAATCAAATACCCAATAATTGTCACACATTTTGTTCACCATGTGGACCACATCGCAAATTTATTTACTCGAAAATTGCACATGTCCAAAAGACCATGGCGGTGTGTGAACAAATATTGAACACATAGCAAATGCTCCAAAATATTAAACACATAACAATTGTAAAACCTAGGCTTAAAAAAAACAGAGGGATAGACAAAGTAGAACTTGAAATTCTCACATATATACAAAAACGAAATTGAAATTATCACATATGAACAAAAGATCAAGTCAAAATTTTCATATGTCATCCAAAAACAACTCGATACTGTCAAACTTATACTTTTGAAAGATTTTTAAAAAAGTACAAGGAGACTACTTACTGTATGGGTTTTCATGATCGATAGTCAATTGTGTCTTACGAATCTCCCATATAGGAACCATCTTAGTGAGAAAAATCAAGTGCAATCGTCAAATTGTTCCTTTGATTAACCTTATGAATGCTAGCTTCCTCAATTTTTCAATCGCACATGTGAACCCTAAGCCCTAATTTGATATTTGGATTTGACTCTACTTCTTTCGTCTAAGAATGCACAACTGTCTTGGTACATTAGAAAGACATATTTGCCCTTAAATTTAGTGCACGTGAGACACACATGATACATTGACAATGATTACATAGACGACGCTAGGGCTATCTAGGGACCACCAATGAGCAAAAAATGTCAATCTTTGGTCAATGGTGAGCATTTTTTAAGTCCGTGGATGGATACTAGACTTTTTCATAATAGAGGGACTAATGGTGTAATTTTCCCAATATCATATGTTAGATGTAAGATGATGATAGAATGATATTGTTTGAAAAAGATTATTGATTAAACTATAAAAAATATATAGTTAATAAATACGAGTTAAATATGTCGCGCCCCAAACCTACCCTAACTGGGACCCCGGTTCGAGACGCGAACCCCGACTAACCAACCTGCACAATTCTATAAATTTGAAATAATAAAATGAAAACATTTTCTGAAAATACATCATTAGGATAAAAATAGTCATACAAGACTCAAATGGTTTACTACAATCCAACATAGAGATTATAAGTTATACAACAAGAACTCAAATCATTATCACAAGTTTCAAAAATGGTTTCAACCCAAGGAAGACTACATGCATCCTTACGCAATCAGAAAAGAATTACTAGAACCACATAAGCTACCCAATAATGATTTCACCCACTAACTCTCCGTAGACTCAGTCGTGCTCACCGTCCTGTTTGGATTTAATCTAAGGAAAACAAATAGGACGGGGTGAGTCAAAACTCGATAGGGTTGAGGTGTACTTATTTATGTAATGCGTGTACTCAACATGATAACGTACCTTGAGAATTAGTGATGCACACAATTAATCATGAATACCACAGTTCATAGAGAATTCATATAATACGAAGTTCACATGTTGATATAATAGGTCGTGGGGAACCACTATTGATCCTCTTTATAAAGAAATAAAAAAAAAAACGAAGAAGTTCACATATTGATGGTTATTCACACAAGTAGTATACTGGATTGAGATACATATCCAATCAACCGCTACCCAAACATCGCTTGTCATCTTGAACCATAATCATAGATTGTTCATAATTCATCCCGGGAAGTTGAATCACAAGGCTAGGTCCCTATAACCCCAGCAGTCGTGACCCAACAAGGCAAATACCCCAAATTAAAACGTAAGGTAAGCCTTAACATAAAAACCTTAGCCATGACCATGAGTTAGGGGGTTGAGCCCAATCAAACTCCACTACTAACAGGCACTGCTCTCCGCCCCGTGACCCAGCTAGATGGTCGTTTGACGCTCAACAAAGCATACAACATATTGTTCGTATACCAGATTATTTTCCACATAATTCCACTTGTTGTTATTCACAAAGGCCCATAATATCATCTCATGAATATTCCACATATTCCAAAGTCATAATTCTCATTTTCAGGATACATGTTGCATTTTGTTGTTAGATTACCCCCTTTCCCCATTAAAGTTAAAATTTCTGTCAAATATTTTCAAAAATGGCCAAAATACCCTTACTTCAAATCAATACACAAATGAAGGTATTGTTTTAATTTTGGATTCATTCATCATCTTCTCTCTATTGATTTGAAAACCCAGATCGTTCACCACCGTCACCGCTAATTTACTTTCCCTTCCTACAATGACTATGCTGCTTGTTGAAACATAAATGTTTAGAATTACTTAAACCCATTAATTAGACCTTAGAACATAAAACATAAAGTACTAATTAGTAAGAACTCATAGAAACCCACCTACTGAATTAAGATAACTCTAATAGATATATCTAAGTGAAATTCTATATGATTGAGTTAATTAAGTCTTGCATATTTAGAACGATAGTTAATCGTTAATTAAAATCAAATTGACTAGACTTTAGCAAGTCTAAAGTTCTTCCTGCTGAAGGTCAGCAGGTAGACTTACAACTATTGTTTTATCACTTTAAGCAAAATAAAATAAACTCAGACTAAGGCAGACAGCTTTTACAAAGCCTTATTTATCTATCTGCCACGACATAGTCATCAGCAGCTAGCTAATGATCCCCTTACCTAATAGTTACACTTTCCTAATAATAGTTTCTTACACCTACTGTTAGTTAAAATTCAGTTTTTCAGTCGCTATGTTTTCCTATACCTAAATCCCTATCTGCTGAAAAAATTGTACTATGTTGAAACAATGCGCTTCAATCTAATTACGAAATTAATGCTTTCAAAATTTCCTAAAACAATATTTTCGAAAACGCGTGGACTTCACTTTCGTTTAAACACTTAGCTAAAAATCAACATTTTGTTAAAAGATAAACCCTTCTGTTGTAAGATAAAGTAATCAGCAGATAGCATCTGATGATAATCAGTGTAAGTCACCGCTTTTAAAGATACTCTATCTACTTACACTCTTTTGATTAAAATACTTAAATGATTTTTTATATATTTTCTTTCAAAACAGTATTTTAAACAAATGTTTTTGAAAAACACTTTTGGCCACTCTCACACATTTAATTCTTGACCATCTAATTTCAAACGTTAAACTATTCAAAAGGAGACTTTTTGTAAATTTATTAAATTACTCAACAGTTTACCATTGCATTAAATATTCCACAGTATATCATATCTTCTAGCCAACTAACCTTCTTTATTACTACATGTTTGAGATATCTACTCTCCAGATTATATGCAATTTCTAACCACTATCTTTATGATTTTATGATCTTATGATAGGTGATGTCTTCCATATCAAAAATCCTCTTCAAGATCTCCAAGCTTTAAAAGATAGATCTTATTATCTCTCTTCAAAAGTCATCTTAGCTCTATCAACGACTATATTTCAAGGATCTATATATAAGGCAATTTGGAGCAAGGATTAAATGATGAAGAACTAGGCACAAACATTTCACTTATCCATTCAAGCTACTCCTTTCTTGAAATGTTCCAGTTCTCATGATATAAGAGAACAGAGGATAGAAGGGTTGAAGAAATCATTCATCACTCAAATGATATTCCTTCTTTGATTTGATTCAATCCAGGGCTAGACACTCATCTGATTCCTTCAAGCAATTCTTCCCTTGATGTCTTCCAGTCCTTAAACATTTACCAGATGTTCTTTCACTTCTTATTCTTTTCTAGTTCTTATTTAAACAATCATTGTATTTTTCCTTACTTCTTCCAAATCTTAAAAGAATACTTAATTGTTGCACGAGTATGATTGTTGCTCAATCGTACTCCTCAAACACTGGTTTTTGTTGTACACAGATCCGTTAGTGATCACTTAGAATTTCAATATATTTAGTGCACTTCAAAATCGAAGTTTGACCAACTTGGTAGTGGACGTAGCAGTTTTAACACTGTGAACCACTCCAAATACTCTGTTCTTATACCTGTTGTTTTTACTGTTCATACAATATAAGCAGCATCTATCTACTGAAGTGTTTAATAGTTACATTCCTGAATTGTTTACATAATTGATCTTATATATTGTACTTCAGTTCAGACCCTATACTTAAGTAATCAAAAACGCCAAACCAAATTGTTTTAAGTTCAACAGCTGCTACCCAAACTGTTTTATGTTCAGCAGATGCTACTTACTGATTTTACATCGGCTGCTGAAAACTTATCTATTTCGCTGCATCTTTTGAAGGTTTTCAAAATAACCTTTAAAGTTTTTAAAATTTTATTCACCCCCTCTCTAGTCTTATTTCGTTGCCAATTGGACTTACACTGTTCTCTGGAAAAAACAACACTAAAAAAGGGTTAATTACAAAAAACCAAAAACAAAAACAAAACCTTGACATATTTTAGTTTTTTTTGTTCATTTTAAATCTTGTGTTGTTTTTTTTTTTGCATGAAAACCCTCAACCAAATTCTTTTTTCCAAAAAAAACCTTCCTTCCAAAGCCAATTAGTTTTGGGACGGGAAGGGTGACTGGACTTCGACGTGGCCGTCTACGGGGACTGGGCTCGACTCTTCACGTCCACGTCATTTTCCCGCCAAAAAATAATATCATTTTAAACCCTGTTTTATTTTTAAATTTCAAAAACAACCTTTTTTATCAGATTTTTTGCAAATTTGATTGCAAAAAAAAAATCTCGTACAATTTCATTATCTTTTATTTCATGCTTTTAACAAAATGAATAGAGGAGTTCAATTCGTTGTCGTTGCGGAAGGATGACTATCATGCCGACATCATGAACATATAAAAATCCAGGAAGAAGGTTCTTAGGTTGTGAAAGATATAAAATAAGTTATTTATTTTATGTGATTAATTAACTAATTAATTTTGCTAGAAATAAAATATTATTGTTATTTAACTGATTTTTTTGTTCTTCCAGAATGAAGAAGACATGTCCTTGTAGAAGGTGAGATCTCAGTGGAATCCCATGTGCTCATTCTGCAAGAACAAAAAAATCAGGTAACTAACAGTAATATTTTATTTCTAGCAAAATTAATTAGTTAATTAATTACAAAAAATAAATAACTTACTATATCTGTCCATGATGTTCGCATGACAGTCATCCTTCCACAATGACAACGAACTCTTCTATTCATTTTGTTAAAAGTATGAAATAAAAGATAATGAAATGAAAATTGTTAGATGAATTGGTATATATATATATATATATATATATATATATATATATATATATATATATATATATATATATATATATATATATATATATATATATATATATATGTATATATTCAAACTGACAGGGTTCATTACGAAGTTTTAAAAATTGTACGAGGTTTTTTTTGTAATCAAATTTGAAAAAAAATATGATAAAAAAGGTTAGTTTTGAAATTTAAAAATATGACATGGTTTAAAATGAAATTGTTTTTTGACGAGAAAATGACGTGGACGTGAAGACTCCAGCTCAGTCCACGTAGGCGGCCATGTCGAAGTCCAGTCACCCTTCCCGTCCCAAAACTAACTGGCTTTGAATGGAAGGTTTTTTTTTTGGAAAAAAAAATTGGTTGAGGTTTTTCATGCAAAAAAAAAAAAACAAAACAACACAAGGTTTAAAAAGAAAAAACTAAAATAGGTCAAGGTTTTTTTTGCAATTAACCAAAAAAAAAAAAAGAATCACATTACTTCCATGAGAACTCAAGAAATCAACCCAAATAGGCTTTCTATCCACCCAAATAGAAATAAAAACAAGAAAATTTGGAGATTAACCCCAATTTTACTCCTCAGCCCCACTCTGTCTATTCTTAAGAAAAAAAATTAAGAATCAAACTCAAAATCTTCAATCACTTTCTCTCCTCCAAGCCTCGTCACAACAGATTCAAACCCAAAATCGCATATCGTCCTCAAGATCTATAATCATCCCCAAATTGTGGACAGAGAGAGAGAGAGAGAGAGAGAGAGAGAGAGAGAGAGGTTGAGGTGGCAAGAGATGGGGGGAGTTGAAGAGGGAATGACTGGAGACGGTGGGATGGAGTGAAGCTATAGAAACTCCTATATCGTTTTAACCCAGAATGATATAGGGAATTCTCCATCAGCTATCTATTTTGGGATTTTACTGGTCAGCTGGGATCCGGTCACTATTTTGAGCCCATTTACCTGAGCCCTAATCAAGGAATGGTTTAACCTTTTGTCATGGACTTTCTTCTTCAAAGCCTTCCCCTTCTCAATTCTTGCTCTCTGAATTTTTATCCTTTTGCACCCATTGTAGTGAAAGATGGATCGATCTTTTCCAGAAGAAGATGCCTCCGCTCAGTAGGAGCAGACCATAGAAGATCCAGATACGATCGAAGGTGAAAGAGGTGGACTTGGCTGGAGAGACGATTGGCGCTGGCAGGATCTTTGAGTTCGGCAGCCATGGTTGGAGATGGAATGTTGAGAGAGAGAGAGAGAGAGCAGATTGATATGGTTTTGAAACTACCAATAGTAATGAAAAATGGATCATCAATTCAAGCTAAGCCTCTGTCTTTTCCATCGGCGAATCAGCACAGCTTGTCGACTTTTCCATACAAATGAAGGTAAGGGTACTTCGAACTTTGCCAACCAAAAGTTAGGGGTACTTTGGACATTCCGTTGATGCATTAGACATAAATTTTAACGTTAACGGGAAAATGGGGAATCTAACAACAAAATGCAACATGTAGGACCAAACTAATTCTTTTGAAAATGGTAGGACCAAACAAAAATTTTGGGACAAATCGAGGGACAAAATAATTAATTAAACCAAAGGAAAATAAATAAAATCATGATAACAAAATTGACAGAATTTGCGTCTAATTAGTTGTGGGGACTAGCGAGATTACTAAATTAAATTGCACACACACACACACACACACACACACACACACATATATATAGAGCAGGAAATGAGTAGATACTGGAACTAACATAGATAGGCATGCAATCATTGTAGAAATATTTAGAGAGAGACAAATATGTAAGGAGGACGAGAAGGAGGAGAAAGATACAGAGCCAATCGCCAACGTAGAAACACTCGTTAATGGACCATTCTGTATAGTTAAATGCTCTCTCCAACCATTATTTTTGGATCCGCCAACCCTGTGAAGCACTAGGGCTCGCCAAGAGCCGCATGTTAGCATCCCCACCATGATCACCATTAACCACACCAACACCACCACGCCGCCTTTGTTCATCATCCTCTAGATGTACGTCCACGATATCGTACCTGAGCTGCCCCTTAATAAATGATCATTCTAAAGAATTAAATACCATACATAAAACATATCCCCCTCATGTGCTCCTTAGCCGGTAACGTTCGTGCAAGTAGGCATTTTGACATGTGATCTCTAACATGCGCCGTGGGAGCAGTTTTAAGACCAACCAATGGAACGCCACGTTTTTCTTTCCCAAACTGACCAATTGCAATTTAATTACACCCCCCCCAACTACAACTATATTAATGGTGTCGCCATATACTTTGCATTGTAAGAGCATCCAAATTGGTGGATTCTTAGGCAATTCTAAATAAGAATTCTTAAGATGGGTAATTCCAACCATTGTGAAGGATTCTTGAATAAGAATTCCTTTCCAAAATTCTTAAAGAAGAATTCCTCTTCACTATCACCGTGGGCCACTTTGGTCTACTTTTTGCTTCTTCTTTTTTTTGATTTTTACAAAGTATTAAAAAAAAAATTTGTGTAAATAAAGTGGATGATTTGGTAGTGGGACCCATGTAAGAATGGAAGAAGAGTTAAAACTATTGTGAAGAATAATTCTTAAGTGTGAGAAATTCTTAAAATATGTAGGTGACAGTGGGACCCAGCTAAGAATTTGGGGAAGAATTCCACCAATATGGATGCTCTAACCCCTCTTCCCTTAGCTGCTCATTTCTCGAGGTTCATACTGCCCTTAAATTTACTTTTTTTTCTTTTTTAAATTTTAATTTAAGAGAGAGAATTTCATTTCAAGAGTCTAAGAATATACTCCATCTTTATCCATTTTTATATCATTCACTTGAAAGTACACGAGTTTTCACTCTATTGGGAACTTAAGTTAATAACCTAATGATGTGACATTTTTCAATTAACTTCTTTCGTTTGGGGATTTTACCCAAGAAGAATTTACATGAATGGTTGCTGGCTCATAATTTCCAACTGTAAAAACCAAATTTGATGCGGTTTTTAGTTTTCACTTCAAATCGGTGCAATTTCAACACGACTTTATTTCAACTTTAACCCATGCACATAGGGTCGTAAACATATCGAATCTTTTTTATTCGATTTAGTATTCGAATTCGAATTGTTTTAAATATTCGATAAGGATTTGAATACGAATATGAGTTTGGTGGTATTTGTTTCGAGTATTCGAGAATAGTATTAAAATAATAATAATATTATATATATATATATATATATATATATATATATATATATATATATATATATATGTTATATATATATATATATATATATATATATATATATATATATATATATATATATATATATATATATATATAAGACTAACCTAACCTCACTCAAACCCTCACAGTGACGGCTCCTAACCACAGAATCTAGATCCCCGAGGACCCCAACCCCAACCCAAGTGTGCAACAAGCAGACGACATCTGCTGCAACGGGCGCCCTCCCGACCTCGATCCTTCCTGACTTGACTCCTGCAGCCTCCTCCCAGCTCTGGTCATGTTATTACAATCCTTTTGAAAATGTCTACGGGTGGGAGCATTGGGTTTCAAAATGTCACAGTTATGAGTAGAAACGAGTTGGGAAAGGGAGAGCGGGAATTGGAGCTTTCTCGCAGAGTGCTCTCACCCTATTCTCCGGCGGCTCGGGTTCTCCTTTCTCCGACTACCATTAGTATCTCGTCAGATTCTCTTTTGTATATTTGTATTCTCTTGAAATTGGTATGTTAGTGTCCAATGTAATACCTCAATAGCAACGTAGTCTTGATGTTAGGAACTCAATTTTGGTGTACTTTTTGTTAAACCTAATAGGAATCGATATCTTTTTAAGGATTCTCATGATACAGTTGATCAATCATTTCCTAGGGATATGATAATAGCTAAGAATAGATTGTCTTTTGATTTAATATAAGGTTCAATTTACAACATTCAATCATGGAAAATGATTTGCTTTTCTACAGTGAGAAATTTTGGTTATTTGGTTCATTGGTGTGAGGTTCCCGGGGTGTGCCCCCGCGCCCCGTGTGCCCTTGTTTAGGGGTGCGCGTACGTGCGGATGTGGGACACCACTGCTCTCGTTCCACCTTCCCTTGTTTAGGGGAAGACGAAATCCAAAGTGCGAGAGGAGTGCTGTCTATGTTAGCACGTTTGAATGTGCCTCGGTTGCCTCGAGTGGATTTTCTATCCAAAATGGGAACTAATGGTTTTCCATGTCAAGTTATCCCTTATTTCGGAGATAACAGGATATGGGAATACATTACCCTTCCATTCCCATTCTCCCTTTTTCTTTAGGGGAAAATAGAGAAGTGCAAGAAAGGATATTGCGACGCCCCCACTATGGATTTATTAAAAATAGCCTTATGGCTCATTCAGATCACTATGGGAGCTATGGGTTTCCCGCATCAAGTTATCCCTTGTTTAGGGGATACCAGATATGGGAATACATCACCCCTCCATTCCCGTATCTCCCTTTTTAGGAGAACAGAAAGTGCAAAGAGGGAATGTTGCGAGGCCCCACTTGGATCCGAAAGTTTTAGAGTCGCCACCTTTATTTTAAGGCAAAAATAAAGGAAAACCGTAAAAGAAACCGAGATTTTAGAAAGCGGGTTCGGGCTAAGTTACGAGTTGGGAAGGTGCTAGGCACCCAACTCGCTCTTTCGGTCTCAAAACGTTTTTGGTCAAGTATGCTCATTGTTATATTTATTTAGCAAATAAATAAGGTATTATTATGACAAGGGAAATTTAAACAAATACATTCGTGGCTACATTATTTACGGACTCGCAAACTGCCTCCTTCCAATAATTACAAACATATTTAAGAATATTTGGCCATTATAACGGCTCTTTTACATAATATTTCCTAATCTAATCTCGGCAAAGACAACGGCTTATATTGGCTACATTGCGCCGGATTTAAATAACAACTTTTGAAAAATAAATAAAAGGAAAAAATACAAATAAAATAAAATACGCCTTAAAGGTCTTAAGGTATTACCTTTTAGAGCGGTGGTGTAGAGCGGGGTGTGCTCGCCGTCCTTTAGGGTGGAGAGGGAGTCTTTTTGTTTTGAATTGGGCAGATGACCGCTTGATTTTTTGAGGTTTGGGCTTATCAACTCCTGCAGTAGTGGCGACTTTATTTGGGTAGGTTTTGGCCTTTCTAGTTGGGCGGAACCTAGACTTAGTTTTGACTTTTTAGCTCGTTACTCTAAGTGAGTAACGGCTTATTTTGGGATTTTTGGATCGGGATTTGAGGTGGATACCTAACAACTAGGCTAGGGATCACTTATAACCTATGGGTTTTTGATTTGGCAAAGTTTGGAGGGGTTTGGAGACTATAGGGGCTTCCACTCACCTATCTCGCACCTCTCGCACTATTGATATTGAACGGCGAGACAGTACGGGCAGAAGCCAAGCGATCTAAAAATCACGTAAACTGAACGAAAGTGAAATGAGAGGCCGGGGGTCTATATTTATAGTAGAGACCGAGGACGCGTGGGAATTCTTCGATTTGTTTTCGTTTCCCCTGCATTGGCCGCTTGTACGTTGCGCTTCAAGGATTGTACCATTCGGCCGAGACAACGCACAAAAGAGCATGGTGCGGCCAAGGCATCATCCTTGGTGCGGCACCCTTGGCGGCACCAAGCCCTTTTAAACTTTGAAAATTTTGCACTTTACCCCCCGCAGCTTCAAGCTGCGATTCTCGCTTCCTTTCGCATTTTTGACTCCCGCAACTTGACATTTGTTAAGTTTTAACAGCTTCTTGATATTTTATGTCATCACATACAGGGTACGAAATTGGGTGTCTACTGAGCCCTCAACGATGGAGTCTACTGCAACCTTAAGGCTTACCGAGTAGACGAACATCGTTGATAAACAATAGACTCCGATTTCGCAATTTTCATTTAAGAACGGAGAATGCAATTGGTAGCAGTTATAATGCACAGTGAACATGCTATCCAAACTCTATAACCTAGACATTTTTAGTCGGTTATAAAAAATTATCGCAGTTTTAAGCAGAGTTGAATTTAATGTGCTCTGATGGTCGAACCTACTAATGTAGGCTGCCTACGTATTCCCTATTAAAGGAAATCAGACCAAGCGTAGTTCAGGTCAAAACCCTAAACTACAACTAAGGTGAGGATGTCATGTTCTTCGGGTCAAGCCCGATCGAGAACACAACGGAAAAAGATTTTTATGTTTTCGAAAAGCCGAGATTCTTCCTGGTCCGAACCGTTGTCAAATATGGTATGAAGATTTGAATGTTTTTCTGCCACCACATTTCAACCGGTCAATACCTTGTCGTTGAAACGTGTTAAGAAGAATTTTCTAAGTTGTGTCTGGGCCTTGATCGCTGTCTTGTTTCCAGACATATCCCGAAAATTTTCAAATATCCAGAAAACTGCGCTCGACCGATAAAGATCTGTCGCCGAGCACGGCAAATTGATCATTCTTCAAGTATTTTCGAAAATTGTGAAATGGAAAACATTCTTTTTCCTTCCTTTCTCTTTCTCTCCCTGTTTTTTTTTTCTTTTTCAAATATTCCTCTTTTTTTGTGTTTTTGAAATATTCTTTTTTTTTTTTTGTGTTTTTGAAATATTCCTCCTTTTTTTTTTTTTTTTGAAATCAAAACTCAATTTGAAAAAGAGTTTTTCTTTTATTTGAAAATAAAACAAATTTTCCTAAAAAGGAAATTATTCTAAAGTCAGGGTAGGAATACTGTACCTGACTTACCTTTTGCGCCCGGGTGGCTGCCATAGGTTCGGCTGATTCTGACATTTTGCCACTCTTGCTGGGGCATTTATTCATTTTTTTTATTGTGATGGTCGGACCTATAAAGATAGGTCGCCTTACGATCCTTTTTCAGGAATCGCACTCAAACGTAGTTCGGCCTTCTGGCCGGGAACAAATGTTGTAATGCGCATAAGTGTTATGGAAAGATAGTCGTAATATCCATTACAATCTAGTGAAAACAACGCATATCAAAATGTAAAACCCACTACATCGCTACACTAAACGCAATATCCATTGCGTTGACACAAAATTGAATGCAATATCCATTGCAGAAAACAGATGCAATATCCATTGCATCGGAACCCAAAACGCAATATCCATTGCGTCGACACAGACTTAATGCAATATCCATTGCATTAACACAGAAAATGGATGCAATATCCATTGCCACAAAACGCAATATCCATTGCGTCGACACAAAACTTAATGCAATATCCATTGCATTAACACAGAAAACGGATGCAATATCCATTGCATCGCAAAACGCAATATGCATTGCGCCGACATAGACTTAATGCAATATCCATTGCATTAACACAGAAAACGGATGCAATATCCATTGCATCGCAACGCTGAATGCGATATCCATTGCATTGACATGGAATGACGGATGCAATATCCATTGCATCGCAACGCTGAATGCGATATCCATCGCATTGACATGGAAAGACGGATGCAATATCCATTGCATCGCAACGCTGAATGCGATATCCATCGCATTGACATGGAAAGACGGATGCAATAACCATTGCATCGTTAACGCCGAATGCGATATCCATCGCATCGATGACATGAAAGATTCGATGCAATAACCATTGCATCACAACGTTGAATGCGATATCCATCGCATTGACATGGAAAGACGGATGCAATATCCATTGCATCGCAACGCTAAATCCGATATCCATCGCATTGACATGGAAAGACGGATGCAATATCCATTGCATCGCAACGCTGAATGCGATATCCATCGCATTGACATTGAAAAACGGATGCAATATCCATTGCATCGCAACGCTGAATGCGATATCCATCACATTGACATGGAAAGACGGATGCAATATCCATTGCATCGCAACGCTGAATGCGATATCCATCGCATTGACACTGAAAGACTGATGCAATATCCATTGCATCGCAACGCTGAATGCGATATCCATCGCATTGACATGGAAAGACGGATGCAATATCCATTGCATCGCAACGCTGAATGCGATATCCATTGCATCGCAACGCTGAATGCGATATCCATCGCATTGACATTGAAAGGCGGATGCAATATCCATTGCATCGCAACGCTGAATGCGATATCCATCGCATTGACATGGAAAGACGGATGCAATATCCATTGCATCACAACGCTGAATGCGATATTCATCGCGTTGACCTGGAAGGACGGATGCAATATCCATTGCATCGCAAAGCTGAATGCGATATCCATCGCATTTCTAAAAGACGGTATGTCGTGATGTATGTGCTGTAAAGGTAGTTTATCAAGTGTTGTGATACATGAGATGTTTCCTTAGGAGCACTGCCTTCGTCGGAGGACAAGACCTTTCCTTCTGATCCGGGGTTGTATGCCTTTTAAAGGAAAGTTTTCCAACACAGCTTTTGATGTACAGAAAATGGGAAAATACTTACCTTTTCTTACCTTGGCTTTGCCTTTGCGATTTTTGTCTCTGTTGTTTTTGTTGTACTTGCTGTTTTTACTGCACCTGCTGGGGATTTTTGTTGCAGTTCCAGCTTTTGCTAGAATTGTTTTTTGTAGCCGCAATTTCCGGCCTTAGCTAGAAATTTTCTTCTTTGCTATTACATTTTCCGGCTTCAGCTGAAAAAAAAAATTCCTGCTATTATTTCCGGCCTTGGCTAGAAATTTTTTCTTTTGCTCTGCTGCCGATTTTCTGGCTTTTCTGCCCCATTTGCCGACTGATCTGCTGGGGATATGGACTTCACTTTTTGTGACTTTTGATGATGCTGTGGAGGATCTTTGGGAGGTGATCCTTGGCGAGATGCTGGCAGAACATTCATAGGTTGATGCGGCGGAAGACCTGGTAAGATGTAGTAGAAAGATGCAAGCATGCGAATGGAATTTTCCCTTTCTCTCTTTTTTTTTCTTTAAAAAAACCTTTTGCATGTGTATGTATACCATCTGTTTCTTAAACATGTTAAGACATGATAAGGCAGGGTGATGGAAATGTAATATAAGAGCTTGAGATGTGACTTTTTGTTGGCCTTGGAGGGTTATGTGTATAGGAGTTGATATTTGAAATGGAGGCGGATGATGTGTTGGGTCAGTTTTCAGCCTTTTGACTAGTGCATCATTCAAAACAAAGGAATTCAACCGGGACTAGTGAGCCCTACTAATCAATTCCTCGAAGGAACCATTATTTTTTCTTTTCTTTTCCCCCCTTTTTTTTCTTTTTTCTTTCTTGTTGTTGTTTTTTTTTCGTGCTCTAACTTTTTCCTAGGCCGCCCTTTCGGGTTTTCAACCTAGCGAGCTTTTTTACCTTGTAGGGAGCCAGTCTTTCGATGCATGCAAGGATGAGCTACTTATTTTTGAGGGATCATGGTTTTATAGCCTTTTCTTTTCTTCAGGCAGAGGTGGAAATGACAACTTCCTCTGGAGATAATGAGCCTTTGTGTACCAATGATTTTGGCGAGAGAAAGCCCCACGATGAATTTAATCAACCAAATCTTGTAAGATGGAATGGGCAAATTTCTGAAGAGATTAACTGGAGACAGTCCTTGAAAGACTCAATTTAGAGAAACTTTTGTAGAAGACAGAAATGAGTATGCTCAAAGAAAGTGAGATGACTTTTCTGGACAAATAGAAGAGTCATGATCCAGAGCTTATCGCCGAGCATCACAGGTTTTATGGACCCTACTTAACATTTATCTTTTGATAATTTTATGTGTTTTTAGCAAGGAGTTCTGTCCTGGACCCAGATCACGTTGCATCCGATTGAAACAGAGCTATAGGTGGTGACTAGGTTATGGTATAGTGTTCAAGCTTTTGGGATGGTTTAGCTTTAGGATTGAGGATCTGATCGGCCTCTTGCTCAAAGGTATTTTCGGCCATGGGTTTGGATGAGAATTTAGTCTCTAGGCCTGATTGTAGGTATGGTCGAGAGGTTGGCTTTCGGCTTTGGTTGTGGGTTATGGGGTGGTCCAAGAGTGATTGATGTTTTTCTTTTGTTGCGAGAGAAATATTTTGAAGAAATTGTTCAGGAGAGGCTTCTCCCTTCTTTTTTTTTCCTTTTCTCTCTCCTTATTTTTTTTTGTTGTTGCGAGAGGGAAATTTCCTTTTTTTTTTCTTTTTTTTATTTGACCTCTCGGAGCAAATTGAGAGAGTGCCTGAAAAGATGCTTGTTTTCTCTCTCATGGGATAAAAGAAGACTATCACTCTTGGTGGATATACATAAGGGTGGAGCAGTCCCAGTTTTGAGAAGCTGGGTTTTAGAGATGGTTAGGCTTTGGTGTATAGTGGTGGATTTGTTCAGGAAGAGGTTAGGTGTATGGTTGGAAGCCCCCTAGTGTACCGTTTAATAGCTCGGCCGCAATGGGTCGAAGGTGATTCTGGTCAAGACGACTTGCCTGCTCTGAATTTCATGTGTTCTTAAAAGTTTTCGGGTCCATATCTTTTGATGACTCATCATCAACTCGTAGATTTATCATGTTTTTTTCGTGAGTTGACTCGTCATCTTCATTTTTTACGTATATTTTCGCGATATGTGGTGCTCTCGAGATCAAGAAGAAGACTCGACAAGCTAATATAGGAAAAGCAAGGATTTTTATCAGGCTTGAATATACTTTTCGAAGGCTCAGTTTGAAGACTCGGTTGGGCTTTCAAAATAATAAAGACCAAATAAGCATATTCTGCAAGGATATGGGCTAAGAAGATACCTCTGGGGTTTGAAAGCCCCTAGTCCTCCTGAGTCCCCTTTTCCTCGAGTTTTCGGCCTTTCCTGGATTTCCGCCTTTCCAATTTTTCTCGCCTTCTTGGCTTTCTCCTTTCTTTCTCTCTGCTCCCTATCTGCCTTCTTTCTTCCTTCTTTTTTTTCATTTCTTTTTTTTCATAATTTTTCTCTATTTTTTTGTTTGCTCCTTTTCTGTGGTGATAGACCTTGACATCTCAAAGTAGGACTTGCTAGATTTTTTTTTTGAGTCAAGAATGACTGATGCACTTATCAACTGGTGATGGTGATCGAAAATAATGGTGAGGGGGGAATTTCCTGTCTTTACATGTTTTGGGAAACAGAAGACAACATATAGAAAAAAGACTTTCTCTCCCCTTTTTTTTTTCCGAAGACTCCTTTTTTTTCTCTTTTTTTTAGAAAGAACGAAATCTCCCCTTATTTTCTTTGTTTTCTTTGTTTTTTTTTTTTTTAATGAAATGTAATGATTGCATCCTGACAAATTCTTTCAAGAGTCAACCTTTTTAGCCCCCAAAATTGTTAGTGGTACCGTAAAAAACAAGGGTTCTCAAAATTGACACTGTGTTGAAAAGAGTTGTTTCCTGGAGATTTTATTCGACAAAAGAACATTCAAAGGTGCAAAGAGTCTTTGGAGGTGTATATACAAGGGTATTCTAGGATACTTTCTACTTAGAGACAATCATGGGTGTGGCTTTTCAATGATTTGGCCATCAATAAGATCTTGGATGGCACTTCTGAGCTTATAACATTTATCAGTGGGATGACCACTGCTACGATGATACTCGCAATACTGAGAGTGGTCCCAGGTGTCTGATAGCTTTGGTGGAGGTCGGTAGTTTTCCATCGGTTTCAAAACCCCTTGTGCCATTAAGCCTTGGAAAATCAGAGACATTGGGGCATTCAGTTCATCGTAATGCCTTCTTTTTGCTCGGTAGGGTCCTATGAGGTTCTTGTTGGCATTACTACTTCCTTCAACAGAGTTAGTAGATTCATATGACCATGGCACACTACTATATTTACCTAAACGGAATTCTTTTTCAACCACATTGATTCTTTTTCCGAAGACTCTTCGTTCTATCTGTAGTCACAGATGAAATTGGGGGTGTATGTGTATCAACTCTAGGTATCCTCAGACGTATTTCTTCGTCAATACTTTAATTTATCTCCACTATTTCTTTAAAAATTGCTATAAGGG
>CM028380.1:144379378-144472985 GCA_013146195.2 Codonopsis lanceolata
ATGTATACTAGCATGTATTACAATAAAGTTTATATATCATTTTGCATTCAATGTGTTATCATATTTATTCATCTTATTTTACTTTCTTTTTCATATTGAAATAGATCACAAATAATGCGAATCCAAAATCCAAGGAGGAGATTTATGTCTTGCGGAATACGCTACTACGCATACCATACTTAAAAATAAGAAATATTTTTCTTATCTAAAAATTGACAATGCTAATGTCAACACTATATGCGGTAATGCCAAAATAATTGAAGGATTTGGCAAGGCAATTTTTCTAATGCGAGTGCGAGGCTATGATAAATAATGCATTATTCTCTCCTAAGTCTCAAAGAAACTTGTTAAGTTTCAAAGACATTAATACGAATGGATATCATATTGAGACTATGAATAAGGGAATGATGAATATCTTTGCGTTACCTCGAACACTTCGAGCAAGTGTATATTGGAAAAATTGTCATCTCTATCATCTGGATTGTATAGTACAATCATAAGAATATTTGAATCATATTCTGAGTAAGCTTTGAAGTTTCTTTGAAACATTTAAAGCGGCATGATAGATTGGGGCATCGGGATCAATAATGATGCGTAGAATTATAGAGAGAATTCTAGTGGTCATCCATTGAAAACCGAGAAGATTTTCAATCTAATGAACTCCTTTGTGAGGCTTGTTCTCAAGGAAAGTTGATAATTAGACCATCACCAACTAAAGTTGGATATGAATCACCATCGTTTTTGGAGCGATTGGGGTGATATATGTGGACCTATCCATCCACTAAGTGGACCATTCCAATACTTTATGGTATTGATTGATGTAACAAATGGTCGCACGTATGTCTATTATCAACTAAATGTCGACATTTGCCAAATTCCTTGCACAAATAATCAAGGCGAGAGCACAATTCCCAGTTATATGATCAAGAAAGTGAGACTTGATAATCTTTGGTGAATTTACATCTCAAGCATTCAATGATTATGTATGGCAATAGGGGCGATGTTGAACATCCGGTAGCCCATGTTCATACACAAAATGGTTTGGTGAATCGTTGATCAAGCGTATTCAACTCATTGCAGACCATTAATGATGAGAACAAAGGCGCTATACGTATGGGGTCATGTTTGTTTTACATGCGGCCTTGATTCGCCTCGGGCCAAGTGCATATCATAAATACTCCCAATACGGTTGGCATTCGGGCGAGAGCGAATCTATCCATCTAAGAGTTTTTGGTGTGCGGTATATGTACGCATCATGCTTCCACCACAACGCACAAAGATGGGACCACAAAGGAGATTGGGAGTATATGTTGGGTATGAATCCTTCTATAATAAAATATCTTGAACCAAAACGGGTGGCGTCCTTTACGGCACGCTTTGCACGATTGTCATTTTAATGAAGACAAGTTTCCACCTTTAGGTGAAGAGGGAAACAAGTGGGAAGAGATCAAGTGGTGCACATCATCGTGCACCTTGACCCTCCCACAAGGCAACGTGAATCGAAGTTCAAAAGATCATACATTTACAAAATGTAGCGAATCGGTTGCCGATGCATTTATAGATACAAAGAGTGACAAAGTCACATGTAGCTGCTATAAATGCTCTGCCCGCCCGAATTGAAATACCAAAAGCATAAATGATAAAATGGCAAATGAATCTAAGACACGCTTTGAGCGTGGGCGACCCATTGGTTCAAAGGATAAAAATCCTCGCAAAAAGGAAAGTGATTGAAAATCCCCAATCACATGAAAGTGTTCCAGAAGAAACACACGATCGTGAAATTGTTCGGGAAAAACACACGATCATGCAAATCTAGTAAGCCTGCAGTAATGATAACCATGAGATTTCCATTAATTACATGTGTAATGGAAAAATATGGAACCGAGATGAAATGGAGAATATTGATGATATATTCTCTTATTCGGTATCCCAAGAAATTAATGACGGACCGATGATCGAACCAAAATCAGATATCGAATGTCAAAGAGGCATGACAAGATCAAATGGATAGATGCCATGAAGGTTGAATTAAATTCGTTGAATAAGCGAAAAGTATTTGGATCTATCGTTCTCACACCGTGTCGTGAAACCCATTGGATCTGAGATGGATTTTTGTTCGAAACGAAATGAGAAAAATGAGATTGTGAGATACAAGGCTCGCCTTGTTGCACAAGGTTTTTCTCAAAGGCCTGGGATTGATTATGAAGAAACGTATTCTCCTGTAATGGATGCTATTACGTTCAGATATCTAATCAGCCTATCGGTTTCGAAAAATCTAGATATGCATCTCATGGATGTTGTAACGGCTTATTTATACGGATCATTAGATGCCGATATTTATATGAGAATTCCTGATGGAATTAAAGTGCCTGAAGCACTGAGCTCAAAGCCTAAAGAATTATGTGCAATTAAACTACAACGATCACTGTATGGATTGAAGCAATCCGGTCGCATGTGGTATAATTGCTTAAGTGAGCATTTGTTAAAAGACGGATATGTGAATGATCAATTATGTCCGTGTGTCTTTATAAAGAAAACGACGCAGTTGGATTTGCTATTATCATTGTCTATGTAGATGATCTGAATATCATTGGAACTCCCAAGGAAATCAAAGAAGCAGTTGATTACCTAAAGGGAGAATTTGAAATGAAAGATCTTGGGCTAACCAAATACTGTCTTGGTTTACAAATAGAACACTTTCATAGTGGAAAATTTGTACACCAATCAAATTACACAAAAAGGGTTTTGAAGCGTTTTTGTATGGATAAGGCAAACCCTCTCACTAACCCCATGATTAATAGATCACTTAATGTTGAAAAAGATCCATTTCGTCCTTGTGAAGATAATGAAGAAATACTTGGTCCTGAAGTACCATACTTAAGTGCTATTGGAGCTCTTATGTACCTTGCTAATTGTACCAGACCGGATATAGCATTTGCTACAAATCTATTGGCAAGATATAGTTCATCTCCATCACGGAGACAAGGAATGGTATCAAGCACATATTTCGTTATCTTCAAGGGACGATCGATTTGGGATTATTTTATCCCAAAGGATCAAGAGGATGAACCGATTGGTTTTGCGGATGCGAGGTTATTTGTCGATCCTCATAAAGCCGATCACGCAGGCCGGCTATGTCTTCACGATGGGTGGTACTTGCAATTTCTGGCGTTCTCAAAAGCAAACGCTAGTTGCTACATCGTCAAATCATCTTTGAGATGATCGCACTTCATGAAGCCGATCGAGAGTGTGTATGGCTACGATCTATGACTCGGCATATTCAAAATGCCAAATGGACTACCTATCGGCAAAGACCCAGTATTATTTGAAGACAATGCCGCATGTGTCGCCCAAAGTAAAGAGGATACATCAAAAGTGACAGTCCAAACATATCCCCGAAGCTCTTTTTATACACCCAGGAACTTGAAAAGAAGAAAGAGCTCGGCATCCAATATGTTCGATCAAGTGATAATGCTTTGCAGATTTATTTCTGAAGGCACTCCCCACTACAACCTTGAAAGCATGTTCACAATATTGGGATCACGAAATCTACGAGATTCAAAGGTGACTTCTCTTGGCCCTTGTCGGTTCAAGGGGAGCATATATGGTCTGTACTCTTTTTCCCTTTATCATGGTTTTTGTCCCACTGGGTTTTCCATGAAAAGGTTTTTAACGAGACAGCCCATGCACAAAATTGGTGGTCTAAGCTGTGTACGTTTTTCCTTATGTCCGATTTTTTTTCCCTCTTGGGTTTTTAAAACTTAAAGGTTTTTAACGAGACACACTTATTCAAATTACAATGCTATATTCAAGGGGGAGTGTTATGAAAAGTCTTCCTAGCCTACAGGCATAGGAATAGGTAGTGTATATAGCATAGTTATTGTAGTTAATGCTGCAGACGGTTTTTCTCCGTTTGTGTGCCGCTGCTCGGTTATAAATACCGAGCAGCCTGATGTTCATTCGGCACCTGGATTCCTCTGAATAAAATTCTCTCTCTCTCTCTATCTCTCATACACTCTTCGTTCTATTGTGTGATTAATTTATAACAGTATCAATATTAATTACAAAGTATTTTTTTTATATAAATTAATTAGGTAAAATTGTAAGCCGATCCATTTTAAAGTAAAGTTATAACTCCTACTAGTCCGTTTTTTCTCAACCAAAAAAGACACTTTTGAGGGTGAAATAACTGTGATACCCTTAATGAGTCTGACGCGTGTTACATTTTTGTATCGCGGTTCAAAAATATCAGATTAAATTTATGAAACGCAGTTCAAAAATTAATGCTATGAAATTTATGAACCACGATTCAAAAATAAACTAAGAAATCAAACTTTGAACCGTGGTACAAAAATTAATGCAATGAAATTTATGAATCGGATTCAAAAATAGACTAGGAAATTAAACTTTGAACCACGGTGCAAAAATTAATTGCAATCAAATTTATGAACAGTGATTCAAAAATAGACTAGGAAATTAAATTTTAAACCGCGGTGCAATAACTAATGCAATGAAATTTATGATCCATGATTCAAAAATAGACTAGGAAATCAAACTTTTTACTGCGGTTCAACAATTAATGCAATGAAATTTATGAATCACGATTCAAAAATAGACTAGGAAATTAAATTTTGAACCGTGGTGCAAAAATATTACCTAATTCATTTTTGCACCACGATATAAAAGCATAAATAACCAGTTTACATCATTCACCTTCTTCTTCCATTTCCTCCGTCGTAAGTCTTCTTCTTCCTCCCTTTTCTCCATCTTCGTCCCAACTGAAAAATCCTTCAACCCAACACAGATCCATTATTGTTTCATATATTCATGAATCAAAAGAACTATCCTTGTTTCGTTGCCCACAATCATTATTTTTTAATTTAAAGTATATTGTCGGGCTGTTGAAGAAGATGATGACAGTTTTGGAACAATATTTTAAAAAGTGGTCCTTTGCAATTGAAAAAAATAAATGTGGACTTTTGGGGTTAAAAACTTTTAAAAAGGGATCGGCCATAATTTTACCCAATTAATTACTAGTGTTTCTATGATTTATTCCTTTACAAATAAGTAAATAAATGAAACTTCTTTTATCAACTTTTTATGAATAATTAAATTCCTTAAAACATCTGATCAAGTAATATAACAATTATTTTTTAATATTTCAAAAATACAATCGATCAAATAATACCATTAAAAACTAAATGTTAGTAAAAGAAAATGTTCTTCTAAGTGAATTTGTCGAAGAACGCCGACCCTTACCCGTTGACCAGCCAGCAAGACCGTTATCATTCTTTTGCGTCTCATGTCAAATATGGTTATAAGAAATTAGAGTTCATGTTTATCTAACTAGGATATCAATTCTAGCAATTCAATTATCGTTCGACTAGATCTCTTTTACTTATGCAATAATGTCATATTATGCTCTCATCTCATCAAGTACTCTCCATTACGTGAAGCATGTCGATACGAAGACTATGTTTGTATATTGCTGGGCATGAGCCCAATTGAGTCATTCAAAACTAAATGTTAGTAAAATAAAATTTTCTTCTAGGCGGCACGTCATGAACGCTGCCCTGACCCCTACCCATTGATTGGCTAGGAGTACTGTGGTCGTTCTTTAGTGTCTCATGTCAGATATGGTCTTATGAAATTTAGAGATCATGCTTATCTTACTAGGATACCAATTTGACAATTCAACTATCGTTTGGATAGATCTCATTTACTTATGCGATAGCGTCATATCATACTCTCATCCCATCAAGTGCTCTACATCCCGTCAAATATGTCGATATGGAGACCATGTTTGTATCTTTCTGTCATGCCCAATCGAAGAAACGAGCTAACAATAGAAGTTATGATGACACAACTAGATGATCTCATACATGAGCGCCTAGATAATGTTTATATTGTGTGTATGTGTCTTACAACAAAAATACACACTATCTTAATATTTATAATAGACTTAATTATCCTCTTTAATTTGTGTGCTAGATCAAACATGATACTCTTTTAAGAAAATGGTAAGAGTTCATACGATGTAATTCATATACAAATTCATACCGAATCTACTTAACTATTTTGTTAATTTTTTATTCTAAAAAATCTTACGCGAACTTGAAAATTGATTTTCGTTAGCATTTTTATAAACACTTATACATGGATGTATATTCTCGTTTTTTGTAATTATGTTGTTGGTTAAATATGTAAATATTAACAAATCAGTTAAGATATATGTGTATATTTATATACTAGTGTTTGAAGGTATCTAATGATAAATATGTTTATAAAAAGTTAAATGTTTTCTATTAAGAAATAATTATTATGTGTGTATATAACACACACATATATTACAAAACCCCAAGGATTTCACCAAGGAAATATTTCCTTGCAATTATTCCTTTGGAATTTTGTTGGTAATTATGGCGGGAATCTTCCCACCAATTTTTTTTTTAAAGGTTTTGCCTAATTGCCTAGGAATATTTTCCTTGGTAAATTTGGAGGGAAGTTTAGCTCCAAAAAATACTCGGTTCCATAAAATATCCCGATTAAAAATATCATTGGGTAATTTTAGAGGATTAGTTTCCTTGGTAATTTTCTAGCTAAATTTGGAGTGATACTTCCCAAGGAATTTATAAAGGATATTTGCCTACGAAATATTTTCCATGGTAAATTCCTTGTAAATTACTATAGAAATATTTTTGCATACTAAATTCGTCGGAATTTCCGAAGGACAATATTCTCCTTGGTAAATTCCTTCCAAAAATACCCAGGAATACATTTCCTATCTGAATTCCTCGACATTCTCCATGGAAATAGTTTTCCTTGGTAATTTCCTTGGCGTAATTGGGAAATAAATTTCCTAGGTAAATTCCTTGGAAATTACAATGGATTTATATTTCCTTGGTAAATTGTCCATGGCAATACCAAGTTTTTTCGTAGTATACGAAACTTCAATTATTTGTGTTTTGAATTTTATTACTTAGGCGATGTCGGGCTTTAAATCATCTATCACACTCTCTGTCACATTCTCTATCCCATTGAATCTCAGTCCCACATGTTTTCTTATGTTTCCTTATAGAAAGACGACTGACTAAAATAACAAGGAAGTGTATGACTGAGATTCAATGTGACAGAAAATGTGACAGAGAGTGAGATAAACGATTTGGAGTCGTGATATCGTTGTATGACATGTTTGTTGGATTTGTTTTGATTACACGATTTTATATTTTAAATTTAAATACAATGATTTTTTTTAAAAAAATTATGTATAGCCCATTAACGACTCGTTTAAAACAAAACAGACAGAGTTAGGTTTACATTTTCAGCGACTCATTTAAACTGGGTTGTTTAAACTGTAACTTGTTAGTGATCGAAACCGGACCGAAACTGATAGAGCTAACCTGATTAACATCTCTAGTCTAATTAATTGTTTTGAGTAATACTTTTAGGGCTTTGGAAGATGGTTAAGGTTTTCATGGTGCACCAATTATTATGAGTAAAATTCTGACCGGTCCCTTTTTTAAAGTTTCTAATCTCTCAAAAGTTTCTTCGTTTTTTTTTTCAACCGCAAAAGACCACTTTTCGAAATATTGTTTCGAAAATGCCATCGTCTCCTTCAATAACTCCGACAAACACATTGAATTCGAAAATCATCATTTTTACGCAACAAAACGAAGATCGATCTGTCCGATCAAGTCGTAGGGGTCGAGGGGGCAATGCCCCCGAAAGGTAAACAATTTTTTATTTATTTATGAAATACGAAATTGAAATGGATCTGTGTTGGGTTGAGATTTTTCAGTAGAGACGAAGGAGGAGGAAGAAGAAGGCTTACGACGGAGGAGATAGAAGAAGAAGGTGGAGGACATGATCTGGTTCTTTATGATTTTACATTAGAGTGCAAAAATATCGGATTAATGTATCACATTGCAAACATTGATGTATCGCGGTTCAAACATTGATGTATCGCGGTGCAAACATAAACTAGATAATTAAACTAATGAATCACGGTTCAAACATTGATATATCACGTTGCAAAAATAGACTAGATAATTAAACTAATAAATCGCAGCGTAAAATTAATGTAATAAAATTGATGCATCGCAGTTCAGTAATCAATACACCGAATTAAACTGATGAATCGCAGTTCAAATATTGATGTATTGTTGGGCGAAAATAGACTAGACACTTAAACTAATGAATCGCGGTGCAAAATTACGGTTCAAACATTGATGTATCGTGGTGCAAAAATAGACTAGACAATTAAACCAATCAATCGCGGTGTAAAAATTAATGCAATAAAAATGATACATCGTGTTTCAATAATCAATGCACTGTGATTCATTTTTGTAATACACCTCATACTCATTAAGGATATCGCAGTCTTTTTGTTACCAAAAGTATCTGATCACGCCAAAAATGTGGTGATCTTGTCGTGTGGTGTCCGGGGTGCCGAAAGTGGCGTCGTGTTCGCCTGTCGTCGTTTGGTGGGATATCTGGCATGTTTTTACCTGCAAAATAAAGCACCGTGAGTGGGTGGGGATGTCCCCACAAACCCTCCGGTGTGATAATCAGTATCTTTGTATATAATCAGGAGAGAGGGAAAAAGTGGTCTCTCTTTATTTGATATGTATCCTGCTATTTATAGAAAAAGTGGTTTTGGGCCTCCTGGGCTTTAGTATGGGATTGGGCTTGGGCCCTTCTTCCGGCCCAATCTTCTAAGTATAACTTTGGAGTACACTTTTACCTGTTCGGACTTGATATTTTGGTGCACTTCAGCCCCTCTCGCTTATCCTCCGAGGCTAACATCGAGGGTAGGAGTATAATCTGTAGTTCTTCTTGTGATCTTTGAGGGTTTTGAGATTTTGCTTTGAATTCCAGAAGAGTTTATGTAGCTGACTTTTGAGCCTTGGCGGGTGAACTTTGTGTATAATTGATCCTTGATTGGCGAATTAGACCTCAACCGGCAAGTATAGGCATGAAAATAAGATATGTAGTCTTCAGCATAAAGCCATAATAAAATTTATCATCAGCGTGGCGAGGACCTTCCAGAGAATTGAGCCATAAGGACATAATAAGATTTATCCTCGGCGTGGCGAGGACCTTCCAGAGAATTGAGCCATAAGGCCATAATAAGATTTATCCTCGGCGTGGCGAGGACCTTCCAGAAAATTGAGCCATAAGGCCATAAACCGCAAGGCACTGTAAGAAAGTGACATTGAACTGCAAGGTACTGAGAGAGGAAATAGGAGCATGTTTTTATGTTTATGCAATGATGAATGGAGGATGCATGTATTCGGTAACTTGTAAATATGTATGAAATGCTCATGTGGATGCAATAGGTATTTAGAGGCATTAGAGCCTGGCCTCTTAAGGAGGATATGCATGAGGCGCTAGGAGCCTGGCCTCTCCTCGGCGTCCCGAGGAGGGAAATAGGTATGAGGAATTAGAGCCTGGCCTCTCAAGGAGGATAGGTATGAGGCATTAGAGACCCCAAATAAAGTGACCTTGAACCGCAATATGAAGCTCATGCCGAGCGTAGCTGCAAATGCTGATGAAAGCATGATGGACGCTAGGGGAGCGTAACGTGCTAAACACTCGTAGAAGCTCGTGCCAAGCGTAGTAGTGATGCTGAGCTGGAGCACAATATGAAGCACATGCCGAGTGCAGCCGCAAATGCTAATGAAAGCATGATGGACGCTAGGGGAGTGTAACGTGCTAAACGCTCGTAGAAGCTTGTCTTGAGAGTAAGCTGTGATACTTGAGTGGAGCACAATATGAAGGTTATCTTAGAGTGTAAACTAGAGCAAGGAGCCTAAGCGGTGAGGCGCGGTGTCAACTCTTCGGCCACCGTGAGTAGACTCGGCGGGAGGACAAGGTAGAGCTCACTCGGCCAGTAAACTTCGAGTGGGGGAGCATTAGCGCAAGTAGGCGCGGTGTACAACTCGACCGCGAGTAGACTCGAGTGGGAGGACAAGGTAGAGCTCAGCACTGAGTAAACTCGAGTGGGGAGCATAATGTAAAGCTCGACGTGCACATGTATGAAATATAATCCGCAGCTCAGGCATAGGCGCGAGTGAAGTGTGCTTGGATGCAAGAAATAATAATCTGAGGCTCAGGCTTGAGCGCGAGCATAATCTGAAGCTCGAGCTTTGTCGCGAGCGTGGCGTGCATGGGCACGTGAATAATAATAATAATATGAAGCTCGACATTGGCGCGAGCATGATCTGAAGGTCGAGCTCTGGTGCGAGCGTGGCGTGCACGGGCACGTGAATAATAATAATATGAAGCTCGGCCTAAAATGTAATCTCGGTGAGGCGAGGTAGGTATGTAACCTTGTAAATAAGTGTGTGATAGTTTGTAGAGGAACAACTTGTGTTATTGATCGTGGTTGCCGAGGCTATGCCCGTTTGTATTTTGTACCTGAAAGTTTTTAGGAGCATCTTTGTATAGGAAAAAATCACGTTTTCGTCATTCATATTTTCGCCACACAATGTTTGTCATAATCCAAACATATTGATCATATAAGATAAAATTATTTAACTATGGACCTATTGTGCGAGAATAGTAAATTAATCATTGCGGCGACACGTCGCGCCATTAAAAGATATGATGAATTTTTAAGATGCAAGTATTTGAGTGTGAAGCTTTAGAGAATGCATGCGTCATACTAACATATGATAGGTAGACTAAACATGCTATTTCGAGCTAGTAACATTGAAATTAGCGATTTGCGAGCTCTAAGCGAGGAATTTTTTATAACTGTTTGGTATGGTGGGCAAGTAGTTAGCTCGGCAATTAATTTCAATTCGGCAAATAATTTCAGCTCGGCAATTAATTTCAATTCGGCAAATAAATTTCAGCTCGGCAATTAATTTCGGCTCGACATATAATTTCAATTCGACAAATAAATTTCAGCTCGGCAATTAATTTCAATTCGGCAAATAAATTTCAGCTCGACAATTAATTTCAATTGACAAAATAAATTTCTCGACAATTAATTTAAATTTCGACATATAATTTCAATTCGACAAATAAATTTCACCAGTAGTTAATTTTTACTCCATTAATTAATCATGTCAATCACCGAGTTAATACAAGTGGTCAACACCCTTTTTTTATATTATTTTAATTTTCTTGGTTGAAAGACCAATCAATATGAAAACTATGAAAACTATTTTAATTTTCTTATTTGTCGAATTGACATGTCCTGCAAAGTCAGTGAGCAGGCTACTTAATTGACCAAGTAGGATGCAGGCTACTTAATTGTGGCTTGTTATTATTCATCATTTCACGGGAGAGCAGTTGAGTTTTTTTTTTTTTTTATAAAACTAGATTTTTATAAATGGGAAAATAAGGAAAACAAGCTTAAAGGGGGACAACCAACCTTACCCTTAAAAGGGGGGACAAAGGAGCCTTACCTTGGAGAAAGAAACAGAAATTAAAGCTAGATAAAACAAAGAAAGAAATCTAATAATTACGATAACGACTCTTCGTACGATGCTTCGACCTTCTGAGACTTGTGGTGTCAAGATCAAGAGCTTCAAATTGGGCGTGATCGTTATCAGAATCTTCCTCTTCGATAGTTTGCAGAACGACAAATTTATTAGGGGAGACAATGTTCATAGGATGACAGGGTTGAGGAGGTGAATTGTGCTGTATAGTGGCTTGGGGATTTATACAAGGACTGAAAGGGATGGAGTTAGGGGACCTTCTGAAAGGGGATTTATAGTGGCTTGAGGTGGAGATGTTTGAATTGGGGACCGGTTACCTTCTGTGAGGTCAAATGGAACAGCATTCGATGAAGAAGGTTGCACTTGTGATGGGCTACTAGCTGTTTGGGATGGGCACACCGGGCCTGGGCTGCGAAAGGTGCTGCTAGAGGGAACATCCATTGCCGACACCTTAACTTGGGGATTAGGAACTGGGATGGTCGAGTCTTGAGGCGGAGCTTGAGCAGTTTGGATGGGCGTTGATGCTTTGGCCGATTGATCATAACCTGTGATAATCTGGGCTGGATGAGTATTGGCCGCCTGGTGCAAGTGAGATGCCGTAGGGTGCGCTTTAGATGGCCGAGTGAGTAATCTTGGAGGAATTGTGGAGATCAGAAGAAGATACTTTTTCAGCTTGATTAGTCGGGCTAGGATCAACATCAATAGGAAGAGAACCATCTAATTTCTCATGTTGAGATGATGTGGAATTAAGAGGGTCCTGCTTGGATGCATGCGGGGAGATACATTCAGAATCAATATTATTAATATCAACAGTATTTGGGACAGTACCTTTATCAGGCAAAGCAGAAGGAATATCAATCGGGTCAACTAGATTAGGTAGATTATTCTTCTCCGAAACAGGTAAGTCTTTTTTTGGAGTCCATCTTTGGCGAATTGGAGGAGAAGCGGGCTTGGGGGTATTCTTAGATTGAGGAACTGGGTTCTTCGCTTTGCAAGTGAGTTCTTGATGTCCCTGTCGAAGACAATGATTACAATATAGTGGCATATTCTCAGCCTCTAAAGGCTACCAGAAACTTGGATAAACTCCTCCACGCCTACCCAAATCGTAGAAGGACACGGCAGAGCAAGTCAACTTCGACACGCAATCATAAGCAACACTAGGGGGTGGTGAGAGTGATAGTAGGCTGATCTAACATTAATGGCCTACCAAACAATGAAGCAATCAAAAAAGAGCAGGTTTAGCAAATAGACGAATCGGGAGACCCGGTAGAGAGAACCAAACCGGGACAATCGAACTTTCAACATCAGGCCGGAAATTCGGAGACCATTTAAAAACTCGCATCGGATATTTTCCCAAGTACCACTGATCCTTGATCCATAGACATTGATAGGCGTCATGGTGAGCTTGGATCAAGACATGTTTCGCGTCGAGATGGCCGATAGTGAAGGTCGGCAGGCCTATGTATGAAATATTTGCGTGTTGCTTCCATGGAAGGAGGCAGTGGGGAAAACTTCCCTATCGTGGGGCATGGCTAAAAGGTTTGCAAGGGATTCGATGATAGTTGGAGAAAGTTTTAAAGGCTGGTTCACCCCTTGAAAGAAGGAGAGGGATAACAAAGATGGAGAAGTCGATGTTGGAGGCGCGAGAACAACGGCAAAGGAAGGAGCGAGATGGCTTAATAGGGGAGGATGCAGCGGCGATGGAGGCACACCTCCATCGGTTCAAAAACGGCCGAGAGAGAAAGTCGCACCTTAGTGCGATGGAGGCCCATACAACTCATCTGTTAACTATTTAGGAAAGTTGAGTTTATCGAGCTAAGTATGATGGGAATAAAAGGTTCGTCGAAGACACAATGAATACGCCAAATCGTGATCGGAAGGAGGTGGCGAGTGGAGGGCCAGCTTTCGGCCCACTTTGCGGTGCGGCCGGGCGTGGTTGCTCGTTCTGGCATTGGTGCATTTAAACTCCCTTGGGGTGCAGAGAATTACGGAGGGGGATGGCGACTTGATGAAGGGCGAAGCCGATTGTTTGTAGGGAGAGAGGGTGGTGGTATTGAAGATGGCGGGCGGCTAGTTCGTAGGAGAAGATCGGGTCATTTGGATTGCTTGGGCGGAATCGGGTGAAGGAAGAAGAGCGGATTTGGGCGGCCGTCAGGCTTCTTTGAGTTTTGCGGCGAAAGAGAAGAAGGGATATGGCGAATGGCGGCGGAATAAAGGTGGTCGCTAGGGTTTGGGCGGCGACATGGGAGCGGTGACGAAGCCGGAGTATGGGTGTGGAGATCGAGGATCAAGCGGGTTATGCATTTGGACCCAGGAGAAAGGCTGGGAGGTGGAGATGGAGGGCGACCTTGATCTTGTAGAGTTCGCAGGAGAAGATGGAGAAGTGCAGGCGGGCGATGACGATTGGGGAAGAGAGATGGAGAATGGCGATTTTGGGGCTGGAGATGAACAAAGAGAGATCAAATCTTTGCAGTTGCGTTTCCGCCTTCCTTTTTCTTTTCTCTTTTTTTTTTATTGAATCATGAACTCCTTCCTTCCGGCACCCTTCTGACTGAGCTCCATCGTGACTGACGGAGCCGGTGAGCAGAGAAAAATAAAGTGAAGTCGTTCCCGGCAACGGAACCAAACTGATCACGCCAAAAATGTGGTGATCTTGTTGTGTGGTGTCCGGGGTGCCGAAAGTGGCGTCGTGTTCGCCTGTCGTCGTTTGGTGGGATATCTGACATGTTTTTACTGCAAAATAAAAGCACCAGGTGAGTGGGTGGGGATGTCCCTCACAAACCTCGGTGTGATAATCAATATCTTTGTATATAATCAGGAGAGAGGGAAAAAGTGGTCTCTCTTTATTTGAAATGTATCCTGCTATTTATAGAAAAAGTGGTTTTGGGCCTCCTGGGCTTTAGTATGGGATTGGGCTTGGGCCCTTCTTCCGGCCCAATCTTCTAAGTATAACTTCGGAGTACACTTTTACCTGTTCGGGCCTGATATTTTGGTGCACTTCAGTATCTTTTTCTGATTTGAAAAAAAAACCGCAATACTATAGCGAATAAAATTTTTCGAAAGTGAACAGGCCGGCAATTTTTCCAACTATTATTGTGATCACCCTAAGTCCTAACGTTGTACTTCTTTTGCGATGTTAGCTCGAGCCATCTAGAGTAAAAAGTTGTTAGGGCTGTATTTTCTACGACTAATATGGTTTTAAGTTTTGTGGTCCAACAAGAAAACTATTGATTCATTTGGCTAGTGCCTAGGTGGTGTAATATCTAATTGTAAATATATTTTTTATTATAACCTAATTATTAATTAATAATCTTTTAAATATACTAATAATAAATATCACTTAATAATTTAAAAATAATGATTATATTATAATATTAAGTTTTAAACATAAATTAGAAATTTAATATCACTCCAAGGCTCAAAATATTATTACAAAAATAGTCAATAACTCAATTGTTCATAGCTCCGTTAACAGATTACAAATTTACGACAATAATTTAATAATTTGAAATTGATAAATATTATTATTTTATTTTAAAAACCTAAAATGACATTATTTTAGGCCTAAATTTAAAAAAATAAAAAAATAAATAAAATCAACAACTACCCGCAATTCTTATCTTTTTCTTAAGTATTACGAATGATGCAAAATCAACAAAATCCACTTTATAAAACACACAATTCTTAGCTTTTTCTTAAGTATTACGAATGATTTGTTTTATGATTTTGAAAAAAAGAAGAAGCAAAATAAGTTAAATTTGCATTAAAAACATTCAATTTGACTAAAAAATGTCATGGCAATAATTGAAGGAGTAATACATGTGGGTAATATGTGTAGAATATGCTTTCCCCATTCCTAACAAAGATTCTACGCGTATATTTTTTTAGGTTGCTAAAAAAGTGTTCACTTTTTTCCATGATCATTTATTTGATCTTACTTTATTTGATGAACCACACTCTCCTATGGATATCTTTGAAAACCTACATTATTCTAATAATTACAATGGACTCAATTATATTTCTTAATTTATGTATCAATCGGTTATAATTCCCTTGTGGGAACCTGAACGAGTATTGTTTGGGTGAAGTTCGGACCGGTTCCATTTGATAAATTTACACCCGCTAAAGTCACATATATTTTTTTAACCGCTAAAAGGCACTAGTGCAAAATAACAAGTATACCCCTTAATGAATCAAGACCTCGCACAAAGTTTCCATTTATGCATCGCAATGCATAATTTTAATCCCAATGCATGATTTTGAATTGCAATTATATGCATTGCAATGCATGATTTCAAATTGTGTAACATAACGATGTATCGCAATTCCAAATCATTTGGGAAATAATCGCCATGGGAGACATCAACAATTGCTCTTGAATCCTTTTTCGCATATAGTGGGCTTTTTTTTTTTTAATTATTTTGCATCGTTCTCCAAAATCAATTATTGTTAGGTTAAGGTCTACTTTTCCACTTTTCCTCCATGGGAGACAACAACAATGGCTCTTAATTGAATCTCTTGTTCCAGATATATGGCACCCAAAAAAAAAAATTCTATGTTCACGTAAGAAAAGCACTTGGTATCACTTTCCCTTTCCTGATATTTGACACTCCATTAGAAAGGAAGATGTTTATTAAGCTCATCGATTCAAAGAGAGTTCTAGAAGGTAGCGAAAATGGTAATTCGGGTTCTACTTTTCCATCAGTTATGTGTAGAGGGAGAAAAAAAGATTTTTCCATCGGTTCTGTGATTAGGCATTATTGGAAAAAAATTATGAAAGTGCCCTTATGCGGTTTTTAAAATGAGGTACTAGAGCGGTTATAAATCTCTAAAACAAGATTAGCTTGCAATTTTCTATATTGTTTTCCTTTTACATTAGTGGTAAATCAAATAGGTCCGCTAGTTCACTTTTTACATGCACTTTAATTGTAATCAAGTTGGTTAAGATTAATCTTAGATTATACTCTCTCATTTCCTAAATAATTGTTCAGCTTTTCTTTGTCATCCGTTCAAAAAAAATAGTCTTGTTTTCAAAATTTTCTTTTTAGAAACACTTTTATCATTTTTACTATTTTGTTTCTTCTTCATGCTTTAACCATAGTCCAAAATGCACACAAGCTTTAAAGAAAATTACACATTATACAATTACTTATATATTTATATATGGGCAAATTACACCATTAGTCCCTGCACTTTACAAAAGACCACTAGCAGTCCTTGTACAAAGCAAATGCACACCACTGACCAAAGTATGCAGATTTTGAACACCGGAAGTCCATAGCCCTAACTCTGTTATCTGGGCTGTCGTTAAGGGACCATCCTGAAAGTCTAAAAGTTTGAAAAATTACAAGGAAAAAACTAAAAACTTAGGGGGTTTAGCTGTAATTTTTCTCCTTCTTCCCCATTACAGGGAACCCATTTCCAGTACTCCATTTTGTCCTCCTCTCCCTTTCTTCACCCACCATATCTCCTTCTTATTTTCTTCTTATTAAAACTTTTTATTCTTAAATTAGCGCCAAACTAGATTTTATTCTTCACCCACTTTTTATTGTTCACCCACCATATCTCCCTCTAATCCATCGGTGGAAATTGGATTTTATTGACATGAATTTTCCCAACCGTAACAATTGAATTTTCCTCTCTACGTTCAAAGCTCAGGACTTTTTTTATGTAGACAATATTCTTCAATTTCTTTCTCCCTCTAAGTCTCTCAATTGCCTTCTTCTCCTCCGGAGTTGGAATCATTCCCGTTTATATATAATCCAAACTCTCTTTGGCCGGTGTTGACGGGTTTGACCGGTAAATTGATTCGATTCCATGAGGCATTGTTGTAGCAAGGGCATTGTAGTATTAGTCGTTAAAGACGACGCCACCACAAATAACATCATTGTTCCCGCCGGATCCACCCCCATCAGCAACCACCGTCCAAATTCACGTCCTGGTTCGTCGGCGACGGCAACACATTTCGGCAATGGTACTACCACACCAAGTAATAACATCCCAGTTCACTCGTTCACCGCCAGTCCATGGCAGAGCTCGTACCCACCAAGGGTAGCTCCGTCGCCATCTCCGGCGAGGACGCCAAAGAGGATTTCCAAATGGCCTTTCACTCCACTTCTATTCTCTCACGCCTAACCATAGCCTTCCACCATTCCCAACTGTAGTAATGTGCTACCTTTTTGATAGGCAGACTGTGATGGATGGCTAGGAATACCGAAAATCATTCGTTAGCTAGCCCTCCGCAACAGATCAATTGCTTGCTTCTATCTCCAAAGAACGACTTCCTTTTGTAATTCTCGTTTGATCCAAGGGCCTTTCTTTCAGAACCTCTCCCTCTGATAGTTGAGGAATCTGGTTATGAAATAGCAGTTGCAGCAACTGCATCAAGTAGTTCACTTTTAATGCCATACTAGTGAACACCTGTAATAAAGAAAGGGAAAGATATGGGCAAGAGATTCAACCGGAATGAGATATTATCCATGTTGTCTTCGTTGGAATGTAATATTGATTCTCTTTATAACAAATCTATAGTAATTGGCTTAACACTACTATTTACACTACAACTAGTTAGTTTACTGCTACTATTTACTTGCTATTATTAAAATTTTCTCTCCGCCTTGGCTCAGATATGCTTCCTGATAGCAGAGACAACCACATTATTTACTAGCTATTATTAAAATTTTATATCAGCCTTTTTTCTACTCTCTTCCCTACAATTTTCTTGAGTGCCCTCGGTCCTTTCTTATAGCACCGACGAAGCCAATCATGTCGGTGATTATGAAGCGACAAGGCATCGAAAAGCCGAAAACGGAGACAATAACAGAAGATGAAGGGGGAGAAAGGGAGAGACCGTTAGATAAGAATATAAGTAAATCAATATACAAGAATAAATTAGAAATAAATTAGTGTGTGATTAATTGTACTATAAAATGAATGAGAGAAAGATAAAACATACTGGATGATGGAGAAATCGATGAGAATGAGGGGGTTGGTTGGTGTTGGTACAATCTTTGTCTTTCAATTGTGGATTGCAATTGTTTCTAATTTTTGTATGACCCCCTTGTTTTGATGATGCTACACATAACCCCTATTTTGACGGCTTAACGACAATTCAACTAACGGAGTTAGGGCTAGGGACTTTCGGCGTTCAAAATCTACATACTTTGGTCAGTGGCGTGCATTTGCTTTGTACATGGACTGCTAGTGGACTTTTGCAAAATACATGTACTAATGGTGTAATTCCCTTTATATTTATACAGATTATGACTTGAAGTTACTTCCGCTCAAGCATCCACACACACACACACACACACACACACACACACACACATATATATATATATATATATATATATATATATATAGTTTACGCTTGGAGTAATTTCCACTCAAACATAAACCAACATATATATTTTGCATAAAATAATAAAATTCTTGTTTCGTCATCTCATCAAAAATACTATAGATAACTTCTTACCGATGAAAATGTTAAAGAAACATTAGGACGTTTGTGGTAATCAAATTCAATCAAATGTGAAATGTCTCTCTTTTAGTCAATGCTACGGTATATACACTTATGACATTTGACGTAATCTTTTGTCACAATATTACTAAGGGTGAGGCTATCCACATACAAAGTTTCCTCTCCACACCCCATTTCCTACAATGTACAGAATAAAGTACAACATCTCAATATAAGAGTACTAATCACATTCAATCAAATGTGAAATGTTTCTGATTTAGTCAATGCTACGGTAATACATTTATGACATTTGACTTAAGCTTTTGTCACAATATTACTAAGGGTGGGGCTATCCACACTCTAAAGTTTGCTCTCTAGACCCCAAATTTTACTCTCTACACCTCATTTCCTGCAATATAAAGAATAAAGTACATATCAATACAGGAAATATGATATGGAGAGCAAAGTTTGGGATGTAGAGGATAAACCCACCATATTACTATCAAAATGTAGAGTTAATCGTACTATGTCCCTTAACTTTGAGTCATTCTTACCATTAGTCCTTTAAGAAATTTTCGTAACTTTTGGGTCCTAAAAGTTTCCAATTTTCATAGCCTTAGTCCTTTTGATGGAGGTCGCTAGTAAAACACCGTTAAGTACCCCATGTGCAGCTCACATGCAATTGGGTAAGGGCTAAAATGAAATTTTCAACACCCCTCAATCAGATCTTCGTGTCTCTAATCATTCTTCTTTGCCTATATCCTTCCTATCCTAAAATGGAATTTCCTATTATTTTCGATGGTAGTGGTACTAGAGATGGAATCAAAGTTGAAGAGGGGTGGATTGGGGGGGGGGGCACTAGTGGCTGGTGGTAGTAGTGGAAACAGTTGAAGTAGTGGCCGGTGGAGGACTCTAGTGGTTGAGATAAATAGAAGAGAGCTAGTGAGAGAAAGACAAGGGAGTATGAGTGGGAAGACAGAGGTAGGAAGATGAGAACAATTAGAGAGGGTTTTCTAAAGGTGTGAGAAATTACATTTTAGCCCTAACCCAAACTCACGTGGGAAGCACATGGGTACTTAATGAAAATTTTCTAACGACATCCATCAAAAGGATCAAGGTTGTTAAAATTTGAAACTTTTAGGACCTAATGGTTATGAAAATTTATTAAGGGACTAATGATAAGAATGACCATAAGTTAAGTGACCAATAGAACGATTAACCCTAAAATGTAATAAAACTTCTTTGGCCAGGCTAACCACACACCAACATCTTATCTCTACACCCCACATATTTACTCAATTTTTAAAATTTACTCTTTACCCCCCACCCTAATTTCCTATTTTACCCATCATTTATTTTTTCAATCTAACACATTCTATTCTATCTACACCCCACATATAATTTCCAAAACAACCAAAATACCCAACACCCCACCCCACAACGGAAACCCCAAAACCGCACGCCCAAAACGCACGCCCAAAGCATTCATGTGGTCTACGGGAAGAACATTCACAATGTCTTCTTCAAACCGAGGTATTCTACTCTCTCTCTCTCTCTCTCTCTCTCTCTCTCTCTATTTTTATGAACTGTTTGCTGTAATGTTGCTTGGATGAACGATGGTGAGGCTTGAAATTCACACATTAATGCGGCCCCGTTCGAGCACACAAGGCGTCTGTGCGGTCAATGTAATGCACGCCGCACCGGTTCTGCGGTTACTTAATGCCGCACACTACCCTCACTGTGCACACAACATTCGCAGCACACTACCCTCATTGTGCACACAACATTCGCCGCACACTACCCTCACTGTGCACACAACATTCGCCGCACGTATCCCCTTCTGTGCACTAAATCTCCACCGCATAAGCTCTCACATGTGCATCATGAATTTTCCGCACAGACCTCAAATTTGTCTAACATTCAAAATATTTATATGACTGCTCGATTTACTTATTTAGGCTTGAACTGTTTCTATATAACCTCTAATATTACTTGTTTGTTGTTGTTACAGGAGGTCCAATTGATAGGTTCTGCAATAAATATATTAGGCGTCGTGTCACCGCATCGGCCAGACGAGAAATGCAACATGCGCGTGACGCAGAAGTTCCCCTGGAACATATAGATCAAGAGCCTATACATTTTTAGGATCCCCCGGAGCATATATATCAAGAGCCTATACATTTTCAGGATCCCCCGGAGCATATAGATGAAGAGCCTATACATTTTCAGGATCCCCCGGAGCATATAGATCAAGAGCCTATACATGTTATGTATGTTTGAGACATGTCAGTGTTATGTATGTTTGAGACATGTTAGTGTTATGTATGACTTATTTCAAACCAAATATTTGATGCCACCAAAATTTCAAGTTTAAATAGATTTTCATAGCACTAATCCAAATATAAAATGCAACCAACATTCCAAGTTTAAATGAAAATACATATCACTCATCCAAATTGATACTGTCCGAACTTTTGAGAACAAATCGCTCATTTTCTACACTTTCACTATATGACAAAAGTTGTTGACTATAAATTGATTTCCAAGCTGCAGCACATTCCACGCGGTTCTGATCCCATACGATTGGGACGGGTGCTAACGGGCAACCCTGTGGCACGTACCCAATCACACAAATCCTCTCGAGATGGAAAATGTGCATGTGTTGTGAACACATCGGTGTAATCTACAACAATATCTTGAATTGGACCTGGATCTACAACACTAGGCTCTACTGGGGATGTCTTTGAATCCTGAAAAAAAAAATTTGCATGTCAATTACACACTGTGCGGCCAACACTTTGTGCACAAAGTAAGGACTGTGCGGCATATGATTTGTGCACAAAATAAGGACTGTGCGGAACACATTTAGTGCACATTAAGGGATATGTGCCGAGAATGTCTTGTGCACACAAGAAGGCGTGTGCGGAGAATGTCTTGTGCACACAAGAATGAGTGTGCGGCAAACCATAGCCGCACACGACGAACATGAAGTTTTTGGAATTTAGACAAAATTTGATGAAAAATTAAGTTTTAATAGAATAAAATACAAGTAATACTTACATTATTTGTTTCAATTACTTCTTTTTGCTTCACGTTTGATATTTTTTAACAATATGATATAGGGTAGGGTTGTGGAGGAACTAAACAAAAGGGAGAATGGTGGGAAAGGAAGACGTAGCTAGCTGTATCAAGTTTGGGGTGTAGGTAGAATGTTTAAATATTATAGAATGACATTAGTTTAATTAAGTTGTGGGGTGTTATTTTAGGTTGGAGGGTTTATTTCGTCATTTCACACAATGTCATTTTTGCAATTTTATAACTTGGGGTGTAGGGAGAAGATGTTGGTGTGTGGTTAGCCTAGCCCAAACTTCTTTAGTTTTAGCAAAGTATTTTCAAGACTCCATCGACGCTCTACCCCTACATCTCAAACCTTGAAGTCGAAAGCTCCCTCCAAACTACCAATTGAACAAGTAATTTTCCTTCTCTTCCAACTTGTCTCTTCTTGCTGTGATTTTTATTTATTTGTCGCGCACACCAATTGTTCGACAAAATAACTGGGTGTCGGTTCCGAAGCTTTGTTAAAAGCCACCCATCTGATCTCTACTAACCTCATTTCAATCTCCCCCTTTTCTCTTCTACTCGTCATTCGTCAAATGCAATCAAGCGGCACCATTCCCACAGTTGATCACTTGCTAATCAAGCACCATCTTGAAGAACCCAAAAAGCTTATTCCGTACTATCATTCTTGAAAGAGAGTGGCTTCTCAAAGATCCAACTTGAACATGTTGTTGAAAACCTGCCCAGAGTTCTGTGCTCAGATCTTGAAAGCACCATTAAGCCTAAAATCAAGATTTTTCGAGACTTTGGTTTCTCTTCAACTGATGTTGCAAATTTTTTTTCAGCTCACCCACTGATTAGTCTGATTCTAAACTATAGTGCTGATAAGAATAATCAGCTTAAACAATCGCTTTTGGTGTTACATAATTTTTTAGGCTCCAATTTAAATGTTTATGTTCTCCATAGGGTCCTAAAGTGTAATGTGGAGAAAACTTTGATGCCCAATGTAGATAGAGTTTTTGCAAAGCTGCGGAATCAGCTCTCCACAGATAAAGGTGGCATTATCTCAGTATGTGTCGTTTTTACTTGTTAAACCTGAAACTCTCAAGCGAATTGTGAAGAGGGCGGATGAGATGGGTGTTAGTAGGGAATCCAAGATGTTTGTTCATGCTTTGCGCACTATTAGTACCATGACAGTAGAGAATTGGGAACTCAAATTAGATGTCTTTGGAGGTGTAGGATTTTCGGAAGATGAGATTGTATCTGTGTTTAGGAGGCTGCCTAATGTATTTGTGTTGTCTGAGAAGAAAATCAAAGAAATGACAAAGGTTCTGCTTGATTCAGGGCTGTACGATTATTCATTTATTGTTAGCCACCCATAGATTTTTATTTACAGCATCGAGCGCACAATCAAATCGAGGCTACTGGTTCTGAAAATTCTGAAAAGAAAGGATCTGTTAAATGAGAAGGCTAAGATGCATGTATATAAGTTGTCTGAGAAGATTTTCATTGATAGTTATGTGCTCCCTTTTGTGGATAGAGCCAGTGAATTGTTAGGGATGGTCAATGAGGAGAAAAATCAACTTATAGTTGTGGAAGGGGGTGTCAACGCATGAATTGACTCTTCTGACTAATTGGTGTTTATGCCATGGATCAAATTCACAACAGAGCATAGTCTTCTATAAGTGACTCTTTGGGACAAGATCATAATCTTTGACCAGTAGCCTGACTTCAGGTATTTAAATTACTTATTGAATGACTGGTAATGTAAAGTAGTCATCTGCAGAATGCTGCTTGTACTTACAGATATTGAACTTTGATTAGTTTAAATTACTTTACATCGACTGCTGGAACTTTTTTTTTTAAATTTTTCGTTGCTTTAGTTTTCGTGCTTTAAGAATTTATTACTTTAGTTTTAGCTTAATTGCACAGAATTCTGTTTTTTGGCAAACCATTTGTTTTTTGGTTTCTTTTCCACACAGATGATGGGTACCAAAGTTTTATGGCTTTTTTAATAGAAGGGGAAATGGTTGAAAGTAGTTGTTGACAGCCATGATGTTTCTTATTGTGTTTTGACCAATTATTTACAAATAAAAATGCTATATTCCAAGGAATATGAATATTGATAACTTCTCTGTGCTACTTCATTCACTTTTGATCCACCGGAGAAAGATCCATAATTTTAGGTTCCATCCATTTCGCAAAAACTGTTTTTCCTTATTTTCCAGGGTTTGGTAAATTGAGGTCAATGCTAAAAAAAATTACAATCAGAAGGAGGCTCATTCACTGGAATACAACTTACATACCCTTCCCTCGGTATGACATTTTCCCGGCATAGAGTTGTGAATTTTGAAACACCTAGCGGTAGTGAATCCAATCCTCTCTATTCGGTCTCAGTTAAACTATACCAGTGTTTCTCTCCATAAGACCTCTGCTCGGCCATCACTCTAGTTAGAGTAGTGCTGCTCTTGCAAATTCTCTTTGATTTGGAAAGTTATTCTTGCGAGTCTGTATTTACAACATTGAATTCCCTTATATTTCCTTTTATTTCTTTTTTGTAACCATTTTTATCCAACAGTCATGTAGTTCTATTGATAAATAAAGGGTTCATATATGATATAGCTAAGGCTGAGGAGAACTTCTCAAGGATGAATTTCACATTCCACTTAAGATGGGCAACTGGCCAAAAAGGATCCTTAATAATTTTTCTGTTGGCCGAGGAGAACTTCACTAGGAATGTGATTATGGAAAACAGAGCTAATGAGAATATAAAACCAACAAATTTGTTTTAACTTTTCATGGAAAATAAATATGCTCGGGTTTGACATAAAATAAAATTATAAAGATGTGAGAGCCTCAATCTTTCTTTCCCATGTAATGCACACCATTTTTGTATTGGTATTATATGGGTATATCTGGTCTATGGCTGTAGTCATGGATCTGTATTTCGTTCGGTAATGGGCTACAAGCTTAGACCTGATGCAGGGTGGTGGAGCAGTTAGTGGTGTACAATCTTCACCGTCTTTTAATGGCGGGGCTGGAAGAATTGTTGTTTGAGAAAACAGAGACATCAACAAAGGCACTATATGAGCAGATTAAGGAAGAGAGGATTTGTAAATCACCTAGAGAATGGAGCAGAGGAAAAAGCTACCGGAGAAACAATCAATCAATTCTGAATCAACTGCGTGCTGTGTTTACAGAAAAAGGTAACACTATCTCTTATGATGTGGCAAAAACACAACCTGGGCCGTCCTTGAGTTGGGTAGGATATCTGGGCTTTGAGTCGTCCTCCTTGAGCATGTTAAGATCACAAACAACTTGAGTGGAAGTGCAAGGCAGGGCCTCGCGAAACCCCTCCGGCGTGAGAGTAAGTATCGAATGTGATTGTCAAAAGGCAAATTGACAGAGTAACGAGGCTCAAAAAGTGTGTGTACCTTGTTTAGTGGTTATGGAGGGGTATTTATAGGCCCTTAAGGTGATTGAATCCATCTAGGATTCAGTTTCCATAGTTATCCAATCAATCAAGGGAAGAATCCCTTGATTTTAGGCATGATAGGCGGTTGACCGCGTAGATGTAGGAGCAGATAAGGCAGGTATCCTGCTTAAGTATGGAAACCTTTGACTTGTCTTGGAGAGCAAGCCGTCGGTGCTTCCTGTTTGCTGTGTGCCCGGGCGAGCAGGGCTCTGCCCGAGTGTTCAATATGTGTTGTTTCTGAACTCGTTGTAGGTCCAAGAGACGGCCCCTAGTCGGGCAGGCAAGGCCAATGCTCGACCAGGTTTGGACAAGATGAGTTTGGCTTCTTTACTAAGTACGGGTGATGTCCGGGCATGGCCCCTGGTCGGACAGGCAAGGCCCTTGCCCGACCAAGTTAGGATGAGAATTACGCTGCTTGGTGTTCGCTGCCCCTATTATTTTGCTCGCTAGGATGTGGGCCTCATATGCATTGCGCTCGTGATTGGCCGTGATGCTATCTCGTGCTTCGCTCGTGGCCCGGCTCAGGCCGGGTATATCAGTGGCCCCTAGCTCCTTGTCTGGCGGGCATTCATGCTCGGAGCGGGGAGCGTTTAGATTGAGTACTCGCGCGAGCTTCAACACTTATGAATTTTCGGAAAAGGCAAGGAATTCAGCGGGATATACTTGAGGCGTATCCAGGAAGCTTTTTGTCAAGGGCGTGCCAGGCGCGTGGGAGAAAAGAGCGCGTGAGCTGTCAGAAGTCGAAGCGATTGGACGGGGCACAAAGCACGAAGGGCTGCATTTAATATTTGTGATGATGGGCCGCCAGCGCCGTTTCGGGCTCCAAGCTTTCCCCCCAAAACCGCTCAGAATCCAACCTAAAAAAGGCACGCCCCTCTTCCCTTTCTCTTCTTTACTAATTTTGAGACTTCCAAAGAGAGATTTTTCTGGAGAGCTTTTGCTGCCGACTCCTTGTGCTCTAAATTCCAGTGACTTTGCTCAACACATCCTGCTGTTCATCCTCCTACGGTGTCTTAAGCTGAGCTTTGGGAAGATTTCACCCTTCAACTGTTAACAGAAAACGCTCCAATCCAGAAATCGAAAGTAAGTCTTCTTACCCTCTTTCCTCCTTCCTGTTTTTGTTTTTATAGGTTTAGTAATGTTTTTCTGCTTTCCTTCGTCTCTGTATGATTCTGTTAGGGTTTAAGAGGGTAGGACCGCCCTTAGGTAGAGATCGAGGAACAGAACCCATGATTTTGCTTGCTAGGCGGGCATAACCCCTTGTGTTGACCTAGATTTAGGATTTCTTTCCCTTTTTCTTTGATATTTACCCGGGCAGAATTCTGATAGCCATCTTCCTCGATCTCTTTGTAGATGTCTGACGGGTCTGAAAAACGATCGCGAGGCCTTTAGCTACGGCGGGAAGAACGACTCGCTAAGTAGCGAGAAGTCCCCCTCCATTGGTGGTGAGAGCGACGAGGGAGCCAGGTCCGTGGCTGGGCCTACGGTTCAAAGGCGTGCTGCTGCCCCTGTGGTAGATTTGATTGATTCCTCCAGCGAGGAAGATTCCGGAGAAGATAGTGTGACCCGGGGTTTCGCTGTTAGGCAAGGCCTCAACCAGCAGGCGTCCCATGTTGGAAATTCGGTTAGGCAAGTAAGGGTCGAGCAAGGCGAGGTGGCCGGAGAAGCCTCAGACGCTGACGAGATAGATGACATGCCACTTGCTCGGCGCTTTAAGAAAACTGGTCGCTCTTAGGTGGAAGCCACTCCTGAGGAGGAGACAGATGACCAGGACAACGTTCCTCTTTCCCGCTGTTTTACTATGGTAGAAGGCTCTAAAGTGGGGGTCACACTTGAGGAGGTTGTCGAGGACGAGGAGGAGGAGCCCGAGTGGTACGTGAACGCGGACGAGAGCCGGTATGCCGCTCACTGGGCTTCGCTGGACACAGCAGATAAAGTCACTGCTTGGCTTACCTCTCTGGGCATTGATCCCGCATACTACCGGGCTAGCAAGATGGATGTGCCCACCGGGGTCCAACTTTCCCGCGAGCAAGGGAATGAGCTCCTGTTTTTCGCTGACTTCTTCAGGGTCGGGTTACGCCTCCCTCTAGAACCCTTCCTGGTGGACTTCTTGCACGAGACCAAAGATGTGTCGTGCGAACTAATGCTGAACACTGTTCGTGCTATCACTGCCTTCACAATGGTGAGCAGGCTATTAGGATTCGAGCCAGACATGTATCTTCTCCGGAAGCTATTTATCTTTGCCCCGAGCACAGGCGGGAGGATTGGAGTGAGGGCCAACTCCAATTTTTTGAGACTGCTGTCGAAGGTTCCTGGGAAGGTAGATGCTTGGGACAGGAGGGTCCTGTTTATCGAATCCCGAGTCGGTTGGCCATTTGCGCCTACAGCGACCAACGAGATCAAGATCCCCAAGGTTTCCAAACAAGATTTCAGCTCGGGGGAGATTTCCCGATTGAAGGCGCTGAAGAACGCTGTGGGGGTGATCGAAGAAAATGAAAAACGCGTCGGCCAGCAATTCTTGCTCGATTGGAAAGAGTTGGTCTGTAATCCGCGCTATTTATGCTTGGCTAGGGTAATGCGGGCAGAAATCCCCGACGTAGAGCCCCTCCTGATCCACGTTCCTGAAAACCCTCACCCTTATTGGGACGACTGTCATGGCCGAATGTTCAAACGCGAATGCTTCGAGTGTCAACGGCTAGGCCCGGGTGCCGACTGCCGGCCCGTTTATGAAGATCATGATGGTTGCCTACTAGTCTTTAATACTTTCTGCTTTGCTTATCCCTTTCTCGAGCTCGTATTGATCTCATTTCATTTTATCTCGTCTCAGGAATGAAGAACTTGGCAGTTTTGGGGCAGCGAAAGAAAGTATCTCTCGACCAGCGGGCAGCCGATTTAAAAGTTAATGAGCCGGTGGACCTGCCCAAGGTGCCCTTTGGTCCCCCTGCTAAGAAGATACCGGGCTTGGGCAAGGCCACAAGCCCAGTCAAGAAACCGCCGGTGCCCAAAGTCATCATCCCGCCCCATAAAGATATCTCTCGAAAAGAGGCTGCGGTGATCCTTGATGATGCTGCCGGGCAGTCGGGTGCCAACATCTCTGTGGTGCCCCCTGCCAAAGATGCCAAGGGTAAGGGGAAGAGGAAGAAAATCCTCTCTCCTCCTCCTGCTGTCCGGGAAGTCCGCCAGCGGGGTTCAAGCCCTGACCCCATCCTTCCTGCTCCCACTCCAGCCAGGGCACGCGCACTTTGGAGGCGGTTTGGATTCAAGATGCCCTCGTTACAGTGCCCGGCGTTGGTGAAAGAAATCTCGGAGGCAGCCATTCTTTGGGGGGCATCGACCTCTATGCCCGCGGGAGCCCTGGTGGCCTGGACGAAAAAGGTGTAATCGAGAGGATGTTACACGATCTTGCCCGAGACCGAGATACTGCCGGCCATGTCTTGGTCGAAAATGTTGGGCTCTGCCTGAGCGAGGTACAATATTTGTCAATGATTTACTCTTCTCTTCCTTCATTATTTTCTGCTCTGACCATTTGTATTTTGCTCGTAGATCGCTTCCACTTGTACCAATCTCTATGATCGGTACAATGAAGAGAAAGAAGCTCGCAAAAAGGTTGGGGCTGACCACTGAGCTGGCGAGGGCCTGGTGAAAGAGAAATACAAGCAGGTGGCACGCCTGGCCGACCAACTGGAGGCTAATGCCGAGGCGGCCAAGAAGAAGGAAGCGGAGATGCTTGAACGCAACCTGACTCTGGTCGCCCGGAACGGTGCTCTAACCATAGAGAAGACAGAGTTGGCGGGCCAGGTGAAGAAAAACCAACCTGACCTCGAGAAGAGTCAGACCGCTCTGGCCGCAGTTACTAAGCAGAGGGATCTCTTGCAGGCGGAGAGAAGCTCCCTCAGGATGCAGGCCATCAAGGATGGGAAAACCGTCGAGGAGCTGATGCAGAAGCTGAAAAAAGTCGAAGAGTCTGCAGTGGAGAGCTACAAAAAATCCAAGGATTTTGAGAAAACTGTGGACGCGGTTATCCTTCCCTACTTCGCTCATGGCACCAACCATATACTGAGAATGCTCGCCGGCCATGGCGGAGTGGGAATGAGAACAATGGCAGAATGGGCTGTGCTTGACCCTTACGCTGAAGTTGCTCGTCCTTTCCATGCGCTAGTTCCCTATACCAAGGATGAACTGGCCACACTGGCGGAGGGCGACACTGAAGCTGGGCGGGCACCCTGGGTTCCTCCATCCGTGGACGAAGTGAATGTCTGCTCGCTGATTGAAGAGTTAGAGTCTGAAGATGAAACTTTGAAAATGGCGGCAGTTGAAGCGGAGTCTCGGGCCAACGGCCAGAGGATGAGGCGCTCGTCGGAGGCGAACATCAATATGAGCTTTAATACCAAGCTGGCGCCAAAGAGCTTCCCCCTCCTCCTCCTCCTCCTCCTGGACAAGTTTAGAATTTTGTTCTTGTACTTCAATTTAACTGTCTGCTCGATAACTGTTTTCTTGTATGCATACTTAACCTACCATGTGTTAATACAAGTACTGGTGTTCCCCAAAAAACATAGCGAGCATAGATAAACCGAATTAATCGAACATGCAAACTTGTAATTAATTAACTTAGAAATAACAAGGCTTAGTAAAGCATGCTTATTACTTAAGTTGAGATGTTACCCGAACAAACGGCGAGTATGATTGCTTGGATCTGGCCAAGGCTTTGAATGGGTCAGACCCCTATCGCCTTGGGCGAGCTTCCAAAAGACCACCAAGTGGGCATGGCCCAACTCTGAATGGCGACCAACAACCGGGCATGACCCTTGTTCGATATGGGTAATTCGAAGCGGTTGTTAGTATATCCTCTGGGTGTGGAGATATACGGTCAACAGTGTTACTCGGTCACTATAGGAACCCGAGGTAGTTAGCCGTTATCTTGTAGGCATGGCCTCTATCGCCCTGGGCGAGCATCTTAGTGTGTGAACCTGGGCATGGCTGCATCTCACCCACAGAGAGTATGAGTTCACTGATACTAAAGGGATTTGGGGGTTGTTGACCGGGCATGGCCCTATCTGCTAGACAGGTGAGCAAATCTTGCCAACAAATCCGATAAAATAACAGATGATAATGAACTGAGCAATTTTGACAATTCTGAATAGACAAATATGACAACTTGCCTTTTATTGATAAATGATCAGTGACCCTCAACATGACTAAGGTCTTGCCCGTTTGTTTCCTTGACTTAGGGGTAATATTTTTTGAGGTGGTCTGCATGCCAAGGATGTTTCAGGTCTTTTCCCTATGGCGTTTGGAGTGTGTAAGTGCCCTCTCTTATTATCCCCGTAACTCAGAAAGGACCTTCCTAATTAGGACACAGTTTTCCCCATTCTGCCCGATGGCCTGTTACCTCAATCTTTCTGAGTACTAAGTCCCCGATAGAGAAGGCTCTACCTCGAACCCTTTTGTCATGGTGAGCTTTTGCTCTCTGTTTGTAGTTGACCATCCTGAGTCGTGCATCCAGCCTCTTCTCTTCAAGTAGGTCTAGGTCTATGGCTCGGGCAAGTTGATTATTCTGCTCGATGTAATGTGAGACCCGGTAACTAGGCAAAGCCAATTCCACCGGAATCATTGCTTCTGACCCGTAGGTGAGAGCGAATGGAGTCTCCCCGGTTGGTCCCCGGACAGTGGTTCTGACCGTCCATAGAGCCGATTGTAATTCTTCTGCCCACTTCCCTGCTCGCCCTTCTAAGTTTCACTTAAGTGCGTGCAAAACTTGCTTGTTTGCGGCCTCCGCTTGGCCGTTGCCTTGAGGGTAAGCGACGGACGACTGCCAGTGTTTCACACCCAAGCGAGCACATTCTGCTGTGAACTTATCCGAAAACTAAGTGCCATGGTCGGATACGATTGCAGGAGGTGAATCGCACCACACACAGTGGGTGGGTGCGAACTTGATGATATTTGCCTCCGAAATTTTGGCCAGGGGTTTTGCCTCAATCCACTTCGTGAAGTAGTCTATGGTGACTACGGCGTACTTGTACTTGTATTGTGCCAGCGGGAATGGGCCGATCAAATCAATTCCCCACATATCGAAGGGCCAGGCTGTAATGACTGGGGTTTGCAAGGTAGATGAGAGCCTTGGTATGTCCGCGTATCTTTGGCATTTGTCACATTCGCGAACATATTTCTCTGCATCCCTTCTAAGGGTTATCCAATAATATCCTGCCCGCGGGACCTTCTGAGCTCTTGTGCTGGGTGACCACCATTCCCCCTCGTGTACTTCGTGCGAGGCACTTTTCGGTTAGCTGCAGGGGGTACGCATAGGTCGACCTTAGATCACTTGTATAAGATTCCCCTACTACCGAGGTAGCACAGGGCTTGGCTTGAGCTGTTGTGGCCTTAACTTTGTCTGTGACGAGAACTCCTGCTCGATGTAGTCCTTGTAATCATCAATCCAGCTTCTGGCCGCTAGTTCAATGTCCATAACGAACGGTCTGTCAACGGCTGGGGTTTCCATATGCTCGATCATTACTGAGGGGTTTAACGATGCTAAGCTATCCTCAGCGATCTTGGACAAGTAGTCTGCTCGCATGTTGTTAGCTCGATCAATCCTAATGATTTCCCAAAATTTGAGATTCTTCAAGATTCCTCTGACAAGCTCGCGATGTTGACCAAGGTAGGGTGATGCACCATATATTCCCCACGGACTTGGTTCACAACTAGTTGTGAATCCGAGTACAACGTGACGCTTCAACGCCCGTATGCATTGCGGCTCGAGACCTGCGATCATTGCTTCGTACTCGGCAACATTGTTTGAGGCGGGGAATTTGAACCGGAGTGCCAACTCAAATTCTGTGATTTCGTCGGGAGCTATGAGAAGGATGCCAGCTCCGCTCCCGACCTTGCTCGCTGCCCCATCCACATACATATCCCAACAGTAGGCTGGGCGGGGTTGTGGCAATTTTTGCTCGGGCTCTACTGACCGCTGGTTCTCAGGTTCCTCCCGCTGAGTGAAGCTTGTTTCGACTAAGAAGTCAGCTAGTGTTTGAGCTTTGATCGCTCGCCTAGGAATGTAATCTATATGGAACTCTGTGAGCTCGATCAACCAGTTGAGCAGTCTGCCCGATGTTTCAGGCTTGTGGAGAACTTTGCGCAGTGGTGCATCTGTGTATACTATGATTACATGTGCAGAAAAATATGCCCTTAATTTTCGGGCAGCTATGACAAGCGAGTAAGCTAATTTTTCTACATTAAAATAATGACCCTCAACAGGACTGAGGGCCTTGGATACATAATATACAGGCTTTTGGATATCTAATTCCTCCCTAACTAAAAGCACGGCCACGGCAGTTAAGGTAGGCTGCTAAATCTAAATAAAGGCTCACCGGACATGGGGCTACTGAGGAGAGGTGGTTTGCCAAGGTATTCCATGAGTTGCTCGAGGGCCTTGGCACAGTCTGCATTCCATTCGAAACCCTTGTTGCCGCGCAGAACCTTGAAGAAAGGGAGGCATTTTTCAGCAGACCGAGAGATGAAGCGGCCTAAGACAATGATCATGCCATTCAACTGCTGGATGTGTTTTATGCAGTAAGGCTGCTCCATGTCGAGTAGGGCTTGTATCTTCTCGGGTTGGCCTCTATGCGCGTTGGTTGACCATGAACCCCGAAACTTCCTGCTCGGACCAGAGCGCATTTGCTCGGTTGACTTGACTTCATATTGTGCTTGCGCAGTTGGCAAATGTCTCTGCCGGTCGTTTTGAGAGTATGGTCGTGGCCCTTTGTTTTGATGACCATGTCATCTATGTAAGCCTCCATGTTTACGGCGATCGTTTTGTAGAGGAAAACCTTGTTGACCATCTGCTCATTCATTTTGGTGGTACCTAGTGGCCCTGCATTTTTGCTGAAAGGCATCGAACCCGGCTTTTGTGTCGAACAATAGAGGCCACGTAATGCGGCGGTGGATAGCGATCTTTCGAGGCGAGGCTTTGTTGAGGTTGGTGAAATCACGCCTTATCTTGCCACTTATCGTTGGCTCATTCATTTTGACCATGGTGGTACCAAGTGCGTTTGAGCCGAACCCGGCTATAGTGTCGACAAGATCTTGAATCTCCTCAATGATGTTTCGAGGCGGGCTTTGTTGAGGTTCTCGGTGAAATCCGCACATCTGCTTTGATGGCCTTCTTGACCATTACCACGTCTCGGGCCAGTATCTTGAATCTCCTCAATGATGTCGCCGGGCTTCTCGACCTCTGCTTTGATGGCGCATTCTTCTCGGGCGATTGCCTTGTAGGATAAGTAGGATCAACATTGAGGTCGTGGCGGGAAATATTCTCACTTATACCCTGCATGTCCTCGACTGTCCAGGCGAACACATCCAGGCTGTTCTTCAATAGCTCGATCAATCTTTCTCGAGCTTCAGGAGGCATGGCCTTCCCAATTTTGATATTTTGCTCAGGATAGGCTGGATTGATAACAATCTGTTCTAGTTCGCCCTCTGGCTGAATATCGGGCTCGTCTCGGACTTGCAAAGTGTCCATCTCAATGTCTTGTGACTTGGGGTGCTTTGCCTTGCGCCTAGAAGAGCCTGGTGCCGGGGCTTGCTCGGGAGCCTCTATTTCCATGGGCTCCGCCGCTTCATGAGTCTCCCCGAGCTCGATGTTATTGATGGGGATTGATGCTGGAGCTGGTTCAGTGGAAGTCATTGCAGTCTGATCGGGAAGGTCCACGATCAGTTTTGGAACTGCTTTTGTCTGGTCGGGAATGTCCACGATCAGTTTCTGCTTCTTCCTCTGAGTTTCTCGGACATACTCCTACATTACTCGGGGCTTGCTATTGAGGATCCCCACCCCGTTCTCAGTGTAGAACTTGGCTTTCTGATGGGGAATGGAGGTGACCATTTGAAATTTGGCCATCGCTGGAGCACTCAAAATGCAGTTGTATGCCGATTTTAGGTCGATCACTAAGAATGTGATCATCTTAATCCGAGTTTGGGCTCCATCATCCATGAATACTTCCAGCTCGATCGTGCCCTTAACACCCACCTGGTAATTGGTGAACCCTTCAAGCTTTCCCAGATAAGGCTTGAGCATGGTGTCCGGAAACTCCAATCCTTTGAAGCAGGAATAGTACATGATGTCCCTGCACGCTCTCGTATCAAGAAATACTCTGTGAACCTGCCAGTTGTTCACTAAGCAAAAAATAACCAGCGGTTGCTCGGAGGCCAAAGGGGTACTTGCCAGCTCACTGCGGGAAAAACAGATGCTCTGGTCCCCTGCCCGCTGTATTGCTGGAGCGTTGACAGCCCTAGACAAGGAATATATATGCTTCCCGAGCTGTGTGTCGGACGGGAGCTCCTCCTGGATCATGTTTATCACCCCTCGAATCTGAGGGGCCTGGCCACCTCTTCCTCTTGGGTTTCTTCCCTGGTCATTGTTGGCGTTGTTCCCTGCACCCTGATCCCTTTTGAAGCGGTCTAGTTTGCCCGCATTGATCAGCTTTTGAATTTCCCTTTTCAACACATTGCAATCCTCAGTGGTGTGGCCAGTACCATGGTGGTATTCACAGTACTTTGTGTTGTCCCGGGTATGAGCAAGCTCAGGATCGAGAGGATAAGGGATGGGCAGAACATCTCCCACCTGGAGCATGATTTCTTCCCGCGTAGTGTTTAGCGGGGTAAATTGAGCCTCTCTAAATCTTTTCCCAGGGGTGGAGGTTTTCTTCCTGTCTTTGCTCGAACGGTAGTTGCCCTTCTGGCTCTGGTCAGCTGGCGTGGCTGAGCTACCCTAAGCCTTGTCTTTGTTTTTGGCTTTGTCAGCCTTGACGCTCTCCGTCGAGCAAAAAAGATGTGAATTTGCTAGCAATTCTGCTTTGGAAGCCCCCGGGTTCATTGCTAGCATCGTCTTCAGTGGCCCTGCCCTCATGTTGTTGAGATAGCAGAAGGTAATCTCGGGGTCACTGGTCGCAGTCACCTGCTCGAGCATCGCCTCAAACCTCTTCAAGTAACTGCTGTATGATTCGTTATCTCCCTGCTTGATCTTGGCAAGGTCGAAACGGTTCTTAGGGGTCGGTCCTGCATTACCGAATTCCTCTAAGAATTTTTCTCGGAGCACCGCCCAGCTCCCGATGGATCCCCGGGGAACTCTGCCCAACCAGGCTTGCGCTTTTCCCTGGAGAGCTTCCTCGAATGCCCGCATTTTCAGGGCCTCCACATCTGTGACCATTCGGATTTGTGCCTCGAATGATCGTAGCCAATCGCTTGCCCGCGTCTTCCCGAAGTATTTGTCGAACTGTGGGAAGATGACCCCTTGCGCGGGTGGCGCATTTTCAATCTCCGGAGTGAAGGGACTGCCCTCCAGCGGCTTAGTGGCCCCATAGCCGGGCTTGGCCATGGCTAGAGTAGCCATTTGTTTTGCCATGTCCCTTTTCATGGCCTCCATTTTTTCGGACAGTCATTTTTCCACGTCCACTGTTAGTCTCGAAGAGTGAGCGGGGTCTGGATGATCGCCACGCACATGTGGGCAGAAGGTGGGCTCGCAAGAGGATCCGACTTCTTGTGTGACGCGGGCTTTGTACTTTGGCCGTTGTGCTTCTACCTCTGCGCACTCGCGGGCTCTACGGCGGCCATGGCTCTCCTCTTGAGCATGGTGCTCGTGTCGACGGTGGTGTCGGTGGGAGAGATTTTGGCGGCTGTACCTACTTTCAGCCTAGTCGTCTGCCTGCTTTATTGCCTCCACCCTTTCAGACGGTATATGGACGATGGAGGAATCGTGCTAGGCGAGGCATTTGTGTTGGAGAGCATGGCCATCGCCAGCAGTGTCGGGTTCTTGGTAAACACCATATCTGGGTTCTTTGAGAGTAGGCACTACCATATCTGGGGCATGGCCCCCGGCATTCTTCGGTTAAGTGCATACATCTTATTGTAGTATTCCGCCTGAACTTGCAAAGCCGGTGCCTGTTGATCAGGGTTTTGTCCGGACAAGCTTACATGACTGTCCTGACCATTCTCCCGTTGGCGGTTGAGTTGTACCCTCAGATCTTGAGAGCGGGCATCACGCCTCTCATTTATGACCAGCCTGACATCACATTGGCTCGCATGACTCTGACTGGCATGTTGGGAGATTTGCCCCTCCACATATGGCACTTCATTGCCTTGTGTTGCATGCCCAGCAACCACTTTCTGGTTTCGAGTTTGCACCCCGTGTGGTGCCCTTGGAGGAGGGTTATTGTTCACAACCTGGTGGCTGCCAGTTGGTTGATTGCTGACGGTGGCATGATGCTTGCTACCTTTTCCAGCCATTGCAATGAAGAGAAGTTGAGAGTTTTTACCGGAAAAAGCTAGAGAGAAGCATTGGAACTTCGTTTCCCGGCAACGGAACCAAACTGATGTGGCAAAAACACAGCCTGGGCCGTCCTTGAGTTGGGTAGGATATCTGGGCTTTGAGTCGTCCTCCTTGAGCCTGTTAAGATCACAAACAACCTAAGTGGAAGTGCAAGGCAGGGCCTCACGAAACCCCTCCGACGTGAGAGTAAGTATCGAATGTGATTGTCAAAAGGCAAATTGATAGAGTAACGAGGCTCAAAAAGTGTGTGTACCTTGTTTAGTGGTTATGGAGGGGTATTTATAGGCCCTCAAGGTGATTGAATCCGTCTAGGATTCAGTTTCCATAGTTATCCAATCAATCAAATGGAGAATCCCTTGATTTTAGGCATGATAGGCGGTTGACCGCGTAGATGTAGGAGCAGATAAGGCATGTATCCTGCTTAAGTATGGAAACCTTTGACTTGTCTTGGAGAGCAAGCCGCCGTGCTTCTGTTCTTGTGTGCCGGCGAGCGGCTCTGCAGAGTGTTCAATATGTCTTTGTTCGAACTCGTTGTAGGTCCAGAGGCGGCCCACAGTCGGCGGGCAAGGCCAATGCTCGACCAGGTTTGGACAAGATGAGTCTGGCTTCTTTGCTAAGTACGGGTGATGTCCGGGCATGGCCCCTGGTCGGACAGGCAAGGCCCTTTCCCGACCAAGTTAGGATGAGAATTACGCTGCTCGGTGTTCGCTGCCCCTATTATTTTGCTCGCTAGGCAGTGGGCCCCATATGCATTGTGCTCGTGATTGACCCGTGATGTTAGCTCGTGCTTTGCTCGTGGCCCGGCTCGAGCCGGGTATATCACCTTATATATCATATCAAGATTTATCTGTATGCAATGGGGCTTATAGAGAGGCTAAGTCACATCAGCTTCAGGGTGGAACATGAGGATTATGTCTTTAGTGGAGAAAGACGTAAAAAGAAACACAAGGTGAACATAACCATTAACTAGTTTAGAGTAGGGATGGAAATTGACCCGAACCATCGCTGAATTGTTCGACCGAAAGTTGGCGATTTTCAACTTGTTTAACTATGTGTTGGGGGTTTGGGGGGGTTGTAGAGAGTGTGCCAATTTTATTGTACAATCTTATATATCATTTTAGACCGTTACACTAGCTTATTAGGCATTATTCTACAACAAAAATATGCTAGGTTTATCACTAGTGTTACATCTTGTCTTGAGAAAGGCATAGTCACTATTGTAACACTAGTACTAACACTAGTGGTAAACCTAGTATTACTCATTCTACAATGATACGACTAGGTTCTTGGTTCGGTTGGCTCAGAATTTAGGATTCGTTCCTGCGACTAAGATAACCGTTTTGGTTTTGAGGCCATTCCTAAACCAAGTTTGAATTTATTGGTTACCGAAAAACGCAAACCCGAACCAACCAAAACAATAGGAAACCCAAGGTCTTTCAGTTAATTGGTTTTGATTGGTTTCATCACGTCTTGCCATTTCTATTTGTTGCTCTATACAATAATTTGAGGAATGAAAAGTTGAAGCCAAAATGGTGTTAATTTAAAAGTTAACTTCTTATTGACCCTCGTATTATTTAGGGATCATCAATTTGACCTTTGAATTACTAAGATTGCAAATATGACCTTTGCACCATTCATTAAGTTGTAAACGTGACCTAAAATGATAACAACCATTTGGTATTTAATTGATTTTTCAAACATGAGAGCTGGTGAGGTCGTTTGAAAGTTTAGGTGAAAGTTTTTTCCTTTTTTCCTTTTTGCTTTCATCTTTTGTTAAAACCAAATCTGCAATGTCCTCAACATTGTAAAAGTTCTCTTTTGTGATAATGGGAAAAAGGCTTAATATATTTTATGAAAAAAAAGAGAAAGATAATCAAGAACTCCATAGTTACACAATTTTTTTAAAATAAATTAATAAAAAACCATAGCCTTACCAACGAAGGTTTCAATTCATGATGAACTTGGTTTGGATTTGGATGAAAATATGGCAAGAATTGCTCATCGGAGAGAAATCTCATGGTCGATATAATCCAATCTTGATGTGGATGCAAGAAGAACTCAATAATTAACTTAAAACCAAATCTGCTAGGAGGTGGTCTCCTGTAACCTTATCCGTAAGACGAAGCCCTATTTAGAAATTCGCGGGTCATAATAAATAAATAGTATGTTACAAAAAATTATAAAAATGAGACAGCTGAGTTGGTTCCCAGCAAATCGCTAAAGTTTCAAAGATGCGTGGGTTGGTCTATGATTTGAATCTCATAAGCGTATTTTTTAAGTTTTATTACCAGAGATGTATCATTTTGTTTCGGTGCCCCTGCACTTTCAAAGGTTTGCCGTCGAAATTCTTATGTTTCCCATGCCTTATAGTTTAACCATTTGTCAGCCCCGTTAGCATCAATTGTCTTGAGATACTTGACGGATCTTAATGGACTTTAACGAAATGTTAAATGACACATTTAAAACCTAACGTGATATATTGAAAAAACAAAAGTGACACATTTTAAGGTTGAAAGTGACACTATAAAAGAAAATTTGTTATAATTCTCATTAAAATTCAAAGTAATACTCTTAATGCTAAAAAGTGACACATTTAATACTAAAAATTGACACTTTTAATACTAAAAAGTGACACCTTTAATACTAAAAAAGTGATACATTTAATACTTGATGGACCTTGATGGACTTTAACGAAATGCTAAATGACACGTTTAAAGCCAAACGTGACACCTTAAAAAGACAAAAGTAACATATTTTAATGTTGAAAATGATACTATAAAGAGAAATTTATTATAATTCTCATTAAAATTCAAAGTAATACTCTTAATCCTAAAAAGTGACACTCTTAATACTAAAAAGTAACACTCTTAATATTAAAAAGTGACACATTTAATATTAAAAAGTGACACATTTAATACTAAAAAGTGACACTCTTAATACTAAAAAGTAAAACTCTTAATACTAAAAAGTAACACATTTAATACTAAAAAATGTTACTTTAAAACTAACGTTGGCTGCTAAAAGTGACACATTTAATACTAAAACTTGACATTTTCAATGCTAAAAAGTGACACATTTAATATTAACAGTATCACTTTATAGTATAACATATGTCACTTTTGGCCTTGAAAGTGTCACTTTATATTTTTAATAAAAATTATAATTTTTTCCTAAAAAATTGTTACTTTTTGGGCTTAAATATGTCACTTTTAGTCTTAAATGTGTTATTTTCACTTTGAAAAATGTCTCATTTTTTTTATAAATAAAAATCATTATGTTTGACATTAAAGTGTTATTTTATAACATTAAAAGTTTCATTTTTTTAGAATTAAATGTATTACTTTTTAGCATTGAAAATAACACGTTTAAATATTGAATTTGTCACTTTTTAGTATTAAATGTGTCACTTTTTAGTATTAAGAGTGTCACTTTTTAGTATTAAGAGTGTCACTTTGTATTATAATAAGAATTATAATAAATTTTAATTTATAGTGTCACTTTTAACATTAAAATGTGTCACGTTTGGTTTTAAATGTGTCATTTAACATTTCATCAAAGTCCGTTAGGATCTGTCAAGTATCCCAAGGCAATTGATGCTAACGGAGCTGACAAATGATTAAACTGCACGGCGTGGGAATTCGGCGGCAAACATTGAAAGTGGAGGGGCACCGTAGCAAATAGAGGAAATGAGCATTAAAATTTAATTTTGAAGAACCTTGGACCGCCTTGGGCTAAACCTCTAAGTTCCGCCTATCACCAACTCAGCAGACATATTTTGTGATTATTATTAACAAATTTTGTTATTAACCCGTGAATTTGTAAATGGGGCTCCGTCTTACGGATTTAGGATCCGTAAGACCGTCCTACACAAGTCTTTGCCATCTGTTAGGACCAATTTAATAACTATGGTAGGGATGGTTGTCTGGCCTGAGAGAGAGAGAGAGAGAGAGAGAGAGAGAGAGAGAGAGAGAGAGAGAGAGAGAGAGAGGTATATAGAACCTTAAGGGTCTGACTTAGCATCCATAATAGTTACACCTTAAAACATCTTTTATATAACCCCTTAAACCTTTTTAGAAGTCTTTTAAAAAAGTTTCAACTCCAATGAACACCCTCTATATAACCTTTTGAATTTGTGACATCTTAACTAACAAACATAACTACCAATATATTTCTATTTTTTTTTATTTTCCTACCGCAATTGAATTAAAATATTTACTTTTAAATGTTAAATTTTATGAAAAATATATTATATGTTTTGATTATATTAATTATTTTTATTTAAATAAAGTCTTGTCACACTTTTTAATATTATCAATATACCCATAATTTTAATTTATAAATAATAAAAAAGGGGAAATGATAGTGCAAAAAATACACTAAATTAATTGAAAAAGAACATGGAAAAAATGGGAAAGCATACCATCATCAAAGTGATGATGTGAGTTGGATTATTTATTTAATTCATAGGCTCTCCACTCTAGCACATCAATTTTTTGGCCAAAAACTGGATGCTCTGATCAAGCCAAAAAAATTCAGTTTTTGCCGACTTCTTTAGATTTTGGAATAATTTTTTTGAAAGGGAACAAATATTAGGAAAAAGACCAACGGAGAAGGAGATAGGTGGGGGAGAGAGAAAAAAGAGATGAATGGAGGCGGGCCCATACTCACCCAATAAGTTGGGGGAGAGTTAGTTTTTTTTAGGAATAGGGTGATTGATAGGGTGTCCACTGTGGATTTAAGTGTGGTAAAAAAACTCTAAAAAGGGTTTTAGGGTGTTAGTGAAGAGAACCACTGTGGATGCTCACATGTAGAGAAATGACTACTTATAATGAAAAATTCAATAAATTATGATGACTAATTCGAGTTTGGTTTTTCAAAGCAAATTTGGCATTTATACAAAATAGAAATAGTTTTCAAATCTGTAAATAGCATTTTGGCGAGAACTTTCAATGTTTGGAGACTATCTTGTATATATGTATACTATCTTATATATATGTGTGTGCATATATATATATATATATATATATATATATATATATATATATATATATATATATATGAGGGAGAGACAAATATTTAGAAATTTAAGGGATTGAATTACAACTAGAGAAATGACATCTTAATTCTTGAAGGGCAAAATGGTCATTATGTTAAAATTGATTGCTTGTTATCGTGGAATGGCGTTCGGTGACGAATTTATTTTCAAATATTGAGTTTAAGGACCAGGAAAGTGAAAAATGGGTTGCTAAAGTGGAAAAATAAAGTTATGTTTGGGAACCAAATTGCTATTTTATGCACCAGGGACGGGGAACGCCTTTGAACCCCTGAATCCTCCAAGTGTACTACCCAACTTTCCAAACTCCCTATTTTACCTTTCAGGTAAAATAGGTACGTAGTGGTGGACGCATAAATTTTTTCAATCGGATGAACAAATTTAAAAAAGTTATAAATCATAATTGTCATTTATGTGTTTTCATATTTTGAAATCGTTTAATTATATCATCATTTGTAACGTTTCTAAGCAAATATTTTTCAATAAAACATACAAGACAATCATTTATAAAGTGATCACAAATTTGGTTTTCGTTTAAAAAACTTCTCCATAATCACTAAAACAAAATTATTTTAAATCAACCATAATTTGGAAATCTACACGAATAAATTTTTTTTTTCTCATAAATCAACTACTTAGTCTACTTCAACCCCCAAATTAAAATGCTCTAATTTTAAATTAAATAAATATACATTTCCTACCAAGATATTGAACACAAAAATTTAGAAAATAAAATAATATTATCATAATATCAATATATCATCTGTCACAAATTCATAAATCACAATTCACAACAATTACATAAATTAAATACTCAATTATGGCTATTTCAAAATTATGATATTTCAAATTAGAGCTATTTTAAAATAAGGGTTATTAATTTTTTTAAAATTTAAATCACAATTATAATTTGTTTTTTATTTTGGTGGGGGCAAATTGTAGAAATTTGATTCAGGTGGGGGCAAAATGTACAATATAACATATTATCATTATTTTTTTTAAAAAAATTCCTTCACAAAAAAACCCAAAGCGGGGCAAATCGGCTTTATCTAATGACGACTCACTCTCCAATGCGAATCCCAAGGTCGTGCCGTCAAGACAAGCTAAAAGACGGACAAGCACCCGCTAAGCGTAGTGGTGCGAGTCCAGAGTTGAACCAACAAACTCTAAACAGGAATGAAAAGCCATAACGGCAAAACCGAATAACCAAAAACTAAAATCTGCGGAAGCGAATCATAAGTGGGACCAAAGCCTATAATTATAAACTAAGGAGTACAAGGCTGAGAGATGACTATCTCTCGACAAATCTACGACTCGCGTGACGCAACATTGCGCACGGACAACAAACCATCGGCAACCTAAGGCCGGCGAAGCAACAAGAACCCAACCTGATAAACGACAACTCTACGGCTATAACATGCCGGATGAATAAATCAACTAAAAGAGTAAGAGATAAATACTAACAACTAAACCAAAGTCTCTCGACTAAAGTCGTCGGAGATGACAATACCAACAATACTAGAATGAGTGAGCTAAAGCATGCTCGGAATAGTAAAAGGGAACAACTCATAAGAGATACAACAGCTCGACCAAACAAGTCGGCTACCAAAATAATGAGATAACAAAATACTAACATAATCTACCCAAGTAAAGTCTACATAACTTTATATTCGTGTCTCACAGATACATAACAACAATAATAATAATAAATCCAAGCTTAAAGCCCTAAGACCACCTTCTAGGAATCACTATCCAAGCCGCCACGCCGCACTAACGGATCACTGCAAAAACTAAGGAAAACAAACACACGAAATGAGTCATAATGACCCAGTAAGTTACTAAATGCAATAGTATGGCATAGCATGGCGTGGCATGGCATAATGCACAAACATGTATAAAATCATGGCATCTTAATCGTATACCAACAATAGGCTTGTATAAAGTCATCATGTAACATAAACTTCATAAACCACAAAGCACGTTATCTTTCATATAAGCGCTTATACATAAGCACGTAAAACCAAGATCTGGGCCTAGCCCTTCAATGATCATAAACTGGGTTTCAATCCTCAAATGATCATAACTCATCAGTTTTCTTAATGAGTTCCTCGTTACCTTCTTCCAACCCTGGGATGAGAAATGGGAGCTCAATATCAGGCTAGGGGGCGCTAATACGAGACCACATCCCACTATTGGCCACATAGTGAGGAGAAAGGGTACCAATGCGGCGATTCATAGCGAATGTTTCCAAAGGCTATGAATCGTCCCATTGCCGACAAAACGACCAAGACGCCAGCTGGACTCAAATCAAGATGATCAAGTAGATATTTACTTGGATAAACCAATAAGGACCAAGTCCATCATAAAAGAACTTATCAATTCAAGTAGGTCATAATGCTCTACAAAACCCAATAAACAATGCACCTAATTGTACACACTTAACATGTTCAACTAACTTGTAAGTTTAGTTCAAAAATCACATATTGAGGTATTCATAATCCTCAAGTCATCACCAATTCAAGAATAGCTTATAGCTCAATAAATCACAATGTGAGGTCTACTATAGTCCTCTACTCAAGATTAAATCAAAGACTATAATTTAGTCTAAGAACAACCACAAACAAGGCTTAGCATTTGGTTTCACTCCAAAGCACACCGGACTCAACCATAGTCCCGATTGTCATAATTAATCGACTTCTCAAACCGACCTCGAGGGTACCAAAACTAACTCGTAGTCAAAACCCCGGAAGTGCTATCATGTGCACGCGACCAAATTCCCTAAGAGGGAACTCATTCAAATAATCATTTCTTAAGGGCATACGAGATCATAGGTTGGTCTCTAATGCTCCGTGCTCTAACGAGCACGCTCTAAATAAATCCCCAATAAGCTTCTATATCATGGGAGTCACAAATAGGACACAATTCGAGATGTTCGGGTGCTCACAATCAAGACCAACCAAACCCGAACATCGTAGGATTTCAACATAGGGCTCACTAACATCTTGTTGAACCTAAAACGACTCCCTTGAGTCTTAATATCACATTTCATTAGATACGTATTTCATAAATCCCAATTTTAACACATCATTCACGCTCATAATAATTCTCCGAATAATCCGGGCTTGCTTCCCAAGCCTAAAAATCCAAGAACTCAACATAAACATAATCAAACGAATCCCAAACGTCGTAGGACTTCAACCCGAGTTCATTAACACTTTATTGAACTTATTTCGACTCCGTTGAGTCTAAATACTAAGTTTCATTTCTTATACATTTCATCCATCTCAACAATGACACTCACTTCAATTTATAACAAATTCCAATTAATTCGGGCTTAATTCCCAAGCCCTAAATTCATAAAAAACCCTAACAAGGAGATAACACATTTCTCCCACCACACAACATCATCCAAATCAACCTACACTTCAATGCCCACTTTAATTAACAACCAATCCTCCAATAATTCGGGATTGATTCTCAAGCCCTAACATTCATAAAACTCCACATAAATCACAACCCATATTCTACAACACATAATAACATTCAAATCATACTAGTCATGTTATTAACAAGTTCATATTTCCAAAAATTCACAAAATAGGCATACAAGGCATACAAGGTGTTCATTGCCCACAAATAGCACATATATTGTTTTCCTTAGGGCCAATGAACCAAAATAAGAAGAAGGTAACTTACCTAGCTTGAGTGAAAACTCAAGAGAACACAAATCCGATCGGTGAAGTTGTTCTACTCGTCAAGGGCTTCAAGATTCCGAAGTTTTAAGGCAATCGGGTGGGTGGATTGTCTTGGATCGAAGAGAGAAGAAGCTAGGGCTTGAAATCTCCCATGGAGACTCTCTCTCTCTAATACGTATTGTGGAGGATGAGAAATGAAGAGAATTTACTGATTTCTCAAGAGGGTTTGGGTATTTATACCCCCAAAATAAGAAGGGCACAATAGACATTTCCCTTGCACAATTAGTAGAGATTAGGACTAATCAATCACTAATCTAACCTTAATTAACTTCCAACTAATGTTAGGACATGATTTGGGTTAAGTATGGGAGGTTAGGAAGGGTTTAGAGGGGGTTTAATGAGGGTAGAATAGGTATAATTCGTCCAAACACAAAACAGGGGAAAAATCCCGTAAGTGACATTTTATGTTGAGGCGGGCGCCTCACATTATTGAGGCGGGCGTCTGGGACTCTGACCCATCTCCAAATTTGCAATTTTCTCCCAGAACTTGAGGCGGGCGCCTCACTCAATGCCAGGCGGGCGCCTGGGCTTCTGGGCCTGCTCTATGCTCTCAAAACTTGGTCTAACATGTCCTAAATGGTCCCAAACTCATGGGAAACCATTATAAGGTCTAACCCAACTCAAAACAAGTCTAAAACACACCCGAACAACTCCCGAAACAACTCGGAGCGAAACCGGGAAGGGGTGCAACAACGTGCAATCGGAACGACGAATGAACTCGAAATCGAACGAGCAATGAAAGGAGACTTTTAAGACAAGTCTAAGGGCTAATGAAGAAGCTTAAATACTTCTAGGAAGTTGAATAACAACTAGGGAAATAAGAATCCCAAAGGAGAGACGATTACGCGACTCGATTCCCGAACTACGCGATAGAGACGAACGCTATCTCCAAAACTTCCAAATCATCGATAGACTTAAGGAACACCTCCAACTTGAAGTCTAATTCATATAAACATGTTAATAAATCATCTTAAAGAGGTCTAGGACCCAAACCGAGGTCACGAACACAAAACGCAAGTAAACCCTCAATCGCGTCGCATTCCGACTATCGTCGAGTCACGACTTGTGACTTTAGGAAGTCAACAACTATATGGAGTCTCTTAATAATGTTTTGGTCTTAATATGGTCTCTCATACATATCTAGACTCTCTCTCAAACCAAACATACAGTCGACAAAGGAAGAAGTGCAAGTATAGCACGCAAACCGAGATAACGAAGGAGCGGGGCGTCACACATACTCTATGCCATGTATCCGCCACTGCTCCCCACCCACTCCTTGAACTCGTTCTTCTCCCTCTCTGCAACCACCACCTTCTTCCCACCCACCCTCCATCACTGCCTCCCACCCATGGCGATCATAGCTGCCGGCATCCCAACCTTATCACCCACTCTGGCCAAGACAAACACTCCCCCGATCCACCTCCCTCTCTTCTTCCTCTGTTTTTTTTAATTCAATCAAGTCTTGTTTTCCCATGGTCGACCGCTTCGGTCAAACCATGGACAAAAAATGTTTTTCGGCTAGCCCTAGCCAAACAACACTACCTTCCTCCCACCCACCCTCCATCACTGCCCCCTCCCTCCCTCCCATGGCAACCATAGCCGCAGGCATCCCATCCTTTATCCCCCACTACAAACACAAACCCCATCCTCTCATTCTTGCTCGCATCGTCTTGTACTAGGCTACTGGCTGAGACCCGAAGCAGGGGCAGGGAGTTTATGTAAGACCCTGAACCTCATATATTTGACTTTCTCGTTTTGCATGTCATTTAACCGTGACCTCGCTTACTTGACTTGAGGAGAGAACCTTGATTTGGTGTGGGTAGGTTATCAAGAATCCAATACCTTAGTTCCATATGTTCCATAGACTTTAACTAGTTAAAGTTACAAGTCGTGAACTGACATTGTTCATTACTTGACTCGGTTGAGAGTTTTCTCTCATAGTTCTTTCGTGTGACCTCGGTTGTACCCTTAGTCATTCCTTCATTTGTCTTGAGGGTTATTTGAGTCTCATAAGGCCTTAGTACACAAGTTTTATGCTTGTTTGAGTTGCATTCACCCAACAGGTGCATCACCTTCAGTCCTAGACCCATTTGGCTTCGTTTTTGAGTTGAATCATCGTTCCAACTTGACAACCGATCATCCTGGGAAGTGTTCGGCCATGACAACCGAACTCCTCTAGTTCGGCCACCACAACCGAACAAGTGGGGAATGGTTCGGTACAGACAACCGAACAGTGCTCCCGACATCAGCTTTTTGATTTCTGGCGTGAAATTTCTATTCTACCCTTATTTAACCCTTGCCCCTTCACTCATTTGAGGGTATGTTAGTCCTTAAAAACCATTATAACCCCTAACACTCCTCCCCTCTCTTCATTAGTGACCATCTTCAGCCATGAACGGGAAAGAGAGAGTGCGTGAGATTGAGTGTGAGACTAGTGCGTGTTCCGGCGATTCCCGGAGTTCCGACCATCCGTTTGACTAGCCGAGACCACCATCGCGAAGCCCTCGCCGAGTAGATCATTTCCCATGGGTTTGTTTTCCTCTTCCTAGTTGTTATTGTTGTTGTTCAACCCCGGTATGCTTTAGCCGTGGGTAATTGTTATATCTGGTTAATTCTCTTTTTTAACGCCGGCCTGGAGTGCCTAGGGTTTGTTCAGATGCGAGTTTTATTTTCCTCTTCGAGAGATTAATGTATCTCTTGGATTCTTTGATTTTGGTTTCAAGCTTAATAGCTTGGGGCTTCTTTTCCCTATCGCTTCCGCATATCTAATTTTTGTAAACCCGTATTTTGGTACGGCTTCACTACCTTTTTTTGAGCTTGTTAGCTCAACTGCTCGACTCACACAATTGTTTTACAAGTGCTTGTCCTCTTCTTGCCTTGTCCTAGCGGCACGACGTTGGGATTCTGTGCCAGAATCTAGGTCGGGTCGTCATAGTTGGTATCAGAGCTTATGTTAGCTATAAGCCAGGATAGGTTCCATGGCCTAGGTTGGGTTTGGGTTTGTCGTCGAGTATTTATCGTCGAGTGATCTGATTAATGTCTTTTTGGCATATTCTTTTGTACAAGTATGGTCTTGCCTTGTCCTAGCGGCACGACCTTGGGATTCTGTGCCAGAATCTAGGTCGGGTCGTCATAGTTGGTATCAGAGCTTATGTTAGCTATAAGCCAGGATAGGTTCCATGGCCTAGGTTGGGTTTGGGTTTGTCGTCGAGTATTTATCGTCGAGTGATCTGGTTAATGTCTTTTTGGCATATTCTTTTGTACAAGTAGACTTGGAGTGGTAAGTTCGATTTGGTCTAGATTGTCGTGAGTGCAAACTTGTGTCTAGGAGTATTATATTCCTCATGTGTTGCTTTTAAGCTACAGTTATACCAATAGTGTGTGTTGCCACCTTGTACAGCTATTGTTTCTTGTCCGTTGTGAGTTATCGAATAAGCTCAGGTTGCCGATCCCGAGTGTGATCGTCGTTGTGTCCATTAGTGTCTTTGATCGTTGTTACACCTTCTTGGGCGGTGTGGCTAAGCCTTCCGTAGTACTAGTGTATTCTGTAATTTCTATATAAGTATATATAACTATTGTAGTGCCTAATTGACTTAAGGGAGTGTCGAAGCATGAATTGTTCCTTGTTAGCAATCTGACTAATTGACTTGTTTATGCCATTGACCAAATACCCAACTAAGAATAGACTTCTAGAAGCTAGTCTTTGGAACAAGATCTTAATCATTGACCCAAAGCATGACTTCAGGTATTTAAATTGCTTCTTGAATGTGTAGTAATTTCAAATAGTCATAAGAAGAATGCTACTTGTACTTACAAATATTGGACTTTGATTTGTTTAAATCCCTTTACAACTACTATTAGAACTTCTTTCGTTTTCCGTTGCTTCAGTTTTCGTGCTTTAGGGGTTGTTACTTAGAAAAAATCTGTCTTTTGGCAAACCGTTTGATTTTTTGGTTTCTTTTCCATACAGATGATAGAGACCAAATTTATTTGGCTTTTTGAATAGAATGGGAGATGGTTGAAAGTTGTTAACAGCCTTGCCGTTCCTTATTGTGTTTTGATCAAGTTATTTACAAATATTTATGCTAAAAAGTGTATCCCAATGAATATGAATACTGATAATTTATCTGTGCAACACATTTACTTTGATCCACCAGAGAAAGATCTGTGTTTTTAAACTCCTTCTGTTTCATGGAAAGTGTTTTCCTTATTCTTTGGGCTGTGGTAAAATTAAGAAAATTAGATCAATGTAAACAAATTTTACAATTGAAATGAGGTTTATTCACCGGAAAACAACTTGCATACCCGCCCCTTGGTAAGTCATTTCCCCCGAACAGAGGTGTGAAGTTCTAATCAACCAATGGTAATAAATCCAGTTTGAATCTTCTCTCTCTTGCTCAGTTAAACAACACTAATGTTTCTCCCTCTATTGCTTTTATCTCCCCCTCACTCTCCAATCTCCATCTTCAGTCGCAACAACCTTAAGACCTCTTCTCAGCCTTCACTCTGATAAGATAATAGTACTGCTCTTGCAAGTTCTATTTGATTTGTCTAATTGAAAAACTTGTTATTCTTGCAAATCTGTATTTACAACATTGAATACACTTTTATTTTCTTTCTTTCTTTCCTTATTTTCTGTTACCATTTTATCCAACAGTTGTCGGATTCCATTGATAAACATATCACTCATATGATCTAGCTAAGGCTGCGAGTGCCAGATAGAATCTTAAATGTGAATTCAACAGTGTCCATGCACTTAAGTTGGGCAATTGGCCAAAAAGGATCTTGTGTAAGTTTTTGTTGACTTGGGAGCACTTTACAAGGAATGTGATTATATGAGGAAACATAGCTAAGATAAAATGCTTTGGTATGGTGGTGGGAAGGGAACTCTCCAAATGTGATCTGAGAGTTCACCAAGATGTACGGGATTACTGGTTTTGGTTGAGAGAGGCAACCGTGATCTTGAAGCATAGACAGTTTGGCAACCATTCAAAACTTCATAATTTGGTTCTGGCTGATGCAGCTAAGCAATTTGTATTTAGACCTGTCCACGGATCGGATTTTAGTCCAAACTCCATCTAAACCCTATACAAATAATTTGGGTATGAATCGGCTTATCTAACTTGATTATTTGACGATAAACTATTAACTTAGCGGAACTGATTGGTATCAGTCATATCCGATTCGGTAAAGGCCGATCCAAAAATCTATATTCTTTTTTTTAATAAGTATGGTTATATTTTCTTGAGTTAATATAACCTAAAGGTAGAGATGTTAACAATGTTGTGACTCGACTGTCGCTTGTCGACCGTTTTTAACCGATAAAAGAGAGGGTTAGAGTTGGAAAAATTCGACCCATATAACATTAGGGTTAATAGGACTTGTCCGACAAGCCATAGGGTTGGCTTGCTAGCCTGAGAATTAATTATTAAAATTTATTTACTATTTAATTTTTCTAATATAAAAAGTAAGGAGATTTGAAGTTTCAACGTGATATGATTTGTAAATCCGCTTTGTAGTTAGTATGGTTAAATATCGATCATATGTGTTTGGATTGTCTTTACCGACTTAAAAGTGTTTGAAAGGTTAAAAATATTTAGCATTTTTTGTCAAAAACTATGGAGACAAGACTTATTACATGTAACATTGTAACTTTTTGAATAAAAAATCTAATATATAACGACAAGTGTGCATTTTATATGTGTGTATTAATATGTTTTAGAACCTATTTACTATTTTATTTTTATTTCATGTATGATAATAAAATAGAATGTAGTTGAAGAATGCAAATGTGGTTTATTGATTTGTTACATGTTTTTTATTGGTACTTTTTTTAATTTGTAGTACTTGAAGTTGATTTATGTTTTGAAATGTATAACTTAAGTGATGTTGTTGACTCGTTGTACAGCTCTTTTTTTTTTTTTTTGGATTTATTGCTAATCATCATCCGTTGATTACTTAAGTTCGAAATTTATATTTAAATATATGCGTTTTTTTAGGCGTGACCCGTTAGTGATCCGTTTGAACCTGGATATGTTGGGACAAGTTTACATTTACAAATTTACTGGCCTTATAGGGTCACAACCCGATAGGGCTAGGGCTAGGGTTGTCATAATTAACATCTAAACAAACGATTAGTTGGGTATGAGCTTTTTTGTCCATGTAGGCATTAGGCAATGTACTCAAATAAACGAGCGAGTGAGCGTCCAATTGACAACACGTGCATAAATGACGGGTCATAAGTGGGTTAGTCTGTCATGGGACCATTGATCCATGAGTATGGGATTTTTTTTAGTTCCTTGTAATTTCAAAATTTAAACCATGGCCGCTATCATCACCATTACTACTTTACCTATCCATCTCAATAAACATAAAAATACTAAGAAATAAAGTATAATGAATAATATTTGACAAAATACAATTCAAAAAACTTGACTAGTAAATAAAGATTGACTTTTCCATTTTGACCAAAAAGAAAAAAATGACAAATAAATAACGAAATGCGATGCTCACATTTTGGAGTACAAAAAATAACAAAAAAAATTGACATTTCAAAGTATTGTGAATTTATATGCTCATAGGTGCTCATTTTCGCTCATGTATAAAATTGGGCTTTTATGAGCATTGCTCCTTTATGCTAATTGAAAATTGGGAGAAAATCAGGTTGCTACCTTTTGGAGATATTATAAACTCTTCAGTCCACTTTTTTTTATTCAGTCGATAAAGTACAATTTTCGGACTAAAATGACAAAGATACCCTTAATGAACAAAAGACACGTGTACAAACCTTGCTCAAAATTAGGCATCGTAATGAAAAAGTTGGGCATCAGCTACTGGGCATCAGAGTAATATTGCTGGGCATCAAAGTAATATTACATGGGGATGGAAAAAAGTGTCTTACTTTTTCTCTCTCACCAGTATATTGGGAATGAAAAAAAGTATTTTTTCTCCAACTCTCTCTCTCTCTCTATCTCACACACACACACACACTCACACATTTTATCCTCATTAAAGGCTACACTAATGAGATATGAAAAAGGGAATATCATGCCAGGAGAAAAGGATTGTATCTAAATAAACAACATACATTAAGTAACAACTGACAGCTACCCCAACAGGTCAAGTATTAGCTGCTGAAACACTGCCAGTTGAATGCCACTATCGTCTTTAATTGTATTATCGCTCTTGGCATCGTTGATTTGGAATGATGCAACAAACCCACTTCTTGATTTGGAATACCGATGCATTGATTTGAATCGTGGTGCATCGATTTGAAATCCTAACGCAACGATTTGAAACCTCGACACACCAATTTATTATTATTTTAAAACCTAAATCGATCCGTTGATAAGTTCATTTTTCGGTGCCAGTCTATTTATACAAAATTTTGGAAATTTGCCCCTGAAAAAATTCGTAAACTAGAGATCTCAAATAGGAGGAAATTGTAATTTCAAAAAAGTTAATTAACCAGTTGAGTTGCTCTAATTTTCAACCTTTAATTTTCAACCTATCTCACCTTCACCCACTCAATCTGCAAAACACCATCATTGCAATGGGTCTTTATCTCATCTAAGCTTTTCCCAAAGGAAACCATACATGCATTCTCAATTTCTCAAGGTGATGCTAACAATTAATCGATAGCCGGCAGCTTTTTGAAAATGTTGCATCGAAATTTTCTACAATGCAAAATTTGAAGCATCGCGATGCAAGATTCCGCATAACTTATGCAATGCGATGCACTAAATAGTGTATAGCGATGCCCGCCCATTGTAGCGGTAATACTGTTTGATAGCTACATAAATGGCAGACTTTTCGTCTTATTCTTAGCTACATAAATGCTTCTCTCTCCTCAATAAATTATCTTTCTATCTCTTTAGTGTCTTTTTCTCTCTCATTCTCTTTTGACAGAAATGTCGATGCCCAATTCTTAGCTACATAAATGTTTCTCTCTCCTTATTAAATTATCTTTCTCTCTCTTTAGTGTCTTTCTCTCTCTCTCTCTCTCTCTCTCTCTCTATCTCTCATTCTCTTTTGACAGAAATGTCGATGCTATTGTACTTTACTAGGCATTTTTCACCTTTCACAGAAACTACTTCCACACTCCCTTAAAAAAAATTATGGCTGGTCTCAGAATCTCAAGATGGGCATTCACTGCCTATGATCACACAAAATCACAACCTTTCTCTTCCAATCAACATAGAAATTGTGGGCACTAGGAGACCTAGACCCGTCAAGACGAGAAGGGGACACCTTCGACCTTTCTATATAAGCAGCTGGAGAGGTTCTTACCTTTTGTGCCAAAAGAAAGAAATTTGGGGGTTTCGAACGTGAGACAATATCAAAGCGAGAGGTAATTCCTTAGTGATGAGCCCAAGATTTCCACTAATTTTTTCGGGAATTTTCTGTTATTTTGTGCTATTTTTGAGTTAATTATGCTTTGGAAATATTATTATTTGTGTTTTTGTGCTTAATGTAGGTTTCCATACATAATCAAGCTTTTATACGGTGTTTAGCACGAAGTTTGAGGTAATTCCGGGCTTAAAAGTTGAATTAGAAAATATTTGGACAACATCCGTTAAGTCCGTCAAGATATTCAAGGCAATTGAGGCTTAACAGAGGCTGAAAAAGCTAACTGAGGACCATTCTGCAAACCTGGAAGTGAGGTGGAAAGCGGCGCCAAGAAACAGGACTCCAGGGGCACCGGAGCAAATTTCAGAAGTTCAGGGGAGCTGACGCAATTATAAGAAAGGCATGTGTGTTGTCGGCTGACTACTGGTGACACTTGTCACCATCTGCCGCTCCTTTTCCACTCACCCAACCCGCGGTCTTCTTCCCGGATTGGGCTTGACCCGCGTGCACTCCAGCCCACCTGATCCATTTCCTCCTTTTCCAGCCCACCTCCACTCACAGCCTCAACTCGTTTCCAGCCCTGGGCAACCTGCGAAATTCCCTGATTCAGCCCCTGCTCCATGCGCGACCCATCAGCCTTATTTCTTCCCTTTTTGCCCCTAAATCTTCTATGCTCTTCCCAAAATACCCCTATGGCCTTCCAGCCTTTGTTTCCTTCTCTGTTAATTTCCAGGCAACTTCATTTCTTGAAGGAGAAGCCCCCATTTACGGGCATAAGCCCTAAATGGGGCACCAACCCCATTTCATCTCATTTTCTCACCAAATCTCTAATGATTGATCACCATTGAAGGTTTGGAGCTTCAAATCAAGGGCCAAGGATGCAATTGCAAAAGATTTCAACCCCGGATTCGAGCAACATTTGGTTTAATTATTTCAACCTATCTTTTGATATATTGTTGTATTTTCTTGGGATGATTTATTTTGTAATTGTTGAATTGGTTTGTGCTTCAATTATTTATGAAAATGCAATTATTTTTCTATGTCCAATGTAGTGCTTTAATTTAATTTATCTATTTATTTAGTACACATTTATGTTGTTTATTATTTTGTGAAATTAATGCTTTTAATTATCTGACCAATAATTAAATGATTTTTGGAAATATTTAGGATCCGCGAGAGCTATCTTTATATTTCAGACCAATCAATTTAATAGTTGGTGTTTTGTGACACACACCGATAGCCGTAATGAGACTAGATTTGACACGCGATTGAACCACCTTAGCCATTCGCGAGGTCGGGGAGGTTAGGGTTGACTATAAGATGCGAGAGTCCGTAGTTAACAAATTTTATTTGTCTCGGCTATCAACATGAATTGTAGAAACATATAGAGAGTTTCTTTTTGCAAAGTATTACACATGCGCTTTGTTATTATTGTGTCCTATTTCCCCGAGTAGCAGCTTGTGGAGTCCTATTTCTTTTTAGCATCATCATCTGTATATTGTACTTTGCTATTCTTATAAGATCGATTTTGTAAAGTTATTTAGACTTTACGGTCGGGTAGATACCTGAGTATTTGTATTGTTTTTTCTTGGGCCGATGAGTTATGTCATACCGTTATTCGTGGTTTTAATATTTATTTCAGATGTCTCCCGGGCACGCAGTAGCTTTGCGGCTTTTCTTTATTCTATTTGTTATTATTGTTGGTTAACCTCGATATGCTTTAGCCGTGGGTAATTGTTGTCAGGTTGGTTCTTTGTCGAAACGTCGGCCTGGAGTGCCTATGGTTTGTTCATCGTCTACAATATTACGGGACGCGAGTTTTTTCCCCCTTTGAGAGATAATGTCTCTCTTGGTTTCTTTGACTTTGGTTTCGAGCTTCATAACTCAAGACTTCATTTCCTTATTGCGTCCGCTAATTCGATTTTTGAAATCCCGTATTTTAGTACGACTTTATGTTCATGTTTAGAGCTTGTTAGCTCGACTATTCAACTTGCACTATTGTTTAACTAATGCTTGTCCTCTTCTTATGTTAGTTTCAGCGACACGGCCTTGGGATTTCGTGTTGGAATTCGGATCGGGTCGTTACACTATCACACACAAGTGATAAAGACCAAATCAAATGATGTAGTTCCTGATGCAGCTACATTAGGAGGTACATTCATCAGCAATTGAATTTTGTACAATTTTGCATCTATTCTTTTCTCAATCATACTTCTCTCCCGAGATCAAAATTTTACACATAACAGATTCCACATGTACTTTATTTCCATAGGAGTATAACTCTACTTTATTTCAAGTTATACAAACATGTCACTATGAACCTTTCACGCTATTACCAAGGATAGCCATTTTGCACAACATCAACCCAATGAAATCGAAAGATCCATAGTTCCAAGAAAGAATGACAACAAACATTGTTCATATGTATCTCTTTTCATTTAGGTAGCTTTCACACTTTTCTAGGGATATTTATTTTTCTATGAGAACCAAAGTTCCATAGTATCAAGATAAGATGCTACAACTCTTGTACTAAAGGTAGCTCTTTCCTTTGTGAACTTCAAACTTGTTCAAGAACTAGGAAAGAGAGTGAGAATTATAAACCAAATTCACAATTGGATTATAATGTAATTCCCAAGCAACAACATAATGTACAAACATGTGAGTCAATTGATCTAGAGTGCTCACTAAAATTACAATGCAAGGATGCCTATTTTTAAAAAAATACATTTAACTAAGTGTAGAGTTTCATAGCAAACGTACCAAGCTAAGATTGGAGAATCTCTAAAAAAACAACTCTTAGTAAAGATATCAACAAGTTGATTTTCAGTCCCTACATGTTCAATGCAAACAATCTCTTGTTTCACCAAGTCTGTAATTAGGGGTGTAAATCGAAACCACTGAACCAAACCAAACCGGTCGGTTTGGTTCGCTTATGGTCGAAGACGATTTGGTTTGAGTTTCAAATATTGGAAAACCACTCGGTTCGGCTCGGTTTGATTGTTTGAGAACACTATTATTTCTTTCATTGTTTGTCTTTATTTTAAAACTTGTATTTTAATCTTTAGGATTATTTTATTTTACAAGGTTATTATCTAATTTTGATTGTTTGAGGACTATTACTTCTTCTATTGTCGTGATTTCATGTTAGGTAAGTGAGAACAACAACGGGATTAAATGAAATGAGAGGAGTAATATTGGAAAGGCAACTAGGGAAATACATATGTAAGAGTACCCCTTCCCTCACCACATTATATTTAAAAGATAATGGTAAAACAAGTCAATTGAAGAATAATTTTGAAAGCAAACAATATCTTATCTTTCTGACATAAATGTAGTGAATGACCTACTCAATACTGAATGATGTATAAGCAAAAGAATGTAAACAAGTTACCGAATTATAGTAACAGTTGTGTATTATTCCAGTTAGGAATGATGGTTCGAAGGTTATTGCCTTCCCTCTTCAATTGGTCATGCGGTGCGGTACGTATAGAACTGCCTATATATTGAAAATATGATGAATATATAATATTATTGGAATAGGTTTATTTCAGCAAGATTAATGATCTTACCCTTCGATCTCCAGCTTCACCATCTATGAAAGGTTCAACCTCTTCATAAAAGACCACCCCCTGTTTGAATGGGTTGAGAGTAAGTGTATGCTTCGGAAATTCAAAAGTTCATCAACTGAGATGATTACATGAGTGGGAAAAGAAAAAAAAACTGTAGAGCAAGAAAACATCATAGCTATAACATTAAATATCACATGGAACTGTAACAATTATTTTAAAATGGACAAAAAATGAAATAAGGACAATTATTTGGAAACAGGCGCAGTATTAAAAAAGAAAACAAAAAGTAGTGAGAGAAGTATACATGCCCACTTGCGACAACTAGGAGTCTAGGACAAATTTTCCAAGCCAGAAATATTAAAAATTGGAACTACAACCAAATATATTTGTACATGCTAAATGAAAGGCTAGTAAAGAGAGTCGAGCAAACCACCTTACACTAACATTATAAGTTCAGGCTACAAAAAGAGGTAATGTCTCACAACAAGAAAACGTAAATTTTTCTTACCTTCAATGATCCTCCCTTACAAATCCTACACTGTTCTAGTTCTAGTTTGGAAACGCATGGAGTATTAAAGAAGAAAACAAAAAGTAGTGAGAGAAGTACCCATGCCCACCTAGCGACAACTAGGGGCAAATTTTCCAAGCCAGAAATATTACAAATTGGAACTACAACCAAATATATGTGTACATGCTCAATGAAAGGAAACTATAAAGAGAGTTCATGCTACAAAAATAAGTAATCTCTCACAACAAGAAAACGTAAATATTTGTTACCTTCAATGATCCTCCCATGTACAAATCCTACACTGTTGTAGTTTGGAAACGGAGGACAATTACTATTTTTTTTTTGATAAGTAAATAATATATAAAAAAGCATCAAAAGAGGTAATGCGTCCATTGTACATTAGAAGTATACCTAATCAAAATGATTAACCAATGTCTATACTATTTACAAAATCTACAATAGCAGTGTTGAGACTAGAAGTAGAGTGATCAGCCTCGGAACACCAAGCCAGAGATATTAAAAACTTGAACTACAACTAAATATATGTGTACATGCTCAATGAAAGGCAACTATAAAGAGAGTCGAGCAAACCACCTTACACTAACATTATAAGTTCAGGCTAAAAAAAGAAGTGATGTTTCACAACAAGAAAACGTAAATTTTTCTTACCTTCAATGATCCTCCCATGTACAAATCCTATACTATATTGCATTCAAATTGACGATGACATCATCACCACTCACAACTTTCTCTTCCTCATCCATTTCATCTCCACCACCAAAAAACCTAGAGGAAACTTCAGTATCGGGAGGGACAAAGAGAGAGAGAGAGAGAGAGAGAGAGAGAGAGAGAGAGAGAGAGAGAGAGAGAGAGTTTCATATATGTAAGCTTCAGACAAACTCTTTTAGAAACGCGCCTCCGAGGTTGGTTGGTTCCTCTGCAAGTTTCTAGAAAACATAGTAATTTACGTATACATGAGGTAAAGTAAAAGTGAGTGATAGAGAATGAGTTCTTCACATCTACAAGCTTTTGGCCAACTCTTTAGGAGACAGGCGCCCGAGGTAAGTTCATCTGCAAGCTTCTGGCCAACTCATTGAGTAAAACATTATTGAGCATGAGTGAGATTGAGTAGTATACAAACATATATATATATATATATATATATATATATATATATATAGAGAGAGAGAGAGAGAGTTCTAAAGATCTCCAAGCTTCCGCTACTTTAAACAAGCACCACTCAGTGCTGTTTCCGGCCAACTTCTTGAGGCACACGCCCCTTAGATATGTTCGTGTGTAAGCGTCCAACTCATTAAATATACATGAGTGAGAATGGTTGAAAATGAAGAGAGAGAGAGAGAGAGAGAGAGAGAGAGAGAGAGAGAGAGAGAGAGTTCTTCAAATCTGGAAGCATTCGGCCAACTCCTTAAGCTAAATGCCCCCTGGTAGGTTTGTAAGCAAGCTTCTGGTTAACTGATCGAGTATTCACGAGTGAGAGTGAGTGGGAAAGGAGAGAGTTTGTAATTTAACATGGTAGCAGAGGAAACTTGTACATGAGTAGACTAGTAACCCTTAACATATTTTAGTTTAATTTTTAACATGTTGAGGCCTTATCTAAAATTTTAGATGAGTTTGAGTCAGGATTAAGTGATACCATTAGTCACTTGAACTTTCACCCATCAAGAAGTTTTACTTAAATAATTTCATCTTTGCTGTAGGAACCCTGTTGAGCATTTTTTTGAGCATGTGTCACTCACATGCAAAAATTTGCAAAGGGCCATGTATACGATCATCAAAATAAGGGGACAATGTGAAAATTTGAATACCATCATCTCCAACGGAATCATAAAAGACCTTGATACCATTAACTCAACGTGTATAATATCACCCACAAGCGGACAAATCACAAAACTTCCAAAATTCAAGGATCCTATGACAAGATTATACAAATAGTGAAAATAACCTACAAAATTTCAATGTGAAATAAAGGAATTAGGGACAGATCTTACTTGATTTGCAATATGAGGGATTTCAATTATCCCAAAACTTTGGATTTGTTGTGGTGGCGTGAGAGAGAATGGAGCCCTTGTATTATAATGCCGAACCGGTGAGATTGACAAAAAACCATGGAGACGGAGGCTTGCGACTTGGAGAAGGAGGCTGCCTCGTTGGAGTCGCCCGCAGCTTTGATAAATGGGGACAGAGGCGAAACTTGACATTAAGGATAGGGACCTCCAATGAGCAAAAAGGCTTTTTAGTGGTGAAACTATTTTGAGTTGGGGAGTCATGATTGGTTTGATCCCAAAAGCTTCGAGGACTAGTGGTTACTTAACCTAGTAACTTAACATGGTAAGTGTTGGAAGAATAAGGGTGCTAATTGTAACATCATGGATTATATATAAATACCAAAACCATGTTACGGCTTCCAAATCATACTCTCTATTCTTTTCTCCTTCTTTATTACTTAACATTGTATCGGAGGGCAAGGTCGGGGCGCTTTGCGTCATCCCGCTTGCATTTAATACCAATAGATTGTGAGTGCATTAAAATTGTCACTTTGGTTTGTGATGCCTAGTAAGGCATATTTGTTGATGTGTAGTGTTGTGGTGAGAAGTTGGGGAGTGATGATTGGTTTGGTCAAAGTTCGGGGACTAGTGGTTACTTAACCTAGTAACTTAACATGGTAAGTGTTGGAAAATAAGGGTGCTAATTGTAACATCATGGATTATATATAAATACCCTGGTTACGGCTTCCAAATCATACTCTCTATTCTTTTCTCCTTCTTTATTACTTAACATTGTATCAGAGGGTGTGGCAAGGTCGTGGGTTTGCGTCATCCCGCTTGCATTTAATACCCAAATAGATTGTGAGTGCATGTTGTCACTTTGTGTGGTTTGTGATGCCTAGTAAGGCATATTTGTTTCTCTCCGCGTGTTGACGGGTCACATGTTAAAGGGAATGTTGAGTTTGATATACATTCGGTCCTTACAATATATATCAAACTCAACACAACCCCTAACGTGTAACTGTCAACACGTGAAGGTCTACCATTAATCATCACACCATTAATCATCAAAACATAAAAGTGTGACAACATACACTCACAATATTGGCTGACAAGCAAGATCGCTCAAACCCATGACTTTGCCAAATACCATATTAAGTTACTAACTAATCAAAAAAGCTTCGTTCCAACAATGTATATCAAACTCAACACAAACAAATACAAAATTATAGGAGAAGCTAGGGCAAGTAGCCAATACGTACGTAGAGGCGTTTGAGAGAGACATTACAGCTTCATTTCTTACCTGCCGAGTAGTATCATGCAAAAAAAATCATGTTTAACGATCTGTCTATAGGTACACGAGCAGCGAGTTTCATCGAGAGTTCTTCAAATCTGCAAGCTTTAAGCCCACTCATTAACTATACGAATGATTGTGAATGAGTTAGAGAGTGCAAGAGAACTTTTTGCTTCAGGTTTAATCAAGTTAGTGGGTTTAACCCAACTTAACCCGCCAAATTTATTAGATTGGGTTGGATTGGGAAATTAGTGGGTTGTGTCGGGTGGGTTAATGGGTAATGAGTCCCAATTGACAGGCCAAGTAACATGTATTCCATGATTGCTAATTTTCTCCAGAGATCATTTCAAAATTAATTTGGATACTCGAGTAAATTATACATGATATGTCTAAAACACGAGCATTCAAACAAAGACTAGGTTTAGAATGATTATCCTTTTGCATCTTTTACAAAATGTCTTGTTATCGAATGATGTACATTGTGCACCATTATGGCGTTTTGTTCCGGGTACCCTTTGTAGGGTACACAAATCCTGGAATCTGATAATTCCACCTTAATGCTACAGTGCCATAGGTGCTACTTCTATTGGGTGTGAAGAAGATGATTTACTTACAGTACATGCACATATCAAGATGAACAGCACGTTAACCATCTCCTTCAGTCTCTGCCCACTCCTCGGGAGGGAGGAGAAATTCATAGTCCTCTTGATCACTCCAAAGTACCTACCGCCCAGAGAAATTACATTAGCCAAAGGCAGGGCAGTTTGAAAAATAATAAAAGAAACACAAGAACAAAATTATTTTCATCATTACCTTGTCAATAACACCAAACTTCATAGCCATAGCCATCGACATACTTCAAATAATATCAAAGCAGGATTCTTTGTTTTGGTTACCGGTGGTTGAGGGTGGGTGGATTCCCTCTCTAACTCAATCTCAATGGGTGCGCTACTACAGGGAAGACTAAAAATCTATTTATTTCTCTATTGTTTTTTCTTTGACTTCTAATTGAGACTTGAAGCATTAGCCGGAGTGAAGACAAGACCAGGAAGCCAAAGCTAGGAGCATACGAGTGTCGGTCCAAGTCACTTTGCTGTCAGTGTGACCACCATCAGACCAATTGCTTTATGTTTACAAGGTTTACGTGCCTTCAATTATTTCCCAATTGTCAAATAGAGAAACTTATAAACGAAAAATAAAAAACAATTCGTTTAATTAAGTGACTAATAGAGTTACTTCTTTCAACGTGCCAATGAATCATGAAATAAGAATTATAAGCAACTGTGGATAAGAAATCAACCATTACCACCGGAATGAAAATGCATACCTGAGAGAAAACAAAACAAGAAAGATACAAACTTTTCAGATCTAGTAAACAGAAAATGAATGAAAATAAACTCGAAGCACAACATATATTCTCACTGAATGCGATCACCATTGTGATGACATCATTGAACACGATTTCTCTCTTGAAATCGTTAGCCCTCTTATGAGACGCCCTCCTCTTTATATAGGCTTCAAGAGAGACCTAAAAAACTTGGGCACAAAGAAAAGAACTTTCCAAAACTTATTAGGAGTTAGTGCATGAAACCAACACAATCTAGGGCAACACAAATACTTTCCAAAGTCTAAGAGGCCGGCTCCTACAAAGTAGGATACAGTTTTTGCAAGTCTTTCCATACAATCACAATACTACAAAAATATTAACTTTCCGTATAAAAGATTAATGCCTAGAAAAGTAATAATTAATAGTTAAAATAGCAAGAAAGGAACAAAATAAAAATAAAAATCATTTAAATAAACTTGGGACCGGAATTCCCAACAATCTCTCCATTTTTGCCTTTCTAGTCAAAAACACAATAATCAAATAATATAAACTTGTGTAGAATTAAACATTAAAAACTCCCCCTTTATTAACCATTATTAGGATAACTTCCCATTAATCAACCATGTATAAGCACTTCCTAAACCTTAAGTGAACTTAATTAAAGAACTCATAAAACACACTCATAAGATAAACTATCGTCGTAAAATCCTCACGGACATTAGAAATTTAAAACTACTCGGATCATTAGGATAACAGATCAACACAACCATCAACTCCCCTTAAATTCAACCACCATCCTCAACATTATTATCATTACAGCTACACGCAAAGATCCCCCGAGCAGCAACAGTTTAGCCTTCTCCTTATTTTTCACCCACTTGATTTTGACGAGAAAGTAAAGCTTAGAAACGATCATGAGACGAAGTGAGATGGGGTTAAGGTTGAGTTGACATACTCAAATAGCTCCAAAAGGTCTTCGGAATTCTAATCATCACAATCAAGCTATTCTTGCACAAAAGTTTGAGACCGAGAAATTTGGGAGCTTAGACGGGACGAGGAGACTAAATGTGACCGTCCAATGTGATCATAGTGAGCATCAATCTGATTACGAGGAACCCGGTAAGAACACTAGTACAAGTAGGTAGGCCCGGCAATTGGGTCATTGGAATAGGTAATGGGTAACAAGTCAAACCCATTAGAACCCAAATGTCAAACGGGTTGAAATGGGTCAGTTGAAACAAAAAAATCCCCCAAAAACATAAATTTATAGTATAAAAAGTCACGGTCGAAATGGGTAACACCGGACTGCACAACCCAAAAATATTAATGGGTAACGGGTAATGGTTACAATTATCGGGCCTACGAGTAGGTAAAGGAACATCAATGGGTACGAGCAAGGTTTTTCTCCTCGTAGGGACGACCATGAGAAGCTTCACCATGTTCCTTAGCGGCACAAGAAAACGCCATCTTAGCAAAAACCGCAAAAGGGTTTTGAAAACTAGGAAGCTATGAAAATATGAAAGATAAGAGGAGTATTTATATAAGTACGTGAGGTGGTCGAGTATGGTTAAAAAACACAACTAGAATCCTTGTAGGACAAGGTAACCCAAAAATATGGAAAGATAAAGTAGGAAAAAAAGTAAATCCAAGCAAGGAATGGATTCACACAAAGATAGCCAACTTAGTTCACATGCTTCACTTACCAAATATTATGACAATCAGGCGAATTCTTTTAGAAATTTCCTACACAAATTCCTTAGATCAGCCCATTTTTATTAAACATCAATTATTTTTAATAATAGAGAGGAATTTCACACGAAAGCGTACATGATCACTGAACTTCAGAAAACACACAAATTCACCAAGAATGCATGTCCTATTTTTATGCCCAAAAAATATGGAAGTGTATAAAAGTAAAAATATTCGCACACATGTGATATGGACCGTATGATGTCAATGTTTCCGTAAATGTCATCCCATTGGTTGCTACATTCAGTAACTACCCTGCTAATGGATGAGGAGCAAAGGGTCGTGGTCCTCTACTTTGGGAAATGGATGGATCTCTCTCTCTCTCTCCGCCACTCTCTTGCACTATAACACACGATTAAGGTTTAATTTGGAGATCGACAGGGCAGTTTAATTTCTTCCTTTCATCGGCTAAGTACTTCCTTTCCAGTTAATGAACAAGTAAGTATTTTCAGAAATTGCTACTATGAGGTCTTAAGTGCAATATTCAAGTCTCAATTGGGTTCAAGTATTTATTCATTCTCCATTTTTCTAGTTGCAAAGGAATTGTAACTTAGGATTATTATGCTTAATTATTATGCTTAATTAATTTCTAGGGCCCAGATTTTAGTTAAACATTTTAATCTATTGCTAGTTAAGAACCCGTTGATCCGTAATTGTCTTCAGGTTCTAACGTAGTAGCGAGTGACACACCGTTTAGGCATCACAAGCATATTATTGTCTAGAACCGGGTTTCTCTTATCTTAAAGCTTTCAAAACTTCTCCCACAACTTCCAATTATGCAAATCTCAACTGTTCTCACGGGTATCGCTCAAAGCACACAATTGTTTGAACATGGGATATGTATCATGAAACACTCAACTCACACAACAGGGCGACATTACCATATGCTTGCAACTTGATCAAATCTCCATCACTAAAAATGAGTTCACATGCACCAATCAAAAGGACTTTTAAAGGGTCGTAACGGGGCTAAGGATATAAAGGTATGATATAAGGGATAAAGCGGGTTAACATGTCAAGAACGTGCACAAAAACCACACATCATAACCAACTCATCCATTGACATAAAGCACCGACTATAAGTAGCTAGTGTTTTAATTATAGCGAATCTAATGCACTGTGTATACTATGATAGCTCATGCTCATCCTCCTCAGGAAGCAATACTACTCTCTTTTGACCGGAAGAGTAGCAGCCACCAAACATTTTTATCTCTTTTTTTTTCTTTTTCCGACCTGCTGCTATCTTTCATTTCCTTTTTCTAGAGGCTCAACTTTTTTACTTACACAGAACATGTTTTATACAAACAAGATGAGAGATTCTATACTTAACATGATCTTTATGCAATTCTTGACATTGGGTTTAAGCAAAATGAAGGTCGAAATGAAAGGCTACAGGTTAGATTTTTATGGTTAAAACAAGGAAATGGGCAAGGCTCAAAAAGTAAGGGAAACATGATGTGGATAGGATAGAAAGAGAGCCAAAAATGGTGATTCCTAAGGGCCTTCCTATTGGCGCAATGAACTCAATATGTGACCTTGACATGAATAAAAGATGCAAGTTCTAAAATGTACACCCGAGTGTGAGAATCACTCAAAGAATAACCGAGAGCAAAGTATATGAAATGCTCCATTTTCGGCTCAAAAGCTCCTCACTTGAAAAGTTAAATAGTTGAAACTTTGCAATTCTATCAGTTGAAGGAATAATCTATTTTTATATTTTATTTTTTTTGTAAACATGCGCGTCAATAGGAAGATAATGCAAATCATTCATCAAGACTATCTCACCAAAACATGAAAATGCACATTAAATACCAGGTTCCACAACAATGCCAACTTTATTTCTACCAACCCAAAACATGTTCAGAAAACCAAGATCCACAAGAAGATTCAAAACTTGCATCAAAATTGTTTCATCAAAAACCCAAATTTTTTTCTTTCGCCAAAACCCAACTGCACAATATACCCACCACTACAACCAACCCCCAAACAACACACCAACTATAACCAGCCCCCAAAATCCCCCCACTCTTAAACTAGACATTGTCTTCGATGCGCAAAATACGATAAAAAGCAAAAATCTGCACAATAAGAAAAAGCAAGAGAGGGGAAAAACTACTTTAAACTGACCAAAATGGGATGCCTGCAAGGACTGTATAGAAGATGTAACCGATGTAGTCAAATGTGCTAACTCTTGTTTAACCTCATGCATCGAGGTCTCAAGAGCAATCAGCCGTGCAAGGACTCTTGTTTCGTGACCCACACTTGGAGCAGGCTCGCCGTGACCACCGTCTGCAAAACCTACAATAGGCAAGATAAGCTTGGATGGTGGAACATCCGGCTGGGGGTTCTCGACTTCCTTGTCATCAAAAAGAATCATTTTCATTCTTGTCAGACATTCAACATTTAAAGGCTCACAACTGCAAGCAATATGCATGTCATGTGAAGATAAATCCAACACACCTAGGTTGACAGCAAGCATAGTAATAACCGATCCCAAAATTAAAGACCTTTTTTTCTTGTTAATGACACTCATGAATTGGCTGGCCAACCAATATCCCAAATTGATTTTCCTGCCATTCAACATACTCCACACAAAAAAATTCAGGCTTGGAACAGGTATTAGACCCATCCCTGCGTCCAGAAAAACTATACGCCAAAAATTTGTGGATTATTTGTGAAGCAGGACTTATGAGAAAAACACTTTTCGCCAAATTGGGTTGGTAAGGTTTACGGTCAGTCAACAGAGATTTCCAAATATCAGCACAGGAAGCTTCAAAAATTTTGGGATATTCACAATAGGCAAGGCGCCTTTTTCCTCAATTCGATTATCCCCACACAGAAAACCCAATGCATTATTGAAATCATTTAGGGAGAAATTGAAAACCTTGCCCATTATTTGGAATCTGATAGACTTGGGCAAATCCGGGTTTTCAATGGCAGCAGAAGAAAAGTCATACGTGCAATAAAACTCCCTAGTTAATTCAACAAAAGCCGGGAATTCAAAATTCAGAAACATGTCCCAGCCTATGGCATGCATATAAGCAGTAACTTGCATATTCCCACCTAGCAAAGTCAATGTCGAAGAATCGAAATACTGATTACTGACTACTGACTGCCTTCCCTTGTGGAACCCTTCGGCGTTTCCGACTAGCAAGAGGTTTCAAGGAAGATGCCAAATGGAAAATTGGCAAAGGGGAGGGAATAGGAGGGGAGGGCTTTGTTGGAGGCCTGGGAGCAGCGGAAGGACCGGCATACGCAGAGGGGGCTGTTGAAGGAGGTATTCTGGAGAAAATGGTGAATCCCAACAGGAAGGATTGGAGTTCAAGGTTGGATGACGCACTTTGGGCGTATCTCACTTCCTATAAATCGCCAATTGGTATGTCCCCATATCGATTGGTGTTTGGTATGTTTGCAGCTACAAGAGTTAGAGGAATTGAGATTAAAAGCCTATGACAGTGCTAGGTTTTATACGAAGAAAAATAAAAAGTTTCATGACAATTTGATTCGCCGAAAAAATTTCATTGTGGGACAAAAGGTTCTTTTTAATTCAAGGCTGAAATCTCGTTGAAGTCTCGTTGGTCAGGCCCATTTATGTGGTGAGTATTCTTTCAAACGGAGTGTTTGAAATTCAAAGTTCACAAACGGACAAGGTTTTTAAGGTAAATGGTCATCGGTTGAAACCGAATATGAGAATGTTGATGTCTCTAGAACAATTAAAGAAATCAGTTTGGTCTACCCTATTAATGAGTATGAGGGTGGGCGTTGGGTCTAGATACAGACATTAAATAACGTCGCTAGTTGGGAAGCAGCCCAACAATTTTACATGTTTTATTTTCTATTTTTCTAGGATTTAAATTTATTAATTTGTGTTTTTTTTCATCCTGTTTTTAGTTTTGTTTTTGCAGTAGCAGGTGTTGGATTTGATGAAAGAAAAGAATTAAGGATGTCTGAAATGTTGGTAGCAGGACCTTTAAGTTTGTGAGAATTGATGGCAGATTGTTCAAGTTTGGAGCACTATGGGGGGTTCGCATGCAATTGTTGAAAAGTAAGGGGAAGCGGGTGAACTACTGAGGGAAAAGGGGTAAAAATCCCTAAATTCACATTTGTGAATTTTACCCATTCTACTTGCCGCTTCCAGTTTCTCACGGCGATCTCTTGCGATCTCTTCTCCAAGCCCCGCCTCCTTTAAAGCTTCGTCATTCCTGCCATGGCTCCTAAGCAATGCAATGCTCCTGTTTCGGCCAAGCCTCGTCGTTCTAGCCGTTTGCGCGCCACAATCGCCCGTACGGCAATCCCTTCAAAACAGACAGTGGAGATTTCATCTTCAAATTCTTCTTCCATTCCGCCGCCTCCGCCTGTTCAGCCACCGCCGTCTTCGACAATCCAGGTTCCCCCTTCTACATCCTCTTCAAGTTCCGGCAGTGCTTACATTCCCCCGCCTGAAACGTCAGCCTCTTCAGGTACTCAATCCATCCCCTCTCCTCCGTCTCCTTCCCAAGCCTCGGGCCCTCTTCCAAACTCCACAATACCTCCTTCAACAGCCCCCTCTGCGTCTGCAGGCCTCCAATTCCCGAGCCTCTGCCAATTTTCCATTTGGCATCTTCCTTGAAACCTCTTGCTAGTCGGAAACGCCGAAGGGGAATTGGTCACTAATCAGTTCGGAGGTTGCATCCAGTTTCGTTCAAAAACAGCAATTGGTCGCTGGAAGTTTTTTCTTCCCAAAAAAATAGTGCCCTGTAAGTATTTTGATTCTTCTACATTGACTCTGCTAGGTGTGAATATGCAAGTTACTGCTTATATGCATGGCTGGGACATGTTTCTGAATTTTGAATTCTCGGCTTTTGTTGAATGAACTAGGGGAGTTTTATTGCACGTATGACTTTTCTTCCGCTGCCATTGAAAACCCGGATTTGCCCAAGTCTATCAGATTCCGAATAATGGGCAAGGTCTTCAATTTCTCCCTAAATGATTTCAATAATGCATTGGGTTTTCTGTGTGGAAAGGCGTGTCTTGCCTATTGTGAATATCCCAAAAATTTTGAATTCCCGGCTTCCTGTGCTGATATTTGGAAATCACCCTAATGATTGCAATAATGCATTTGGCGAAAAGTGTTTTTCTCATAAGTCCTGCTTCACAAATAATTCACAAATTGTTGGCGTATAGTTTTTCTGGACGCAGGGATGGGTCTAATACCTGTTCCAAACCTGAATTATTTTTTGTGGAGTATGTTGAATGACAGGAAAGTCAATTTGGGATATTGGTTGGCCAGCCAATTCATGAGTGTCATTAACAAGAAAAAAAGGTCTTTAATTTTGGGATCAGTTATTACTATGCTTGTTGTCAACCTACGTGTGTTGGATTTATCTTCTCATGACATGCATATTGCTTGCAGTTGTGAGCCTTTAAATGTTGAATGTCTGACAAGAATGAAAATGATTCTTTTCTATGACAAGGAAGTCGAGAACCCACAACCGGATGTTCCACCATCCGAGCTTATCTTGCCTATTGCAGGTTCTGCAGACGATGGTCACGGCGAGCCTGCTCCAAGTGTGGGTAACGAAACAAGAGTCCTTGCACGGCTGACTGCTCTTGAGACCTCGATGCATGAGGTTAAACAAGAGTTAATAAAGTTGGCATTGTTATGAAACCTGGTATTTAATGTGCATTTTCATGTTTTGGTGAGATAGTCTTGATGAATGATTAGCATTATCTTCCTAGATTTTCCTGGTATTGACGCGCATGCTTACAAAAAAAAATATATATATATATATAGATTATTCCTTCAACCGATAGAATTGCAAATCAACTGATGAGATTCTACACCTTTCAAGTGAGGAGCTTTTGAGCCTAAAATGGAGCATTTCATATACTTTGCTCTCAGTTATTCTTTGAGTGATTCTCACACTCGGGTGTACATTTTAGAACTTGCATCTTGTATACATGTCAAGGTCACATATTGAGTTCATTGCGCCAATAGGATTAAGGCCCTTAGGAATCCCCATTTTTGGCTCTCTTTCCATCCTACCCACATCATGTTTCCCTTACTTTTCGAGCCTTGCCCATTTCCTAGGGTTTTAGCCATAAAAATCTAACCTGTAGCCTTTCATTTCGACCTTCATTTTGCTTAACCCAATGTCAAGAATTGCATAAAGATCATGTGAAGTATAGAATCTCATCTTGTATGAATTCAGAGCTGCAAGTGATGGCTAATTGTTTGTATAAAGCATGTTCTGTGTAAGTAAAAAAGTTGAGCCTCTAGAAAGAGGAAATGAAAGATAGCAGCATGTCGGAAAAAGAAAGATAAAAAAAGAGAAAAAATGTTTGGTGAGTGCTACTTACTCTTCCGGTCGAGAGTAGTAACTTGATTACAAAGGAGGATGAGCATGAGTTATCATAGTATACACAGTGCATTAGATTCGCTATAATTAAAACACTAGCTACTTATAGTCGGTGCTTTATGTCAATGGATGAGTTGGTAATGATGTGTGGTTTTTGTGCACGTTCTTGACATGTTAACTCGCTTTATCCCTTATATCATACCTTTATACCCTTAGCCCCATTACAACCCTTTAAAAGTCCTTTTGATTGGTGCATGTGAACTCATTTTTAGTGATGGAGATTTGATCAAGTTCTGGCGTATGGTAATGTAAGCCTGTGTGTGAGTTGAGTATTTCATGATACATATCCCATGTTCAAACAATTGTGTTCTTTGAGCGATACCCGTGAGAACAGTTGAGATTTGCATAATTGGAAGTTGTGGGAGAAGTTTGGGTGCATGCGAGTCATCTTAATTTGGAGAAAATTATAGGATGCCAGTTACTTTGATTGAATTTTGATCTTGAAAATAAGAATGCATATTGGATACCAAGTTTTGAAGCAATGTAATTTTTTTTCTGGGTTGGTTGGTTGGTAAAAAAAAAACACATGTTCAGGAAAAGTTCAAATGCTTGAGGACAAACATGGTTCAAGTGTGGGGGAATTTTTGATAGCTTTAAAATAAGTACAACATTTAGTATGGTTTTGCACTTTGATTTTAAGGGAAATGTTGTACTTTCATGAGTATTTTGCATCTTTGGTGTTCCCAGGTTTTAAGGAAGATGGATGGAAGAAAAGAAGAAACAATGGCAGATTAAGAGGAAAATTCAAGTACTAAATGGGCATTTGCTAATTCAGGAAACACTGTAAACTGGGACAAAAGTGAAGTGTTGTGTTTTTGAGTTAGAGGCTAAAGGCAGTGTTAGAAGGCATTGTAGACTTTTTATTAAGTTCGAATTTCAGAGATTCATTAAATCCTTATGGATTAAAACATCTTTTTGTTAAATTTAATTCATTCTATGTAAATGTTGGGGAGAATTAGTCAAAGAGGGGATTTAGGGATTTTTGAAGCATCGATAGCTTACTAATGGATGAGGAGCAAAGGGTCGTGGTCCTCTACTTTTGGGGAAATGACTGAGCAGTTAAGTGAGATAGCTATAAATAGCGGGATCTATCTCTCTCTCTCTCTCAAAGTCGCTCACTCTCTCTTGGAATTGTAACTTAGGATTATTATGCTTAATTAATTTCTAGGGCCCAGATTTTAGTTAAAACTTTTTTTTTGATAAGTGATTTTAGTTTAACATTTTAATCCATTGCTAGTTAAGAATCATTGATCCGTAATTGTCTTCGGGTTCTAACGTAGTAGCGAGTGACACACCGTTTAGGCATCACAAGCAAATTTGGTTTGTGTTGCGAGAATGAGTACTCTAGGCTAAATGATATTACTTTAATATTATTGTTGTCTAGAACCAGGTTTCTCTTATCTTAAAGCTTTCAAAACATTAAATCTTTTGATTAGAGAATAATTAGCGAGCTTCTCCTAATTATTGAATCCATAAGGAGAAATTGGGTGTTAGGCGTTTGTCGACAACTATAACTGGTTTATTTGCAATCAATTGAGTCGGTTTGGAATCAATGATCAGTAGATAATTTTTGGAATTGCATCAGTTCATTAACTCGACCTTTATCATAATTGAATTAAATTTTTTTATTGTTTGCTTTCTTTAAGTCTATAAATTTCATATTTTATTTCATTCAAGGTTAGTCGTTAGTTAGTTTAAAACCTCAAATCACTGTCTTGGTTGCTATATAAAATTCTTAAGGACATAAATACAACGTTCCTTGTGGATACGAACCTTACTACCCTATACTTGTTATTGGGGAAGAGGAGAATAAATTTTGACGGTTTGACACCCGCCATATATCATTGTGTTTGTTCTGATAGAGTCTTCGTAAATCTTTGTGGGTAGAGTTGAAATCATCTAGAAACAAATGGAAATTTCCGTGGTGTATTGGTGGGGACTTGAATGTTATTTGTTTCCCTCGGGACCGATCGGGGGCGTGTACTATTTCCAGTTCCATGACGGAGTTTAATGAATTCATTAATGAGAAGCAGCTAGTGGATCTCCAATTATCAGGAGGGGAGTTTACTTGGTTTAGAAGTGGTGATCGAAACCAATATTCGAGAATTGACATATTTTTAATCTCTATGGATTGGATGGGCTGTTTTGGCAACACTTATCAATCTTGTCTTCCCAGAACATTATCTGATCATGTGCCTATCATTGAAAATATGTGGTTGAAGGCTCCTGGTTTTGTGGAGTGGGTTTAGGGCGAAGTGGGATTCGTATAATCCTGATGGTAATCCTTGCGATAGGGTGGCTAAGAAGTTAAAAGTTGTTAAAGGAAGATCTTAAGATTTGGAACAGGGAAGTTTTTGGGAGGGTGGATATTGAAATTAAAAAAAAAACTATGGAGGAGATCAGTAGCCTCGATGGGAAAATTGAGTTGGGAGGTTTGAGTGAAGAGGAAGAGAAGCGTTGTGCAGAACTTAAAAGCAAGCTGGGGCGTCTCTTGATCAGTGAAGAGATTTGCTGGAAACAAAAGTCGAGGGTTCAATGGCTCAAGGAGGGGGTTAACAATACTAAGTTTTTCCATAGAATGGCGAGCACCCATAAAGCAGCAAACCAAATTCGGAAGATCAACAAGATGATGTGTCGTTGGTGGACAGAGATGAGATTAAAGAAGGCATCGTGGGTTTCTATAAAAACCTGTACTCAGATACATCAGTGGAAGCCCAGGTTAGATGGGGGGGGGTCAGAGTTCCTGGAGGAAGCGTTTTTGGAAGAAGTTTTAGCAGCTCTGCAAAGCATGGAGGGGGATAAAGCTCCGGTTCCAGATGGCTTTACGATGGGCTTCTTTCAGACCTGCTGGGAAGTGGTTCGGGATGATGTGATGAAAGTTTTTCAATATTTTGATGAGCATGAGAGTTTTGAAAAAAGCTTCAATGCCACATTCATTGCTCTAATCCCGAAGAGAAAAGGTGCGACTGACTTAAAGGATTACAGACCTACTAGCTTGATGAAAAGGGTGATTGGCAAAGGCATTTCAGAATCTCAACATATCTTTGTTGGAGATCGACAAATTATTGATGCATCCCTTATTGCTAATGAGGCAGTGGATTTTAGATTGAACAGCAGAATCCCAGGCTTAATGTGTAAATTAGACATTGAGAAAGCATACGACCATGTTGACCGGGAGTTTTTGCTCTATATTCTGGAGAGAATGGGGTTATGGACCTTATGGTCTGAAATGGAGGAAGTGGATTCGTTTCTGCATTTCTTCCGTCTCCGATTCTCAGTTTTGGTGAATGGGCAGCCTGCTGGATTTTTTGGTTCATTACCATCATGGAAGGGCTGAGTAAACTGCTGGATAAGGCAGTGTTGGGTAAATTCATTCAAGGTTTTGTTATTGGGCAGTATAGGGGGATAGAGATCTTAGTGACACACCTTCTGTTTCCTGATGATACGCTGAATGTCGTTTGGCGGGGTGGAAAAAATAGCTTTTGTCCAAACGGGGGTGGTCTCACGTTAATTAAAAGTACACTGTCCAATCTGCCCACTTATTTCTTATCTATGTTTGTGTTGCCCATCTCAGTTCATAATAGAATTGAGAAATTGGAAAGGGATTTTTTGTGGGAAGGCCAGGAGGAGGTTCGCAAATATCACTTGGTTAAGTGGGAGAATGTATGCTCCAGTTTGAAGGAAGGAGGTCTTGGGATCAAAAATCTAAAGGTCTTTAATAGTGCTTTGTTGGGCAAGTGGTTATGGCGATATGTGGGAGACAATGATAATCTGTGCAGGAAAGTAGTGGTCAGTAAGTTTGGTGGGGGAGACATGAGGTGGATTTCGAATGTTATTAATCTTCCGTATGGGGTGGGAGTTTGGAAAGGAATTAGAAAAGGGTGGGATCCTTTTGTGAGATGTCTTCGCTTTGACATAGGAGATGGGACTATGGTTATGTTTTGGAAAGATAAATGGTGCGGTGATGTAGAGCTGTGGAGATAGCCAGGAATAAGGATTGTTTGGTTAGTTCGGTGCTCCAAATGGAGGATGGCATAGGGGTCTGGAATCCTTTATTTCGGAGAAACTTCCACGACTGGGAATTGGAGCAGTTTCTGCAATTCTTTGAACTGATCCACTTCCAGGAGGTTGGTAGATTAAGAGAAGATAAGGTGTGGTGGAAGGGTACTAAAGCTAAATGTTTCACTGTTAAGTCATTTTATGATATACTTTTTCTTGTAGAGATTATACATTTGGAAGTCTAAAGCCCCCAGCCGAGTTGCTTTTTTTGCGTGGGAGGCCTGCGCAATGAGGCCATTCTTACCGGCGATAACTTGAGAAAATGTAATGTCACTTATGTTAATTGGTGCTTCATGTGTAAAGGGGATGAGGAGTCTACGAACCATCCCCGCTCATTCACTGCCCAATAGCAAAGGAATTATGGAGTCTCATCTATAGTCTTTTCAAAATTGCATGGTTTATGCCCCGTTCAGTGAAAGATGTTCTTTTGAGTTGGATGTTGTATAAAAGAGGGAGAAGGAATTGTATAAGGCACGCAGCCCCGCTGGGTATTTGCTGGATCATTTGGTGGGAAACAAATAGAAAGGTGTTTGAGAATGAGGAAAGGACAGTGGATAAGTTGAAGATATTAATTCTTCCCATATTGATTGTGTTAATAAGTTTTCTTTAGATTAGTCTTTTGTGTATACTCCTAGTATACAAGGACGTGTCACCTGCTTTGACACCGCTGGTATATAATATCTTATTTATCAAAAAAAAAAGAAAATATTGAAGTGCTAATTGTCAACAACAATGTAAAAAGATTGAAATTTTTCAAATTACAATGACCACAAAACAACTACAAAACATCTTATATTTACAAATACTAATGTAAGTAAATGACTACACAAAGTTCTTAGAACTTAGAACTAATGTTCAGTGGCAAACGCAAACAGTAATTTTTGGGACGGAGGGAGTACTAGTTATGCATGAATTAGCACACACTATCCTTGAAGAGATTCGCAGAATAGACAAACAAAAGTTAATTAACCTAAAAGGCAATTAAAAACTCCATTTTCACAAGTGATGACAGCTTTAAAAAACTCTGAAAATATACTTAATGTTTAGCTTGTGCATTTTAAAATACACAAATAAAAGCCTAATAAATGGTTTTTCATTAATGGAAGAGCAAACCTCAACTTAGTGATCATCCAGGTCAAAAACTCTTTTTAATTTTTCTGATGCAAGTAATATTGTACTACTAATAACACTTGTCCTTACTATCTATGCCCACGTTATATTGATTTTTCTTTATGTTGGCTAGTTTTATGGACTTTTTCATGACCTGCATCTTCAAAAGGAAGGAAACGGTTAGGACGTTGTATTTAAGATACTTTTGATGATGTTGATTAGGTTAGAATTAATCCCTGAAATTACTAGAATAATCATGAACAAAGAGTTAACTGCATTATAGGGTCTAATGTTGACACACGCATTTTCGTGTTTTGTATTAAATTAATGAAGGTTCTAACTTAACCTAAAATGCAATTAAACCACGTGACAACCTCCAGGAATCAAAATTTCATAACAAATTAACAAAAAAGAAAATCAATGTCAACCTCTAACTGATACATTTTATATCATACGAAGGATCGTAACATTCTTATATGTACGACACTCTATTAAAAATATTTAAAAACTTATTTATATCGACAAAATCAATGGAATTTAGAAACTTTTTCAAACTGATATAATCAATCAAGATGTAAGAAATCCAAAAGTTTGAGATTAAATATTTTTTAAAAATTTAAAAAAAAATGAACTTTGAAGAAAGTTTTGAATATCTAAATCTCATTAAAACAAATAATTAGACGGAATAAAGAAAAAAACTATTCATTTTGCAGGATCTAACCGAAATGATTCCAAGGCACGCTTCTGGTACAAGGATTCTGCCATGTCAATGTACCTGAAAGCAGAACCTCATAAGAGAAATACTCAAGCTGGAAATGTAGACTTAAAAAGGTAAATGGATTAACAACTTGTACATGCAAATGCTAACCAAATTCTGAATCATTAACCGAAATGCTTCCAAGCACACTTCTGGCACAAGGATTCTGCCATGTCAATGTGTACCTGAAAGCAGAACCTCATAAGAGCAATACTCAAGCTGGAAATGTAGACTTAAAAAGGTAAATGGATTAACAACTTGTACATGCAAATGTTAACCAATGTCATATGGATTACACATTCAGAATACACATGAGAAGCTATAAGAAAGAAAAACAACATTGAGAGTCGTTAGCATACTCATTTCCTCCGTAATATCTGGCACCTGGATACCCTTCACTGTATTAGTTAGTCATTACAGACCCAACTGCTTGCACCACAGAGACAGAAGTAAAATTCTCCAGGGGAATAAGTTCAAGTCCCTATATGAACAAAATAGGAATTCACTTAGTCATTGAGAACCAAAACGGAAAGCAAATTTAATGCAAGTATAAAGAGAATAAACTTGTGAGTGTGCAAGTGTGTTTGTAGTATCCACTTATATATCATCAAAAAACTGAGTGAGGAGGACATAAAACCCAAAACCGGATATTTGTGCTTTTAACAAACAAGAGTAAAGATTGAAAAGAACACAACTCTTAAGGCTTACAGTCTAACTCCACCAGCTGGAGCTGCCAGGGAAAAAAAATCTGAATCAACAGAAACTATGAAATAAGCTTTATTGCTTGAAAGATAAAAAAAATGAAAAATGAAAAAAAAATGCTAACTAAAAGAAAAAAAAACTATCCGCTTATTATACTAACTAATAATTAGACTGAATAAAGAAAAAAACTATCCATCAAAATGTAAACCAAACACACACACACACACACACAAAGATTCCCAACTAGCTAAAAGAAACATGTCAATTCAAGAACCCTGATACCATCCAATCTCTAAATTTTCGTGTGTGTGTGTTGTAAGAGTGTGTCTAAGAGAGAAATACCAGAAACCAACCACACACTGACACCCACAATTATAATAACTTTTTCTTTTTTGATAAGTAAGAGTAATATTAAATTGAATTGCAGCCTAGAAAAGAAAACCCAAGTTCCATAAAACTTGAATTACAAAAAACCACAATTATATTAACCAATAATTAGACAGGTATATTGAAAAAATATATATATCTATCAAAATGCAAACCAAAAAAACAGACACAAAGCATGCCAACTAAGTAGAAGAAACATATAAATTCAAGAACCCTGTTTCCATCTAGTCTCAAAATTCTTGTGTGCCAGATAGAGAGAGAGTGTAAGAGTGAGTGAGCGAGTGTAAGAGAGTGAAATTACCAGAAATCAACCACACACAGACACCCACATAATATCCGAATTAAATAGATCATAAATATCAAATATTTCACGAACCCTAATCAAAATTCAATATCACAAGAATTCACGAGAGAGGGAAATTACCGGAAGACAAATCAATAATGAAGAAGAGGGATGCGAAGATGGTATCTGAGATGTTCCGGTTCCAGTTCCAGGGTGATGTTGCAATCTGGGTGTCGAATTGGGGTTGTGAAATACAGGCGGGTTGTTAACATCTGCTTTGGTTTCTTCTTACTTTGTCAGCCATCGCAATGTACCTATCCCGTCTAGAATGAGAGAGGGAGGAGAGCGAGAAGAGGGAGGAGAGAGAGAAGAGAGGGTTTTCTGTGTGTCTAAGAGAAATGGGACAGCGAATTGGTTTTTTTATTTCTGTGTCCAATTGGAAAAGTCGACCGTTGCAAGTACTTCCCCGATTAAGAAAAGTCAATTTACCATACCGCCCTTCCTTCTCAATTAAAAGAAAGAAAAAAATAGGTATTTTTTACCATTACACTCAAAACAATCTATCCCTAAAATTGAAATCATCTCTATTAGAACATCCTCGATGTTCAATATTCGTATACATCTTCTTAACTGGGTCTCACTGGCACATATATATTTTTCTCTTCTTATTCCATTTAATAATATATATTCTCATTCTTAATTTTTTTAACATCTTATATTAGTTTGGTCTCACTGTCACCTCATTAACTTTACACTTCAATCTTATTTTTATATTTTTCAAACAAATAAATTTATTTAATATATTTCATATTTAAATATTCTGTATATATAAATTAATTTATAAATAAAGAAGTTAATGAATTTATAAATAATAAATTAGTCATAAATTATATAATTCATAATTTAAATAATAAATAAAGGTTAAAACACAAATAAAGATGAATTTATAAATAAAAACAAATTTCAATTTGACCCACAACGGTACAGAGGAATGGTACAAAGGCTTGATTTAAAAAAAAAAAGACAAAAAGAAATTCAAATCAAAACCAAGAATTCAGGCGTTGGGCCCACGTCGAACCGCTTCACATGCCCCCTCCCCTGCGCGTGAGGTGCACGCGCCAGCTTTGGGCCAACGGTGCACCATACCGCCCCCACTCTCCCCTATTCTTTTATCCTAGTTTTTTCTTCTTAAATAGGAAGATCAAACCCTCTCTCTCCTACATGGCAAGTATAAGAATATCTCTCTAATTGTATACTTTTCTCTTCTTAATAAGAAGAATCTTTTGTATACAATGGCGATGCTCTTAGTTCTTGAGTCCGCCCTCGAGTCTCAGCTGGCCACCAGGCGTTTTTCATTCTTTCTTTTGGATTTCTCTCCTAGATCAAGCCATGGTTTGACGATGCGTTTTTATTCTCAATATAGCCGCCAGCCCTCGGCGATTTTCTAAAATTTTGGCAAAGAAGTAGGCAACTTTTTTAATAATTTAACAAAAAAATAGTGATTTCGGTTTAAAATGTTAATGAGAGAGAGGTGAGGGTTTTTTATTTCGGTTTGGCGTTTTTATTTTTGCAACCCAATTGGAAAATTCGACCGTTGCCATTAATGAGTTACTTCACACCAATCAATTAATATAAAACATTGGCTTATTATAAAATAAAATAAAATCATCTCTTTTAAGTTTTACAATTGTAATCCATTGGGTCAATCAATAACAATCTTTCCAGCAATTTGCTAGACAAAAATGTTTAGATCAATAAAGTTGTTTTTTTGGGTATGTTTGCACGTAACTTAGCTTAATTCACCTTCTTATGCAAGTTTAAAGGTGCACGTATTCAAGAGTTACTTCTCAAGTGGTGGACACAAAAATTGAATCCGAATAAATAGTATATGAAGCAAACTTAACTACCACTTGCAATATTACGTATACTTTCTAGTTGACATTTTTGGGTTTTGGTGGTGGTGGAAGGTTGGGATTGCAACGACAGTGGTGGGGAGTAGAAATGGAGAATTGTGGGGGGATTGAATAGTTGAAATTTTGAAGGGATTGCTTTTGATGTGTTTGGATGATGACAGTGTATGTGTGTGAAAGAGAGAGGGAATTAGTCTTCCTTTGTAAGTGTAACCGATAGAGAGAGAAATAAGGAGATAGAGAAACAGAGAGAGAGGCTGAGTGTACGAGGATGATGAAAAAATATCTATCATGAAAAGGACTAATTTGCCCTCTGAAAAATCCTCATGTGCAACTCATGTGTTCACTTAACGATAAGAAGCTAGCGACATCCAAAATAGAGACTAATAGCGTGCAAAAATGAAAGATATAGAGTGGTATACAAGTTTCAAAAGAGGGACTACCAGTGAGATTTGCAATAGTTCAGGACTAATGGTGAACTTAACCTTATTTTGAAATAGGGTTTCTAAATTCTCATTTTCTTCTCAAAGGTCCATAATCCAGATCGTGCATTGAATGTAAAACTGGCGGGTCAGCCGCCTTGTTCCAACCCACAACTAGCATGGGTCCAACCCATTTGACTCGTCTCTTAGTGGGTTCATGTTTTATCAACCCAACCCACCTCTTTTAGGTGGTGGGGAAAGCCAGCTCAACGTGTCCAACTCATTTTGATAGCTCTATGCATAACTATGTCATAGCATTTCATGTGGGGGGGGGGTGATTTTGTCTAATGTTCGACTTGCTTACCTTGACTCTCCACCCAACAATTTTTTGTTCCACCAAGTACACTTCAAACTTACACTCAAGTTTTTTTGAACCATTTTACTCTATATTTCCCTCATCCTTTTACCATCCTCATTATTTTTCTTATCGACCATGTGTTGGCGGTTCTAGGCTAAAAATGTCGCATCGGGCTAGCGAGTAGTGACCCTAAGCTACTCGAGGCTAAATTTTGGTTTTCAACTTAAACTTAATTTTGTTTTTTTAAAGAAAACAAATACATGATTATAAATTATATAAACTTACCGTAAAATGGGAATCCACATAAACTTTGTCATTGGGATTAACATCCATTGAGAATATGAAAGAGATTGAGAGAATAAAAGTTTATAGAGAGAGAGAGAGTGTTTGTGTGTGTGAAATCTATATATATATATATATATATATATATATATATATATAATAACAACTGTGATTTTCCCACCTAAATGTTTTTCACAAATGTAAACACAAATATGCATTGGAAGTTGAAACACTTTGTTTTATTATATTTTTCTTAATTTTTATACTAAACATTTAATTAACATGACATTGAAAATTGAAACACTTTGTTTTGTTACATTTCCTATATATAATGACAAATGCAATTAGCACATCCATATATAGCAAGATCCCTTCAAAATGCACTTACCAAAAATAGGAAGATATATATAATGAAAAATATAATTTGTTTATCTCAAGATTGCTAGATAACCACCGTAACTAATTACAAAATAAGGATTATATTTATATATGAACACATATGCAAGTATTAATAAGTAAATAAAAAAAATATAAAAAGCTATTAAGAAATTAAATATCATCAATCTAAGAGGCAATGTTTTTTTTCTTTTTACCAATATGCAAAGGAAATAAGAATAACAATTTAAAAACTTATTATACTATAAGATCTTCCTATATTGATATTAATTTACTTGTGAATTTTATTAAGACAAATTCTATCCATAGAAGCTAAAGAACAAATACATAGTGAAATATAATTTGATGAACAATTATAGATCCTTAAAGTCTAACATGTCTAATTTTATACTCAACAAACATTATTTACTCAGAGACAACATTGTAAATGTCATGTGACCACTTTTGTTGCGTATAACAAAGTAATTTCACCGGCAAAATTAGTAGTATCAACCAACGAGCTCTAGCTCAACTGGTACTGCTCACTTCTCCTAACGGAGAGGTTGGATGTTCAAGTCTCACTAGAGACACCCTGGACGTTATAACTTTCAATAGAGAGGTCGGGTGTTCAAGCATCTTCAGAGACAACATTGTTGTTCAAGCCTTACCCAAAGACCCCATTTAGCTGTTCGCTTATCTTAACTGTGAGGTCGAGTGCTCAAGCCCCACCAAAAGCACCCTGGTGCATTCAACAATTTATTTAATAAATTCCGATCCGAATAACAACGTTCATAATGATTATTCGAATTCTTCTTTTACGGTAAGTTGTTACCTACATTATACTCAATATATATATATATATATATATATATATATTCGATATTAAAAACCATGTTTAAAGAAGAAAAAAAAACAAGTTGAAGAAAACTGTAAGGAAGTTGGCGTTTTTTGACATTTTTTTAGGCTAGCGATTTTTTTACCTATTTTTTAAACAACTTGGCGATTTTTTACTATTTTTTATAAAAAAACCTAGCGGTTTTTGTTAAATTTTTTATAAAAAACCTAGCGATTTTTTTAACAAAAATTTAAACAACATGGCGATTATTTTCATATTGTTTTAAAAAACCTGGCGCTATCTGAGGATGTGCTTGGTAAGATGAGTGCTCCACCGAAAACTGTTGTGCCAGTAATTACCCCCAATGAACTTGCTGAAGCAGATGGGCTCATATTTGGTTTCCCCACTAGATTTGGAATGATGGCTACTCAGTTCAAAGCGTTTTTTGATTCAACTGGTGGTCTCTGTAGAAACCAACAGCTTGCGGGCAAGCCTGCAGGCATCTTTTTTAGCACTGGCTCTCAAGGAGGTGGACAAGAGACAACAACATGAGTTCCATTCTCGATCCTTCGATTCTCTTTGTATGAAAATAGATTACGTATTGACTTTGATTTTGATGAATATGCGTGCAGCCTGACAGCAATTACACAGCTTGCGCACCATGGTATGGTATTTGTCCTGATTTGGTACATATTTGGAGATGGAATGTTTGACATGGGGGAAATTAAGGGTGGTTCTCCATACGGGACAGGAACTTACATTGGAGATGGCTCGAGACAACCTACCGAGATTGAGCTGGCACAAGCGTTCCACCAGGGAAAACTTTTTGCCGGCACTGCAAAGAAGCTCAAGGGGACTGCTTGAAATTCCATTGCCCCCAAAATGCACATACATAAATAAACATCAATTAGCTCAATCGGAGCTGCAGTGATAACACAAAAATCGCCAACTTGAAACTTTGCCATAAAGATTTAGGAACTCACACATACAAAACTTTGTGACTGAAAGATGTCGACGGAGAACGGGATAGAAGATGGGCTCGCTGAGAGTGGTGAGTATGAGAGACGCCGGAAGAAAAAGGATGTCGGAAGAAAGAGTCGCCGATAGATGTCGTTGTAGATGCGAGGTTTTGGATAGGAGTTAGGGTTGTGTGTGTGTTTGATCATAATCAGTTTTCTCTAATTGAGTTTTTTTTAATGGAATGAGGGTAGTTTGGTAAACAAAAATATTTTAAAGTTTAATATTTTTCTTTTAAAATAGAAGGAGGACAGTTTAGTCATTTAATCTCTTAAGTGATGTTGCATTTAGGTTTTTTCGGTGTAACATTTAGGGGTTCTGATTTTTTTTTATTTACAAAATGGCGAATTAGTAATTAGATATTTAAGTGTGTATTACGTTTAATGTGTTTGAGTGTTACGTTTAGGGTCACTATTTGTGAATGGGGGCATTTCGGATAGCTTCTCAAGGCATGGGCACTTATAATGGGTCGGGTTAAGATCCCTCAATCTTCCTCTTCGTGTGGTGAGGAAGCTTGAGATGAAAATTATGGGTGAGGCTAGGTTTGATCAATATATTTCTATTACGCCTATGAATCAGCATCTAGGATTAGTGGTAAGGTTAGTATGTTCCATATATAAACACTGATGACAAACGAGCAACGTGATTCCACGTTCTACAACAACTTTTCTTCTAAGATTTCTAACTTGCAATATTCCAAACAAATACGTGCCTCCAATGTCTTGTTAAAATAGCTACATCGGAGTGTGAAGAAACGATTTTCAAAGATTTGTTGGGCCTTGTTTGGGGAGGCGGTGATGTTCTTGATAGAAAAAATGAAGACCAAAAGTTGGTGGACATCAGGACTGGAGAGAAAACCGAGAAAGTTGGAAAACATGGCGGTGCATAGGTGCTATACTCTCAGATCAGCAGGTTAAGTGCGGTAGAGCCTCTTTCCAGTGCTTGTAAATCGCTTAAACACCTCTTCCCCAGTTCAAGTTAAGATAGTAACCACTCAAGCGCTTAGGCGCTAAGCAAGAGTGCTCAAGCAATGTAATGAGTAATGTTTGAGCACTTAGACACTGTTTTTGAAGCACTTAGTTTCTCTTTGTGTAGTTCTCGTTGTCCTAATTTGATTTTGAGTTAAGTATTTTCTCAATTCTAAGCAGCTTTTGATTGATCCTATTCATATAACTAAGAAAGAGAGGAAATTTCATAAGCATGACTTGAGCATTTATGTCATGGATTGATTTATGGTAAATATAGGTAAAATGACATGCAATAGTCAAATATATAATTATTGAATATTGGTGGATTTCATAAAACTTAATGCTTTATTGTACACCTAAATCTACATAGAAATACGACCATAGGAGAAATTACACCATTAGTACATGCACTATGAAAATGTCCAGTATCCAATCACAGTTTTCAAAAGTGATCACCATTGACCAAATATTGACATTTTTGCTCACCGGTGATCCCTATCCCTGACGTCGTCTATGTAATCACCATTAATGCATCATGTGTGTCTCACGTGCACTAAACCTGAGGGCAAATATGTTTTTCTAATGTACCAAGACAGTTGTGCATACTTTCTACGGCGCCAAGAATTACCGCATTAGTCTTCATTCTCTCCTAGCCTATATATAAAGCTCAACTACCTCCATTAAGCAACCCTAACTCATGATATACACCAACCCAGACTAGAATGAAAATGGGAGACCTCTTTCGTGCGTGTGGATCTAGAGTAGTAATCAGAACTGCTTGGACTGATTCAAACCCAGGAAAACGCTACTTTTCTTGTGCACATGAGGTATTAGTCAAACCCTCTGTTTGTTACATTTTTGTCTTTATTTAGTCATGGAAGAAAAAGAAGACCGATAGTGGTAATTATCCCTGTTTTTTTATTTCAACTATGTTGTGTATGGGAGCCCAGTGTTTGTTATTTGTAAACAAGCACATGACCACAGTATGACAATCAAATACCCAATAATTGTCACACATTTTGTTCACCATGTGGACCACATTGCAAATTTATTTACTCAAAAATTGCACATGTCCAAAAGACCATGGTGGTGTGTGAACAAATATTGAACACATAGCAAATGCTCCAAAATATTAAACACATAACAATTGCAAAACCTAGGCTTAAAAAAAACAGAGGGATAGACAAAGTAGAACTTGAAATTCTCACATATATACAAAAACGAAATTGAAATTATCACATATGAACAAAAGATCAAGTCAAAATTTTCATATATCATCCAAAAACAACTCGATATTGTCAAACTTATACTTTTGAATTTTTTTTAAAAAAAGTACAAAGAGACTACTTACAGTATGGGTTTTCATGATCGATAGTCAATTGTGTCTTACGAATCTCCCATATAGGAACCATCTTAGTGAGAAAAATCAAGTGCAATCGTCAAATTGTTCCTTTGATTAAACTTCTGAATGCTAGCTTCCTCAATTTTTCAATCGCACATGTGAACCCTAAGCCCTAATTTGATATTTGGATTTGACTCTACTTCTTTCGTCTAAGAATGCACAACTGTCTTGGTACATTAGAAAGACATATTTGCCCTTAAATTTAGTGCACGTGAGACACACATGATACATTGACAATGATTACATAAACGATGCCAGGGCTAGCTAGGGACCACCAATGAGCAAAAAATGTCAATCTTTGGTCAATGGTGAGCATTTTTTAAGTCCGTGGATGGATACTGGACTTTTTCATAATAGAGGGACTAATGGTGTAATTTTCCCAATATCATATGTTAGATGTAATGTTAGATGTAAGATGATGATAGAATGATATTGTTTGAAAAAGGTTATTGATATATATATATATATATATATATATATATAGAGAGAGAGAGAGTTAATAAATACAAGTTAAATATGTCGCGCCCCAAACCTACCCTAACTGGGACCTCGGTTCGAGACGCGAACCCCGACTAACCAACCTACACAATTCTATAAATTTTAAATAATAAAATGAAAACATTTTCTGAAAATACATCATTAGGATAAAAAATAGTCATACAAGACTCAAATGGTTTACGACAATCCAACATAGAGATTATAAGTTATACAACAAGAACTCAAATCATTATCACAAGTTTCAAAAAGGGTTTCAACCCAAGGAAGACTACATGTATCCTTACACAATCAGAAAAGAATTACTAGAACCGCAGAAGCTACCCAATAATGATTTCACCTACTAGCTCTCTGTAGACTCAGTCGTGCTCACCGTCCTGTTTGGATTTGATCTAAGGAAAACAAATAGGACGGGGTGAGTCGAAACTCGGTAGGGTTGAGGTGTACTTATATATGTAATGCGTGTACGCAACATGATAACATGCCATGAGAATTAGTGATGCACACAATTAATCATGAATACCACAGTTCATAAAGAATTCATATAATACGAAGAAGTTCACATATTGATGGTTATTCACACAAGTAGTATATTGGATTGTGATACATCTCCAATCAACCGCTACCCAAACATCGCTTGTCATCTTGAACCATAATCACAGATTGTTCATAATTTATCCCGAAAAGTTGAATCACAAGGCTAGGTCCCTACAACCCCAGCAGTCGTGACCCAACAAGGCAAATACCCCAAATTAAAACGTAAGGTAAGCCTTAACATAAATACCTTAGCCATGACCGTGAGAAAGGGGGTTGAGCCCAATCAAACTCCACTACTAACAAGCACTGCTCTCCGCCCCATGACCCAGTTAGAGGGTCGTTTGACGCTCAACAAAGCATACAATATATTGTTCGTATACCAGATTATTTTCCACATAATTCCACTTCTTGTTATTCACAAAGGCCCATAATATCATCTCATGAATATTCCACTTATTCCAAAGTCATAATTCTCATTTTCAGGATACAAGTTGCATTTTGTTGTTAGATTACCCCCTTTCCCCATTAAAGTTCAAAATTTCTGTCAAATATTTTCAAAAATGGCCAAAATACCCTTACTTCAAATCAATACACAAATGAGGGTATTGTTGTAATTTTGGATTCATTCATCATCTTCTCTCTATTGATTTGAAAACCCAGATCGTCCACCACCGTCACCGCTAATTTACTTTCCCTTCCTACAATGACTATGCTGCTTGTTGAAACATAAATGTTTAGAATTACTTAACCCATTAATTAGACCTTAGAACATAAAACATCAAGTATTAATTAGTAAGAACTCATAGAAACCCACCTACTGAATTAAGATCACTCTAATAGATATATCTAAGTGAAATTCAATAGGATTGAGTTAATTAAGTCTTGCATGTTTAATTAGAACAATAGTTAATCGTTAATTAAAATCAAATTGATCAGACTTTAGCAAGTCTAAAGTTCCTCCTGCCGAAGGTCAGCAGGTAGACTTACAACTATTGTTTTATCACTTTAAGCAAGATAAAATAAACTCAGACTAAGGCAGACAGCTTTTACAAAGCCTTATTTATCTATCTGCCACGACTTAGTCATCAGCAGCTAGTTGATGATCCCCTTACCTAACAGTTACACTTTCCCAATAATAGTTTCTTACACCTACTGTTAGCTAAAATTCAGTTTTTCAGTCGCTATGCTTTCCTATACCTAAATCTCTATCTGCTGAAAAAAATGTACTCTGTTGAAACAATGCGCTTCAATCTAATTACGAAATTAATGCTTTCAAAATTTCCTAAAACAATATTTTCGAAAACGTGTGGACTTCACTTTCGTTTAAACACTTAGCTAAAAATCAACATTTCGTTAAAAGATAAACCCTTCTGTTGTAAGCTAAAGTAATCAACAACCACTTTTAAAGATACTCTATCTACTTACACTCTTTTGATTAAAATACTTAAATGATTTTTTATATATTTTCTTTCAAAACAGTATTTTAAACAAATGTTTTTGAAAAACACTTTTGGCCACTCTCACATATTTAATTCTTGACCATCTAATTTCAAACGTTAAACTATTCAAAATGAGACTTTTTGTAAATTTTCCGCAGTGTATCATATCTTCTAGCCAACCAACCTTCTTTATTACTACACTAGTATTTGTGCCCGTGCCCATGGCACGACGCGAGTAGGGGAGGAAGCTAATATTGGAGGGTGTCAATATTTAAATAAATAAAAATATGTTTTAATCATGTTTCAAAAAGAGTCTAAAATTTTTCTGTATGGTGACATACAGGTATTCCAGCCCAAAGTGTTTATGAATATGTTCAACAAAGAAAATTCAAACTTACAAAATAACCAATTTAAAATTAACACATTTCGGTAATCAATTAAAATAATATGATAATCCAACAGTAAAATAAAAAGTAAAAAATTACTTTTGTTAGCAAAATCAATCATCAAATATTGTTATTTAAGACAAAAAGAAAATTAACATGTAGAAATATATTGTTTTTTTTAATCAGTAACTATGTACACATTCCCTCCAATCCATCTTTACAAAATTGTCATACTTTTTTTATTTGTCTTAACGTAATATTTTAATTTCAAAAAATCAAGCTACATCCATTGGAATACTGTAGCGTTTCCTAATTAACTTTTACCGGTGAAAAATAGAGATTAATTTAAATAACAAAACATGTTATCGGGTGTAATTAACTTTTACCAACTATCGAGCATAATTAACTTTTACCTGTAATTAACAAAATGTAATAATGATTTTTTACCCGTAATTGACTTTTAACTAATTAATTTAAATAACATTAACTTTTACCAAGAATTAAATGCTTTGGGAAAAATAAATCTGGCCAATAATTAACTTTTACCAATTAATTTAAATAACAAAATCAATTATTGACGTAATTAACTTTTAACGGTAATTAACTTTCTTGGTTGGTGATTGACCTTTTTTTTTCTTGTTGATTATTTTTGAAAACCAAGAAATCAGATTTGCCGCTGAGCTGCTTGGCCCAATAGGCCCAAGCCATGAGTCATGTGCCGAGCATTTGGACGCCAGCCAACCTAGCGAGAAAAGCTTACATCCGAGCAAGCAAGCAAAGCTTGGGTTTTCACTAGGTGAGTTGCCTGCGAGCTGGGGGCTTGTCTAGCGAGCAAGGTTGATGTGCGAGCATGATCACTTATGCTCGTCAAACGCAAGCCGTTCTTAGTTGAGGACATCCGTGTCCGGAAAAGATCAAGGTATCAGTTGAGGACGATCAGGTCCGAGCAAGAGTTTCCGCTAACAGTAATGATCGGAAAACTCTTCAGGTAAACCGTTAGTATTAATGGGCTCATTAATGTGCTTGCCATAAAAAGCCATGACCAATCATGGGCAGTTAATGACAATCATGGGCATTTAATGCCAATCATGGGTGGTTATTAACAGGTATCGGCGGTTAAGCCTTCCGGCAAGGTATAAAAGTTAAGGGAATTGAAGGAGAAAGGTATGCGCAATCTAATTCTCTAGCCAAAACTCTGCCAAATTGCTTACTCTACTGTTGATCCGTATACTGATTTTCACGCCGGAGGGCCTTTGCAGGGAGTGCCCCTGCCCAGTTTATGTTTATTTGTTTGTATTGCAGAGTTGGGCTTTGAGGATCTACGGACACGTTGAAAGCCAGGTGTTCAGATTGGGCTTATTCAGTGCATCCAGATTTCTTGGACGCATCAGTTGGTTCCGTTGCCGGGAATCGAACGAGTTTTTACGACATTAAGATTTACTTTCGATATTGATATCTCTGAGCTTTAACAATGGCGGAGAATGGAATTAATGGTGGAAGCGGTAGTCGTAGAGAGGAGGTGCACCAGAATCCCAGCCTTAATCAAGTTGCTGGGAATAATGATCTTCTGCCTCATGATGCGTGCCACCAGCTTAATCAGAGGCGTGGAGTTGACTCGTTGGCTCGGAGTGCCGAGGCAGCAGTTGGGTTGGCTCATGAATTTCGGGAAGAAGCTTTACATCAGCGAGCCATCTATTTGGGTCAGATGCATCAGCTCAATTTACAATTGATTGCGATGGGTAAACCAGCTGCCGATTGAAGCCGACCCATTACCGCCTTTGAGACTCAAGCCGGCGGTAGAAATTTCTCGCACTGGGGGTAATCAGATGAATCCTTTGGTTGTTTATTCTCAACCACGAGCACAGGGTTCTAAACGTCACGAGAAACCAGAAGGTAGCAAAGCTAGTCACAAGGTTATTCCCAGTGTTCATTCAAGGCTGGGACCGCGAGTAGGAGAAGATTCGGCCAGTCGCTGCCGACGACGCTCGCCTTTCACCGCCAAGGTCACATGCTCAGACTGCTCACCTTCACCGCGGCGATCTCGTGCTTATAGTCGTCGTTCGCGGACACCAAGGGGCTCCTATGTTCGTCGATGTAGAACTCCCTCACCTAAGCGAATTCATCATTCTCATTGCTCTCAAGGAAAAAGGGACGTGCATCAATCAGTTGCACAAGCCGCACGCCAGCTGGGCGCCAGCTCGTGGCGCAGTCGTCGGGGTTCCTCGCCGTCAAGGGTTATGGGACTCCCACGAGCCCCTCCTATGCCTCGTGGTACACCTCTGGGGTGGTTTGCCTACAACCATAAACATGCATGATTTTGAGGAGTTGAAGCGCCGGATGGAAGCCCGGGAGCAAGGCAAGGCTTTAGATGGCAATTTCGGGTACATCTCGCCCCCCATTAGCTCCATGGATCGAGAATGCTCCACCAGCACAGGGGTTGATATTTCCAAATATTAAGGAGTATACGGGCAAGACCAAGGCTAGGGATTGGCTAATGTCTTTTGAGTCGCAAATCGGTTTGGTGACCTCGGATGAGGCGTTGAAGATTAGGCTTTTGTGGCGCTGCCGCAAGGCAAAGCTCTAGCTTGGATGGGGCATTGCCACGACGCTCGATCAACAATTGGCGGCACTTGCGAGCAAAGTTCTTGGCTGATTTTGGAACGACATGAACATTGGCGAAGACAAGGGCTGACCTGTCAAAAGTTAAGCAAGGGACGCATGAGTCAACAAATGAAGTTACCTTGAGAGGTTAACAAAGGTGTTAGAGCAAGTTCCTGGGTTGACCGAAAGCAGAAGTGACCCTATGTTTTGAACCGGGTTGCTTGAGGGTGAAGGTGGTTTGGCGATCGAGTTGAGCATGCGTGAACCAAAGACACAGCCGAGATGCTCATGCGAGCACAAAATGGTGTGCCGGGAGACGCAAAAAGAAGAAGAAAGAAAGTGGTGAAGTTGGGGTGAGTTTCTAAGGGAAACGGTCAGCAAGTGTACAGAGGTTACAATAAGAGCAAGTCCCTGTATGATGCCGGCCGAAAGAATTTCTTCGTGAATCAGATTTGACTCCATTAAACACATTGCGCGAAGATATTATGTACGAGATAAGGAACGAGCTTCCTAACCCACCTCGCATGAATCCAGCGATTGTCGGTGAAAGGGATCAGACGAAGCGGTGTGCTTATCATGATGATTATGGGCCCTCTGAGGAGGAATGCGGCCGTTGAAGAAGCAGGTCAGGCGATAAATGAAGCGGCTAGATAAGCGAGATGGAAACGGGGAATGCTCTAGGCGAGAAGCGCCGTCGGGGGTGATCAATGTGATAATGGACGAGGAGCTTACACCAATAGACTCGATAAACAAATATATTCTTTGTCAAAGTGGTGGATGGGCCTGCAACTGCGGGATGGGGAGCATGCCATTCAGTTTACTCGCAGTGAGTTGGCGAGTAGTCTTGTAGGTGAGCAGTCCTTGATAGTCTCAGCATTAGTGGATGGCTGGGTTGTGCAGGAGATTTTGGTGGGCCTTGAGGGCATCTTAGAGTAATGTACTATTCTTGTTTTTAGGGGCTCGAGGTTGAGTGATGATCGGTGAAGCCGTATGTATAGGGCATTAGAAGGTTTTACAAATCATAAGGTCCCGCCAAAGGCACAGTCGAGAAGTGTTTATCGGTGAGGAAGCAAGACTCGAGTCAAAAGATTACCTTCATGGTAATCGACTTAAAATCTCCTTACAACATATTTTGGGTGTACCGAGCATGGCCAAATTCCTCGATGGTGGCGCCAATCCCGCATCGCGCTAAGTTCTATACCGACTCAAAGAGTCGGTGTCGCGAAGCCAACCGAGAGCAGTTGTTTCGAATATGTGCGCGATACCCAAAGGAAGAAGCCAGAAGTTGAGGACGGGCGAGCGTAAGATTACCGCCGCCACTCAAGGAAACTTCACATGTGACCGTAGACCACTGGTGGCGATGGTACAAGAGGATTCGGAGATGGTCTGCAGCGTTACGCCGACATTGAAGCCTGGGAGCAGAGTCCAACCGAAGCGATACGCAATGATTGTTAGCTGCCGATATCGAGACTAGTCCATCTTTGGCCGACAAAGCAGGCTGAGCAAGTTGAGCGAGAAGAGGTGGCCGAGGAAGGTATTAGTAATCCTTTTGCCGACATTGACGCTTGGGATTTGAGAAGTTTAACGAGGTCGTTGAGCTTGTGGACAAACCTTTGCCAAGATTGATATCTAAGAGCCACCGAGGCCATGGATGTAGATCGCCTTGACAAAGTCGAAGATCGAGCCGAGAAGGATGAGAAGGTGGAGTGTGACACGCCCAAATGCGAGACGAGCCAGAAGCTTACAGCCAAGACGAAGCCAAGAGGTTATCATCAATTCGCTTATCCCGAGCGTAAGATCAAGATTGGTAGAGCTTGACTCGGGCAGAGGCCGTGGAAAGGTTAATTAAGCAGCTGCGTGACGCTCCGGATGTTTTTGCTTGGCGACCGAGGATGCAGTGAGTAAAACAGACCGCTGGCCTTGCACTGCCTAAATGTTGATCCAGCCTTTTCACCAATCCAACAATGACTTCGAAGTTTACTTCTTGGTGAAAAGGATCAAGCGATCGAGAAAAGTCGAGAAATCCAACAAGGCCGACATCATTGAGGAGATACATTACCCAACCCGTTGGCGAATATAGTTATGGTGAAAAGTCCAATGGAAAGTGGCGGATGTGTGTCGACTTCACGGATTCAATAAAGCTTGCCCGAAGGATCGTTATCCTCCGCCGAGGATTGACAAGTTGGTAGACGCCATTGCGGGGTTCAAGCTCCTTAGTTTTATAGATGCCTACTCGGGTATCACCAGTGAAGATGAATGAGAAGGACAAGGCTCTAACAAATTTTCCGAGCAATAGGGGGCTATACTGTTACAAGATGATGCCTTTCTTGGAATGCCGGAGCTACTTACCAAAGGATGGTGAATAAGGTGTTTAGCTCGCAGCTGGGAGAAATGTGGATGCATCGATACATGATGACAGGTGGTCAAGACTAAAGGGCGCGAGCATGCAAAAGACTTGGGTGAGACCTTTGCCAATCTCAGTGAAAAATTATATGAAGTCAACCCGCAAGTGT